>VSDK01003813.1:32912-63676 GCA_009767595.1 Symbiodinium kawagutii | reverse complement strand
ACGACTGAACACATCAAATCTCCCACCCCCTCTGGCCTCTGCACGCATGACTGAACATATCAAATCTCCCACCCCCTCTGGCCTCTGCATGCATGACTGAACATATCAAATCTCCCACTTTCTCTGGCCTCTGCATGCATGACTGAACATATCAAATCTCCCACCCCCTCTGGCCTCTGCATGCACGAATGAACATATCAAATCTCCCACCCCTTCTGGCCTCTGCATGCATGACTGAACATATCGAATCTCCCACCCCCTCTGGCCTCTGCATGCATGACTGAACATATCAAATCTCCCACCCCCTCTGGCCTCAACATGTCCACCACAGTCTTGGACGTGCACAGGCGACCCCGAGCAGACATGCCAGGCTTGAACAGATTTTGCGACACGTTCCACATTTTACCCTCAAAACACTCTCTCAGGTGCACAGGCGACCCCGAAGTCACGTGCACAGGCGACCCAGAAGTCACGTGCACACGCGACCCGGTTCCCCAGCTCAATGCTTGCAATGCTTGCAACACGGAACGAAGCTGGAGACATAAACAGGATGGCGATCGGACAACAATCATTGGTTAGACCCAGTCAGGTGCAAAAAAACATCCAAAGCTCACAGCTGGAGTGATGTCATCAGGGGGGCTGTTACCGCAACGTATTCCGAAAGGTAGCCGGGATCTCAGCGAAACACGTTGGTCAAGGGTGGTTACTGACTTCTAGTTGCCAACAATAATGTGGATGTAATGTGCACCACCACAACAAGAACAACACCAACAACCACAACAAGAACAACAAGAACACCAACAACAACACCAAGCACAACAAGAACAACAACAAAAAAACAGGTGAAAAATGATGTTATTCCTTGTTCGGTGATTTCGCTGCCGAGGTACGCAAATGTTGCACGGTGGCCGGAACCTGGCAGCGGTGGTGAACCAACTAGAACCAACTGAGCATCAGCTGAAAATGTGAGCAAATGTGAACAGCGAATGGTGATGCGTCATGATTTACAGCAGGTAGTCATGGCTAATAGCCGCTACTGTTGGTTCATAGCGGCTACCAATGGTTTCTTGATAGTTTTTCATGATATGATAGGGGAAGTAATATTCTATGACCACAAGAAGATTACAGTAATCTTATTACATCTTTTTACTAGCTATCTTATTAGCATTGATAAGCGTTAAGCAGTGAAGTATCCAGCGGGCGACCCCACATGTTGAGCTGAGTGAAGCTGAGTCGCACCAGCTGTGTGCAGGTCCCTGCACTGCAGGCTGTTGTGCATCTGGCTGTATCAGGTCTCTTCGTTCAGCCAGGAGTTGAGTGAGTTGAGTCTTGCTGCATGTCATTACCCGCACTCATTGCAGTCATTCTCCCAGTCATTGGTCATGCAAACTGTGCAAACATTGACATATATTCTCAATATTCATGCTGAATTCTCATGATCTCACTTTGACGCCACAATTCAGGCCCCTCACATCTCAATGGGCATCCCCATACTGATGAAGGTAACCAGTGTGAATGTAACTGCCAGTGGGGATCATTCAAGGAGCCGCATATGATGGAGCCTTTCCACACCTCATCCTTGTTGACTACTGGCCATCTGATGGCAATGGTGTAATGGTCAGTTGATGCTTGATTAATTTCCCGTTGATGGCTTAATCACCTGCTAATTGCTGGTTATGTAACTGATCATTCATTTAAAGGTTACTGACGGTTGGTTGATGACTAAATGATGGTTAAGTAATGGTTCCTGTAGTGGATTATTTAAAATCACTATTGACCACGATTGACCACTACTAGCCACTATGAACCACAATTCACCACTATTATCAACTACTAAGCACTATTGACCACTATTAATCACTACTTACCACTATTGACCACTATTAAGCACTACTTACCACTACTTACTACTACTTACCACTACTTACCACTATTAAGTATTGACTCATGATTATTGACCATCCTGTGGCGTCAGCATCCTGTAAACCTTCAATCATCATTAGCAAAGCAGTCCAGTGGCTTGCCAAGCTTAATCAACCATTAGTCAGTACTAGAGGCCACTAGCCACTCTAGACCATTATCAACCATCAACTAGTTGATATGGTTGATAAATATGATTAGTACGATAAAACATTGGTTGATAAAATTGTTATCAACCATCAATTCTCAACCAGTATGAGCATTAATCATTACCAACTAGCAGTTATTCGGTTGACTATTCGTCGATTGTTGCAAATCAGTGTATTCCGCACAACCCCATTATTCACCATCATCAAGCATTATCATTCATCATCCAATATGAATCATCATCATCTTCATCATCGTCAATGATTGGCAATGATTATTGTTGATTGTCTTTGATTGTTGACCATCGGTTGTTGCTGATGTCTAATCATGATTGACCAGTTTTGTCCACCATGGTTCATCATTGTTGATTATATTCAATCTCAAACATTGCTTCTTATTCGTTATTTATTACTTGTTATTGATGGTTGAACACTATTGGCCGTTGTCGGCCAAGAATATCAACCATGATTGACCGTTATATCAACTATTGATTATGACGGATTGTTTAACCACAAATGTATGATTTCTGATGATTGACCGTGTTTGACATCATTAGGCAATAGGAACCATTTCTATCCACCATGATCATTCTTCACCATTTAACCACCGCTACCACTGATGGTGAAATGCTATCCCCCATATCACCTGAAATTGTTTTGAACCATCATTATCAGTCATAAATTGACATCATCAAACATGATTTACCATCAAATACTATTGGCCATTATTGTCAACCACAATTAGCCACTGCCAAATCATTGTTGATCATACTATCAACCATACACAATCACTAGGCATTAACAAATGAATCATTCTGAATCATTACCGACCATTAACCGTCATTAGTTGCTATACCAACCATGGTCAGTCACCATTGGTTGATGCTAACCACTGACAACAGGTGCTGCTGACATAGCACTATATCAACCACTGGTTAGTCATTCTGCACGTTTGGCGTTCGGTGCTGACTAACCAGTGGCCCGGCTTCACGTTTTTGGGTCGCCTCCAGATCTCCTGGCGCTAGGCGACGTCGCAAGCCATCCGCGCTGTCTGGGGAGGAGGGAGCGGCCTTGGCCAAGGGAAGAGCTCGCGTAAATGTTTGGTTCACTGATTGCGAACGGAGTTATAAGCAATATAAATGGCTATTATAAAGCAATCAATGTAAGTCAGTTATAAGCTGCTATAACTATAATTATAAATGGCTATTATAAGCAATCAGTTTTAAGCAATATAAATAGAGTCTAGTCAGCGGTCGTAAATGGATATACATACAGTGCATGGCTATTATAAGCAATCAATGGTTGAGCAATGAACTTGGAGAAGAGCTGTATTATAAATGGGTAAGCATTGGTAATGTTTATTAGCAATGAATGGTTTATACCTATCTGAATGGTTATGAGTTATGAGCAATAAATGGTTTGGAAATGTTTGGTCGTAAGCATTGGTACTAACGTTTAATAATGGTTGATGATCATGGTTGATGATCATGGTTCATAGATGGTTTACCAACCTTAAACCCTTCATGCTGAATTACAGCTTAATCATAGTGTTCGGAATTGTTGATTATAATGAGCCAACAATTTTTATGGTTGATTATGATGACTGATCGCGGCTGATGATGGCTTCAAAATCGTGGTCAACAATGGTTGATCATGATGCGTGGGGGTGAGTCATGCATGGCTAGAGTGCATCATGAATGTTTATGGGGACTGGTCTTCAACAATGGGCAAATGTAATAATGAAACATAGTTGATAAAGGAATGTTTAATATTGAATCACTATAGTGGTTGCCGCTGACCACACAAAATTGTATGAGTAATCCGGAAAGCAACCATCTACCGGGAAGATAAGTAGGTTCCCGACAGCTCGTTACTTGCCCATCACTGAAAACTACCAAGCTACCAACAAAATGAAGTTCGAAGCCTTAAACTGAAGCTACCCTGCTGAGAACGCCAATAAAATAAAGTTTCCACGTCTAAACTGAGGCTGGTCATAGCTAGTCCTTCAAAAGTGATAGCCCCGGCAGCCCCCAACACTGGAACCTGTCCATTTCGCACCTTTCCGGCCACTTTTCATCCAAGTCGCAGCTGCATCCTTGGAGTGCCACGGCCGGTTGGTCTCAGGAACTGGGAATGCTTGGTATACCAACCACTTGTTGTAACCAGCCATGAATTAATAGCGACCAGCCATTCATTAATAGTAACCAGGCTTGGTGACTAGTTATAATCGTTATGAATGATTGGTATTAATTGGTATGCTAGCCATCAATGGCTACAAATGGTTGTTAATGGATTTTTAATTGGTATACCAGCTATGAGTTGACCATTGACCAACCAGCCAGTAATGGTCATAGTGACCACTTATAATCATTATTAACAAGGTACTATCACCAACCAGTGAACCATTGGTATATCTGGGACTGGCTGCTTACTATAAGTAGCTAACAAATAGTGCAACAAATAATTGGTAACTAGTTATGTAGCGCAACCACATGCTGATCCATTTACAACCAGTCTTGCTGGTCCTTGGTAGCTAATCACTACTAACCATAGCTGTTTAAAATCATTAGTAATGATCAGTCAAGCATGCTTGGTACATGACGAATATTGACGAACAATGATTAATCAGGACAGTTTTTTTGAAAACAACGAACAATGATTTAATATTCTGCGTAAGGACTGCATAGAATGATGAATAGTTGTGAAATTGATCCAAACAAAGAAGACAGCACTAAGTGCAGGATTCAGACAAAATCGCTATGGCCTCCGAATTTCCGAAAACCGAAAGTGATTGGAATTCCATACCAGCTGATTGTTGCACTATGAACTTGCAAACAACCTATGGTTGATGCTGTCAATTCTCATGTGTCATGACCAGCTGGCTTGTGCCATAGCACTGGTATAGCCCCCAAGCACAAGCACAAGCAGAACGATCACCACCACCACCACCACTACCACCAGCACCACAACAACAACAACAGCAACAACAGCAACAACAACAACAACAACAACAACAACAACAACAACAACAACAACAACAACAACGCAAAGTCTAGGTCAGCAGCAATGTCCATCAACTTCTGGTGTCAAGATTCTCCAGTCCAGTGTGGATCCGGAGCGTCCGGCAAGCGCATCTTTTCCTAACCATGGGCTAAAAAATGGCGGGACGTGAGGATGGTTTCAACATGCTTCAACATCTGCTGATGCTTGTGGGTCAAGGGCCATTTGTACCTCTGGTAAATATCCCACAAGTGGCCTTTTCACTTGGCCTGAAGAGCTCTGCCCCGGCAAATCCCACAAGTGACCAAAATAGTCGAGCTCTTGGGATGTGCATCCATCCTTTGGATGACTGGTAATGACCCATAGACCTATCCAAATCTGATCACTTTCCCGCTCTTTTCCAGGCCGTTAAGCATTTGATTGCCTGGTTGACATTCCTATGCTGGATCATCCAAGAAACGAACAAGCTGAAAATCGACCAAGCGGCCAAACGTATTGGCTAATGATCAAGAGGTGATTGATAGATGTTGATAGTGCTTTCTACCGAAGAATATGGTTGTTTTTCAATATAGGGGTACCCCCAAATCATCCAACATATTAATCATCTCTAGCAAAAAACGAACCCATTTTTTTTTGGGGGGGGGTCCCTATTTTGAGAAACATTCACAAACATCCACATGACTAAATACAGTCAGCAACATCAGAGAAACCTGGCTACCATTTGGTTAGGCCACTCCTGGCAGGTCCAACCCCCTTTTGAAAGGGCCAGAACAGGAAACCCTTGGCTCCTGGCCTCGCATCCCTCCAACCACCAGCTGGACATGTCCGCCATATTCAAGCCAAGGATCGGAAACCGCCATTTCACTACTGCGTGGTTTTGGGATATGTCCATCCATCGGAACCTGTGTCAGTGATGAGGCTTGCGGCGATGAACTTTGCCACGGGGGTTGTTCAGCCACCAAGTGGGCAGTGAACGATGGTCAATGATGGTTGGTCGATGAGCAACAGTATCTGGGAGCCAATGTCAGTCAATTGTCAATAATGGAAATCATATGAACGGGCGGTCAATAATGGATATAATGGTGAGTCAATTCACGACAAAGTCCACTTAGCCTTTTTAATTTAGTGATAGTCGACAGATCAAAATGCCTACTGACTTACTGTAACACATTCACATGTCGGAAACTGTAACTTTTCGTTAGCAATCTCTTCGGGGGAACAACTATGACCCTGTGGTCATTGATTCTCCGTACGGGTCGTGAAACCCACTCCGCAGGCTACCCGCAGAGTATATTACACCCTCACCAAGCAAGCAACCAACCAACCCACAGGGTACACCCCACAAGACCAACCAACCCCCCACGCTTTCCCAGTTCTGTGAACGTTCATCTCTCGCTGCATAAACTGATGGCTGTTGGCTCATGATGGCTAAGCCTATTGACTTTGCCAAGAAGCTGGTTGATGTGGATGGAAAATGATGCCAAATAACAGGGGATAGAAACGGATTACAATGATCCCTAATAAAGCTGAGATGGTAGAGCCCCTGGAAAGAATGATCCCGTGAGGTTCTGAGATACAACGTCAAAATTGGGGAAACGCACAAACGGATTGGACGAATGGCAGGAAAATCATAAGACTTATGGGGAATTCGAGGCTTTTCAATTTTCCTACCTATGAAGACGGAAGACGGACCTGGTGTGTCAAGAGAGTTCCTCCATGGTCTGGAGAAACTGCTGCAAGCTGTCACTAGTTGAGTTTCCAAAGGCCAAGCAACAGCAATGGAGGGAACCAAGCCGCCACCCTCGTGCTCATCACTCCCCATGAGGTCCCCTAAACCAGCTCCGTCGAAGGTGAGCATTGCAGATGCGCTCGGTCGAATGCTGGGAGCTGATGGACTGAGCCCCGAAACTGAAACAGTTTCAGCTCAGTTCTTAGTGCTGATATCCCCCCTGTTGTTTTAGAGCCATCGTTGGCATTTATTTTTTCACCTGCAATGGCACCCTTATGGTTGTTAGTTTATAGCCACAGGAGTAATTAGGAGTGATTTTTATCCTTATTTATACCTGATAAATTTTTGTTGGACTAGTCAAATACCTATCCTAGTTTTGTGATTTAGTATATGGTTGTTAATTTATAGGTTAGGATACTATCCATTATTTGTTCATTTGTTATTTATTATTGTTGGAGATATTCCCTTTCATCCATAGGAGTCACCTTGCATCCCCAGTGTTGCCAGCGCCTCTGGTGAGGTCGGAGAGGCTGGTCGATTTCGTAGCTCCATCTCTCCTGGCTGCCGTTGGATGATGTGCTGGGGTGGCTGGGTTGGTTGGTTGCATGGGTTGCATGGGTTGGTTGCGTGGTTGGTTGGGTGTTGAGTTGATTGCTTGCTTGGTTGGTCCCTCTTTGCTTGGCTTGTTGGTCTTCCTTGGATTGGTTTCCCTGTTTGCAATTCTCATACAGCGAATCAAGCGCGCCCCTTGTATTGGCGGTGCTTGGTTCTAAATTCCCGTGACGTTCAAACATGTCTCTGGTCGCTTGTTGTTCATCATTTCAGATCGCAGGGACATCGTGGCCACATCAGTAATGGTGGTAGCTGCTCTTAAAGTTTGTCTCCTCATGAGTGGCTAATCATAAGCTATTGACTCATGTTAGTGGAAGCCACATATCACTCCAACTACACTTCCTCTTGGCATGCGGCCTGGTTCAGAATCCCAATGCACCAATGGTTGCTAACAATTCTGGGTGTCTGGGTGCCAACAAAAGCAGGACACCAACAAGCCTTTGGAGCTCCCAAACACATCGCATAGGGTCCAACAAAGATGGGTTCACAATCCCACCTCTACATTTATGATGGCAAGGCAACAGAAAGGACGGGTATTGTGAACAGGGGTGAGGTGGGTAGCATCTTTGGGGATCTCCGACCCATTGTTGCTTGTTCAATCGTTTGGATGCGTTCAAGAGATAGTCGCGCAGACATAAGTAGAATGCTATAGTCATGCTATCTGGAAACACTTTCCGCACAGTATCTATAGCTAGCCAATTAGATTCAACCATGTGCCCCCATATGTGGACCCGAATTCCTCATGCACAAAAATGTGAAAAGATCCAAAACAGGGAAGTGCAAAACATTGATCGCCGTCATGCCCGTCCTCTCTCACATCCCTAGCTGGTGGAAGATTAGAACCAAATAGATATGGTATAATGACGCGCAAACACCCCAGTTCGCCCACAGGGCGAACGGGGGGGGTTGCGCGTAGTAGTTTATTGTTTATAGTTTTAGGGTTTATGGTTTTAGGGTTTTAGGGTTTATGGTTTCAAGGTTTTATCGTTTTTCTGAAAGGTTTTTAGGTTTTTGGCTTTACGGTTTAGCTTTTTAGGGTTTATGGTTTAGGGTTTTAGGGTTCTCGGGTTTTAGGGTTGTATGTTTCCAGAATACACGCAAAACACAGGTCAAGGACCTGCGCGCGCCGTCAAGATACGCTTCATGTCACACATGTGCATTTTGTCCCGTAAAAACATGTAAAAACCATAAAAAACATGCTTTTTGACGTTCCAAGACGCTGACGACAGAGGCGCGGGCAAACTGGGGTGTTTGCCAGTATAATTAGTATGGTATGGTATACACCAATGGTCCAAATCAGCAGCAGCCCTGGAAAGGCTGTTTCTTCTATCAGCAGGTTGTAGAAACAGCCCATTTCTTTGCAGCTTCACTTAGCCGCACCCTTTGCTGCCCCCTGTGCTGCGGCTCGGCACCATAGTCACCAGCCTGGCAGCTGGGGGAAAGCCTGATTGGTGGATGATGGTTGGTGAAAAAACAAACAAAAGTAAGGACACCCAGCATCACTGACTGGATCTGATTGGCTTGCTTTTGTTGCTGGTTGCTTCGCGCTGCTTCCTGTCCTGGGAAACCTAGCAGCCAATCCCCGGCTCTTTGAGGGTACATCCCAGCTCTTGAGCTGTTACATATTGGGCTCGTTTGTTGAGGGCTGGACCACCCATGAATCAACAAACAGCAGTACGATGATGATGATGATGATGATGATGATGATGATGATGATGAGGATTATGACGATGATGATGATGATGATGATGACGATGATGACGATGATGATGACGATGACGATGACGATGACGATGACGATGACGATGACGATGACGATGACGATGATGATGATGATGATGATGATGATGATGATGATGACGATGACGATGACGATGATGATGATGATGATGATGATGAGGATTATGACGATGATGATGATGATGATGATGACGATGATGACGATGATGATGACGATGACGATGACGATGACGATGACGATGACGATGATGATGATGATGATGATGATGATGATGATGATGATGATGATGATGATGACGATGACGATGATGATGAGGAGGATGATGAGGATGGTGCTGGTGCTGGTGCTGGTGCTGGTGCTTCTGCTGCTGCTGCTGCTGCTGCTGCTGCTGCTGCTTCTGGTGGTGATAAGATGTTGACGATACTGCTCTCCTTTGATGCTTGATCGTTTTTTGACTGTTTTGCGTCGCAATGTTTACCATCAACGGCACCGGCTCGGTGGAACCATCCCCTGCGAGTAGATCGGCTCACATCACCAACAGGGCTATGGCTAGGCCGTGATCGCCCTTAGCAAGTCGCAAAGCCGAGGTACGCACCCCCGTTGAAGTCACGATCATCGGGAGATATGGTGAGTCACAACAGAGAGGGACAGGCAATATCAGGGAATGGTGGTGTACATAATATGTCTACATCATGTGAATGGTAGGGCAAACCCACTGCTAGAAAGGGCCGAGGGTTGAGTTCAGCCCTGGATTTGATGCTGGTGATGCCACACTTTCCATGGGCTGCGAGTGATGCTCAAGAGGTGCAAATGGAGCTGTCTCAGCACCGCCATGGAACACCGCCGACAGCGGGGCTCATTGATTGTAAGGCCTTGTAAGGCTGTAAATGATTGCTATGGCTATGGCTATTCTCAAGGCTAGTAGGAGTCTCCTAAAGCAATTCATGAATCATTGATCCTTATTTGGTTCAGAATATGAACTGTGGTGAACTATGATCAATCACTATAAACCCTGCAATTTGGTTCAGTGTGGGTCATGACCTACCATCCAAAAAATTGGTGGTCATTGGTCTGAAATGCACTAGGGGTACAAGGGCTTTGGCCCACTGCCATATGCTTGTCCACCATGCCTAAATTGTCAAACTATCATCCGCGGCGATGATACCATCTTCTAATATACTTACTCATATTGTTAAACCTGTTCATTGCTTATTTAATCACAATAGCATAATCACATGCATTGTTAATTATGTACTTAATCGTATTGTTAATCATTCTCATTGCTTGTTCAATTTCATTTATCACTCAGTAAACTATTTACCATGGCGATGCTGACTCAGCCATCATAATTTCCTGCCTCCGAAGCTCCAACCATCGGCACGGCCGAGGCAGATGGTAGAGCTCGTGGCACGACCTCAGCCGCTAACTCTTGGATCAAATTTCACCAAGCTGTGGGAGATTTCAATATAGTGAGTGAGTTGAACTCTTCAGTCGAACTATACTGATCACTAATGACCATCATAACTCGAGAATCTACGGGTAATTTCGGGAGATATTGATGTATGGGAGGTGTGGATACCTTGATGGGACGAATGACTCCGGTATTTACTTCCTAAGGAGGTTCAACTATTAGGGAGATATTGATCTATGGACTGTGGGTCACCCTGTACGCTTGGCTGTTCACATCCCAAAGATGATCATTTCATAGTCGAGCTGTTGGGTGGTTCATCCATTCTTGGGATCGTTGGTCATGAAGATAAGCTATTTCGGATAATGAACGTTAACGGAGGACATGTCTTGTCGGATGTTTTTTGACAATTCTTGCTTGCTTGATATCAATAACCAACAGTTGACCAACTATAATTGGAAGACATAAGTAGTATCACTATCAGGGATAGATCAATCATCTTGGTTTAGCAAATATTCATCACAGATATATAAATATTATAAGAATAATAACCCCAACCAGTTGTTTAAAAAGCTGGTAGCGGGCATCCTCTGCTACTCGAAGAGATCATGCAACTATATACAACTCACATCACACCCGAGTTTAGGCAGGACTTGCCACCCTAGATGAATCTGGCAAAGAAAATTACCCTTACCAGTATATAGACGATTACTCCAAAAGCCAGAGACTTATATACAGGGTATTGATGGTGGTTTCCCTGGTTGGTGTACCAAAGGGTAAGTACAGCAATAGGTTCACCACGATTCGCTCTGGCTGGGTCCTGGAAACACTTGCGGAGAAGGTCACGTCCTGATCTGGTCCACTGTCAAGTATGGCCGTCATCCCCTGCGTGGGAGACAAGAACATGAGAGTGAATCGTAACCCTTCGCCAAGATGGCTTGGCTGTCCAATTGGCCTAACATATTCACGCCATAGTGCCTATAGGCGACCCCTGGCCTTAGCGATGTGCCCAACCGACGCTGCAATGGGACAGGAAGCCATGTCTTTCCCACGCTAGGAATGTATGGACCAACACTCATCTTGGAAGTCCATCCCCTGATGGTAGGTGATCATCAGCCATACAGGGGACTGTTACCCAGCTAGATATTGAAGCGGTCATATCGCAGTCACAAGCCTGGCCCACATCCAAGTAGGCCTCAACCTACCCCAACCAAGGAACCATGCTGCCACCTACCAAAGAGAAACATCCAAGCAGCGAACCGTCCATCCCTGAGAGTCTCTCTGGGTCTCCCTGACTCTTGCTTCGGGCACTGGGCTTTCATCACTTAAAAGCTGCCCAAGTTGTTCGTCCTCCTAGCGCTGTCGCCATCAAATGGTGGGCTACAACGGCTACAACATGGTTTTTCTGTAGGGTGGTGCATAGAATTGGAGCACCCAATGTTCATAAGGGCTCATATGCTCATATCACAATCACGACAGCCATAGCATCAGCTTATTGTGAACGATGATCACCGTTGAAAGACCACAGCATCTTCTGATATGTCATGTTGTTATTGTTTAAGTGTAATCATCCTAAGTGATTTCCTCTGAATACCCATCATTATGGCCCATGAATTATGGGATTTGCATATTCAAGCAGTTTTCGCTAACCCGGCCAGCCACCAGGAAGTCTATGCCATACGCCCTGGCCTCATCATCATCTTCTTCCACCCTGCTTTGGATCTCCAAGTGCCTGAAGATCGCGTGGTTGCGTCCGCGTCCCCAAGCAGTGTGATCTACTCAGCTTGTTATCATAACTTGATGGTGATCCAAAGTCGGAAGTGGCTCCACTTCAACAAGAGCTACCTGCTGATCACCTGCGCAAACCTGATGCCCATCCTCTATAGTGATATCGGCAAATGTTAGAAATGATATAAACATATGCTACATGGGGGGTTCTCAAAATGGGGGTACCCCCTGAATCATCTTTTATTACCAGTTTTCAGTAATTTCAGTAATAAACCAACCATCTTGGGTGGAACCCCTGTACCTTAAGAAACCACCACGTATGTGCTAAATCTGTGAAATCCAACTGCTTAGACTGAGGACCAAAGGACATTTGATGAGTACGAACTGGCTGGTTGCTGACAAGGGTGACAGACCTATTATCCATGAGTCACGAGTAACAATGGGTAACCATTCCTGACGTTTGCAATGAGTGATTGAACGTAAATAATTGGCAATAATGGCTGATAATAGTGATCCATCAATGATTTCTCAGGGCTGGTCGTGCAAGGTTCTCATACTCAAAGGATTGAATTCTTTTGCAACGTTTGGTGGAAATCATCAGTCCTAGATCATCTTCCATTCTGAACAACCCCTGGGCTGAAACAAATGATTCTGTGAGCGTGGCTGCCAAACAACTTCGATTCGTTCAGACCCAACAATTTGCGGATGAAGTGGATAAGCGCTGGATAGTGGTTCATGGTTAGTGGTTCATGATGACAATGTTTCCGGACCTAACATAAAACATGGACAGTGATGGTCTCAACCAGCTAAGGTGGTGTTACGAAGGAAGAACATGTTGGCCATCCTTGCTAAGAAAGCGATGTCTCAAGCCTTGGGGTGATTCAATATCAACGGGGGTTGACCATGGTGGTTACTGATGGTTGGTAATGGCTAAACATGGCAGCCATCAACATTCATCATGAACCGGCCTTTATCAATCATGAGCAACCAGCAGTAACCATCAGTGACCAGCAGCAACCATCATTGGCCATCAGTAATGGATCCCATCTATTCTCCCAGGAACCATCAGCAACCATCAGCAACCATCAGGAACCATCAGCAACCATCAGGACCCATCAGCAACCATCAGCAACTATCAGGAACCATCAGCAACCAACAGGAATCATCAGCAACCATCAGGAACCATGAGGAACCATCAGCAACCATCAGGAGCCATCAGGACCCATCAGCAACCATCAGCAACTATCAGGAACCATCAGCAACCAACAGGAATCATCAGCAACCATCAGGAACCATGAGGAACCATCAGCAACCATCAGGAGCCATCAGGACCCATCAGCAACCATCAGCAACTATCAGGAACCATCAGCAACCAACAGGAATCATCAGCAACCATCAGGAACCATGAGGAACCATCAGCAACCATCAGGAGCCATCAGGACCCATCAGCAACCATCAGCAACTATCAGGAACCATCAGCAACCAACAGGAATCATCAGCAACCATCAGGAACCATGAGGAACCATCAGCAACCATCAGGAGCCATCAGGACCCATCAGCAACCATCAGCAACTATCAGGAACCATCAGCAACCAACAGGAATCATCAGCAACCATCAGGAACCATGAGGAACCATCAGCAACCATCAGGAGCCATCAGGACCCATCAGCAACCATCAGCAACTATCAGGAACCATCAGCAACCAACAGGAATCATCAGCAACCATCAGGAACCATGAGGAACCATCAGCAACCATCAGGAGCCATCAGGACCCATCAGCAACCATCAGCAACTATCAGGAACCATCAGCAACCAACAGGAATCATCAGCAACCATCAGGAACCATGAGGAACCATCAGCAACCATCAGGAGCCATCAGGACCCATCAGCAACCATCAGCAACTATCAGGAACCATCAGCAACCAACAGGAATCATCAGCAACCATCAGGAACCATGAGGAACCATCAGCAACCATCAGGAGCCATCAGGACCCATCAGCAACCATCAGCAACTATCAGGAACCATCAGCAACCAACAGGAATCATCAGCAACCATCAGGAACCATGAGGAACCATCAGCAACCATCAGGAGCCATCAGGACCCATCAGCAACCATCAGCAACTATCAGGAACCATCAGCAACCAACAGGAATCATCAGCAACCATCAGGAACCATGAGGAACCATCAGCAACCATCAGGAGCCATCAGGACCCATCAGCAACCATCAGCAACTATCAGGAACCATCAGCAACCAACAGGAATCATCAGCAACCATCAGGAACCATGAGGAACCATCAGCAACCATCAGGAGCCATCAGGACCCATCAGCAACCATCAGCAACTATCAGGAACCATCAGCAACCAACAGGAATCATCAGCAACCATCAGGAACCATGAGGAACCATCAGCAACCATCAGGAGCCATCAGGACCCATCAGCAACCATCAGCAACTATCAGGAACCATCAGCAACCAACAGGAATCATCAGCAACCATCAGGAACCATGAGGAACCATCAGCAACCATCAGGAGCCATCAGGACCCATCAGCAACCATCAGCAACTATCAGGAACCATCAGCAACCAACAGGAATCATCAGCAACCATCAGGAACCATGAGGAACCATCAGCAACCATCAGGAGCCATCAGGACCCATCAGCAACCATCAGCAACTATCAGGAACCATCAGCAACCAACAGGAATCATCAGCAACCATCAGGAACCATGAGGAACCATCAGCAACCATCAGGAGCCATCAGGACCCATCAGCAACCATCAGCAACTATCAGGAACCATCAGCAACCAACAGGAATCATCAGCAACCATCAGGAACCATGAGGAACCATCAGCAACCATCAGGAGCCATCAGGACCCATCAGCAACCATCAGCAACTATCAGGAACCATCAGCAACCAACAGGAATCATCAGCAACCATCAGGAACCATCGGGAACCATCAGGAACTGGCTTGCAGAGACAAACAATACACCAGGAGCTTGCTGGGCCGGCGTCCTTCGTCATGCTTGACATCAGGCTTTGAAATCATCAGAGTTGCTCATGGTTGGCAAGCATGGTGGATAATCATGTCTATCCATTCAATCATGTCTATAATTCTATACTCATGTCTATGATATCATGTTGATCCATCTTGTCTATCACAATGAGCATGATCAATGATGATGGTGCTTGACATAGCTGGCTTGCACAAGGTCCGCGTTAGCCTCCCATTGGCACTCTGCTGAACATCTCTGGGCGTCTCACCTCGCAGTGCATCCCCAGGAAGCTGCCCTCCGTTGAACTTCACCATCCATGGCATTGCAACTACGAAAGATTAGAGATGCTTGGGGATCCCTAGGGATGCGTAGGGACAGAGGAAACCATCACTGAGTCACTGAGGACATCTGGGGACTGTTTCTCCGCGTGCCTGAAATCTCAACTTATGCATGTCTATCTACGTCTGCAAACACAGAGGTATTGCCACAACACGGATCAAGATCAAGACATGTTCCACTTCGGCCTCCAAATTGGGAGGTGCTCTTCGACGATACACTTCCCCTGGCGCGGCTGGTGAAACCTCTCTGGGCTTGCTTCAACACCTAGAGCTCTTGATTCGTCCAAACATACGGGTACATGTCCAAGTACCTCCAGCATCTTCCAGCATCTTCCAGCATCTTCCAGCATCTTCTAGCATCTTCCAGCATCTTCCAGCATCTTCCAGTCTTCACACATCTGGAAATGCAATAATTACTTAACAAGACCTGACCTACACAGCTTGTTCCTTCCCAAGTTTCAGCAAGAGCTGGTAGCTGGCATGCAAACGAACCAGCGGACCAGCTGCTACGCTACCTTGTGGACAATCAACAAACAACCCATGGACTGGACAGCTATCCCGAAGCAACCATGCCAACAAGCAAGTAACCAACTATTGGCTCCATTCTGCTGGGATAAACCCAAAAACGGTTCGAAATCATAAAAAGGCCTCCAGTGTGAAGATCGCTGACCAACAAATGTCAATCATGTCCATGTGCACCCAGTTCATTGCAGGTGGAAGGTCATCCCTTGCCTCGATGCTTCCAGGTCATTGTATGTCATTGCCAATTTCACATCACCATCAACTAATCAGTTCATTAAGCATCAGTCCAACCAGCGAATTGTTTCCAGTCGCACCAGCAGGGCAGCTGATCAAACGTTCGCTCCTGGGTTTCTTCAACAGAGATTCAGTGATGCTGCCCGAGGCTCCTGGTGGATGACGGGGTGAGTCATGATGGTTCATGGCTACCCTCCAGTAACCTGGCCATGCAAAATCACCATTCTTTAAGGGAACTCGCTTGGAAATCAGCGATTTGACTGGTGGATTTTCCATTGCCAGGTTAGTTTACCAAAGGGTAAGTATCGGGAATGATCGTGGTCAAAATGCGGCCAATCATGGTGTTTGATAAGAATGACTAAGAATAGTTCACTATCATGAAACAATTGAACACCAATATCTATCTGGCAATGCTGCAAAGCTTGAGGTAGACATGGGACACCACTTAGATACCACCAACAAAACATCGTTGTTGGCTTCGGGAACCAGCCGCTTTGGGGGATTTGACAAGTTTGATCCACTGCCATTTGTCTATTCGCTTCTCCAAGAAGATCAGGTGCCGAAAGGCCCACCACTTACTGATTACTGACTTGTTATTGGATTGGCAAAAGTAGATACCCCCATTGCGATGCTGAAAACGTACCTGAAAAAATGCCAAAAATGAAGGACCCAAAATCCGTCGGCTCGGTCCTATGTCATCCACATCATCGCACCGGAAAACATCCATCCTTGGATCGATCCGTTGCAAAGAGTTGAGATTTGGGGGAGCAAGAAATCTCACGAAATATCCAGATTTCCAGCGTCACAGCGGAGAATGGCGAAGCTGAAGCTCTGGTCCCCTGTGGTCCCTCTGAGGAACCAGCGAAGGCGCAGGTTTGCACACCTTGATTTGCAACTTCGGGGAGCAGTCTTCAAGGGTCATGGATGTCATCACCTGAATGATAGTGATTAAGGAGGAATGATGAACGGTTCATATTGGTCAGTCATACCTGATAGTAGATAGTGAGTGCGATGGTTATTGAATGTCATTGATAATTGATATTGCCGGGCAACATCAGCTAAAGAGCACAAACACAATCCATATATTCTACATATATCCGTATTGATCCCTTACAATGGTTCTGCAGATTAGTGAAAAGATATTCAAGCTGGTAATCCCTTGAATGTCCATGGAAGTGGGGGAAGTGCTTTTGGCCTTGTGATCAAAGCTGTCTGCGTTTGAGCATCTCTCGTGACTTAGCCAACGGCTTCCTTTCTGGGCGACAACTTTGACTTCGGTTCAGGCCTGGGAGCTGGATACGAAAATTGTGCGCAGGCGAGCTGTGAATTGTGTAGCTGGAAGCGAGCGAATCATGCCATTCCTGCCCCAGAGGTGTGCAGCATTGCGCCAACAAAGGTATGTGTTGCACATCCAAGCAAGTGAATACAAGGGGAGCATACCAGGAAACATGGGGAATATGGATCTATAGGTTGTACATGGTCCCAAAAAATATCCGGGCATGTTGAGTTTGAAAGTTGCATGGCTAGGCCAAACCCAATTTCTGCCAGCCAAGCCATGGGCTGCTTACCCCAAGCATGATGGCTAAGCCCCTCATAACTCAGAAGGCTGGTTAACAACTCTAATGTTGGGAATGACCCTGCCCACAAATGGGTGCTTCTTCATGGAAAACAGACCAATTTCAGAGAATTCTTGGTTTTAAAACTTGCAATGCATATATATATATATGTATATATATCTATCTATCTATCTATCTATCTATCTATCTATCTATCTATCTATCTACATCTAAGTAAATAACTAAATATATATATATATATACATAAATATCTACACACACATATATGTATATAGCTACCCCCACACACACTCCAACAAGATAGGCAAAGCATGGCAATGCGATCGGTTTCAGGACGGGGATCGAAAGAGAGGCTTATCAAGGAACCATAGAAAGCTCATGAAAGCTCAGGGATCAATTTCCAACATGCACCCAGTCGTAGAAGTGGTTGCGACTTCCACTTAGGATCCGCTACAACAAACAACAAATTTGACACGTGTGGAAAGGTGTATCCGCTACAGTGAGTGGCCGATCCATGAGGAGTGTCCACTTGGCCATGGTTCATTCACACTACCATGTCGACAATCAGAACCTGAGCTGAGGATTTTATGGGAACATGGGTCAACCATTCTTAAGCATGTTGGAGCAGCACATATGCACCAGCATGTTTCCCATGTAAAACCCTTCTTGTGTTGTTTGAGGAAAACTAGCCGTTGATATTGACCCTTCTCAAGCATGTAAATCCAACGATGCAAAGAACGTCAACCAAAGGCATCAACCACACTGGGATGGTGCGTAGCCAAATCCTTTAGTGCCACACACTGAGCCGCCACACAACTGGTGCGCAGGAACCTGCCAGTAGCAGTCCAAGGGCGAGGGATGAGTGCCCGTTAGTTCACCCCGCAAGAAATGGTTTGTTGAGAATGGAAGGGATTCCACCGGGGTCAGTCATGGGCAGTCATGGTTGGGTAGGTCATGTTAAGCTGAAAAAATTGGTCCCTACCGTGAACTTCATGCAGTTGTGAAACGGTGGAAGTGTCCATCTTGGAGTCTCAAGATGCTTGCAGACCTGCCCTGCCATGGCATTTTCTGTCCTGACAGTTCTGAGGATCCAACCCATCTCTTTAGTGCTTTCAACCTCCAGCAGCAAAACTTCCAAAACCTTGTCATTGTTTGATTCCCAACATTTGCTTCTCCATAAAATCACCTGGGACCTCTACAACCTGTTTTCATTGTCATGAGTCTCTCAATCAATGCCAGGGAAATGTATGGAAAAAGTGATATATATGTTTTTTATTTTTTTTACTTATTTATTATTATTTATTTATTTATGTATTTATTTATTTATATTGTACATATTGCAAAGGCTCCAGATGATGCAGCAAATGCCTGCCATCGAAGCCACGACAAAGCAGTTGAGCTCCGAACGTTCTCCCAAAAGCTGGGAAAGTGCCAAACTCTTCGTCGAAGGGATACAGTTCTTGCAAAGGATCCGGTCCAACCTGGATCCCCAGAGGGGCTAACCTCACTGATGATTGGCTGATGAGTTCAGCCTATAAATGATACAGTATCTTGGCTAAGCGAAAGGTGATAGGCTCGATAGATTTTTTATATCCGGGATTCTTATGGGGCAATCAAAATTTGCATCGACATCTTGGATTGATTCCGTGGCTGTAACGTAGGTACCCAGGTTCGAGTATATCATTCGGATGGATTTCTGGGAAGCAATTCTTGCAGCCCCTTTGACATCCTGGTGGGCAATCCCTTACTTGCCATATCAAATGCCCCTGCTGGCCCAAGATATCCAAAGATGTACAGATCTAAACCATTCTAAAGTGGGGTTTCTGGGGAGGGTTCTTGAGGGCAAGGGATGACTGCCACGCATGGATATGGCGCTAGAAGCAGCGAGATTCGTCATCAGACACCCCTTGTCCACGGAGTGTATGTATGTGTTTAATGAATTTCAGTGGCAGGTGGTTGCTGGTGTTGTTGTTTCTCTCTCAATTTCCCTTGGAGTTTCCCTTTGGATCACGGTGGAAAATCATTGGACGGCGGTCGGGATTTCATTTTTGTCTTTGTGGATATGGAGAAACTGGTGGTTCACGCCTCATAACACAGAAAGGGGCATGGAATGCCATCCTTGTGGTGCTCCTTCCGTCGCTTCTCCTGGCCAGAATCGGGCACATCATTCAGAGACAGGGCAATTTTGTGCAAATTGTCCACCAACTTGGAGATGTAACAACCCTAATTTGCGATTGTATAGTATGGGTAATGTAATCTAATAACCTTGCCCATTCTCAAGCAGAGGTCTCCGTACCAATGAAGAGCTGCAGTTTTACCAACCCACGGGGATGGTGAAAACCTGTTCCATTTAGCTGATGATTCATCTGGAAGTAGAAAAGGAAGAAAAACAATTTGGAAAACCTGGGAAACTAGCTGAAGAAATGGGATAGCAGCTGGCTTTGCAAATCTTTCAGAAAGCACTGTTCAAGAAAAGCATTTATACATACGGATAGCTATCAGCTCCGCTTCTGAAACCTTTTAGAAGCCCTGTGCTGCGTAGACAAAGCCGCTTCCATGAGTTCATTTTAGCATCAGCAACCTAGTAAAGAGGCATGCGAAAGGTTCCGAGAATCCGTTGACTTGTTCGATGGCGGTCGATGATATCCAATAGGGGCTACCTTCTGGGTAGAACCAGTCATGGTCTGTATCTGACTTCAATCGAGCAACAACCCCAGCCCCTATCAGTTGGACGAGCATCGAAGGGAAGGTCCGTGAATCTACTGCAGATGACTATCAATGGCAGTCATTGAAACGCATGGTATTTCCATGGCAACTGCAAGAGATAGCTTCATCTTCTTGATAGAACATAGAACTAGAGTTTCTGCACAAATGATCCAATTAGTTCGATGGCCCATGCAACTGAACAGCCACTTTGAGAATTCTTGCGTGGTTCCTTCAGCCAGGCTGATTGATTTCTGACTTGCCATTCGTGTGAGTCGAAAGCTTATTAACAACCTTGTTGAGCAAGAATATATAACCACTATGAAACACCAAGATGTCTATTCTTGGTGGTCATATGTGCTGATCATCTTTCTATTGTCAACCATGAGCTTTTTGAAAGGATGCGCAGCTGGGGTTACAACTGGGATCATGGCAATGGCAACGAACCCTGTAAGATGAGTTGGCCCGCATACCCTATAAGATGAGTTGCCCCCATAACCAGGGTCGGTAATCACTTACTAAGTTGGGATGCACATCCATTTTGTTCGCCATGGTGAACCGTCCATCATCAACAAACCTGGTTGGCAGTTTCAACCCCTATGAAAAATATTCAAACCAACCATGCGTTAATAATTACCAGGGATCTAGGGAAAATAAACCATGTCAATCAAACCACCAACCAATATATAACCATTCTTGCTGGTTACCCCCTATCATTGATGAAATGAATGACACAAATAAATCTTGTCTAACACAAATGCGAGTAATTGAACACTGGTGGGATGGAATAGGAAACTGGAAAGCATAACAACCACCAAGAACCCTAACAACACCTAACCTAAAACCATAACAGGAAACGATGATAACAAAACGATAGAATTAGTCCTAGAACCCCCACCCAGAAAAACATCAACAGCAAGGAACAAACATTGAACATCAACAAAAAAACACAACAGGCAACCTACCAACATAACTGTCCTAGAACCCCCCTTTTACCATTTTTTTCCCTCCCCCCAAAGAGGTCTCCCAATACCTTGACTAAAGAAGGGCTCCTCCCTTCCCTCTTGTGCCACCATAGTTATTTGCTTTCCAATTTCCAAAATGTTTATCTCCACTCGGGGTTAGAGTTAGGGAAATATGCTAGAATATTTTTCTCTTGTATTTTCTCCAATCTTATTTCATGGTTTATACATTTGTTTCGGGCTGCGCCATGTTACGTACTGAAGTGTCTATCGTATTTGAGATTCTAATTCTTCAATATTGATAATATTGCCCGCACACTGGTAGTCTTAATGTGTTTTGCTGGACATTTTTAAAGATACGTTTGTTGACATTGTTGCTGTATTTGGCAAACTTATGTTTGGGATCCTTAGAGTGTATACGATGAGGTTCTATAAAGATAGAACGTAAGATAATGATAAATATCATTTAGGCAGTTGATAAGTAGCATTTGGGTAGTGTATAGATAGCATATAGGTGGCAGCATTTAGGTACATAAATAGTAAGTAAGTCTATATAGCTGCCTTAAAGGTAATATGTGGGCAGTAAATAAATAGTATGTAGGTAGTAAATAAGTAACTAATATATTTAGGTTCTATTTAGGTATCACATAGATATTATACAAATATTTTACAAATATTATACAGATATTATTCATAACATAAGTACATAGGTAGTATACAGCTACTTGTAGGTAACATAGAGGCAGTATACAAAGGCAGCCAACGGGTAGTCTTTAAGCAGTATGCAAGTACATAAATAGTTGATAGGTAAGATGTAGCTAGTATATAGGTAATCCATAAGTAATACATCGATACTTTACAAGTACTATGAAGTAGTATTCAAGCAGAGTAGATGTATTATTTTGGTAGTCTATAGGTATCTAGATAATAAAAAGGTACTTTCTAAATGGTCTTCAAGTAATATACTGGGAGTACATAGGTAGTAAACAGGCAATACAGAAGCATTGAAGAGATAGTGTTCAGCCAGTACATTGATACTATAGAAGTACCATATAGGTAGTGTATAGCTACATATGTAATATGCAGGTACTGCGCAAGTAGGATAGAAATTTTCTAATGAACGTATTTAGGTCATAGTTAAGCAGCAATAGAAATTGTACAGACATAGTATATAGGTATTTTATTGGTACTATATAAATACTACTAGGCAATTAATAAGTAGTGTGCAAGCAGTAGAGGGGTAGTACAGAGGTACTAAATAGGCACTTTATAGGTAGAAGTCAACCTGTGCATCTGCCGTATAAAAGTAGCATATGGGAGTATATAACTGGTATTCAGGCAGTAAAGAGGTAGCCTATAGGTTAGAGGTAGGTACTATATACGTGTATACATTATGGTTTGGTACATAAATACTACAAAGGTATTATTTATGTAGCATATAATATAAGTAGAGCAAGCGAACATTAATGGAACCAGGATTCAAGTAGATCTACAAGATGGAAAGATACAACATCACAGCAAGCAGGGTGGAATGATCCCAACTAAGGCAAGGAACACCTACTAAGTAAATTATCAAGCAAATAAGATCTAAAGAAATAACTAGAAATCACTAAAAAATAACAAAAAACACCGAAAAACACACACCCACATAGCGTCCCACACTCATCATTAACCACTACTAATGGTTGTTAATCACGACTCATGGTTACGATCCCTATGAAACCCACCAGAAACCACGGTTTCTCCGCAGCCGAACCGCCTTCTCGTTGCAGATCAGCAGCATCCGGCTGAATTCCGTTGGCATCGAGGACAGCGTCTTGTAGTCCCCCTGGCTGATGCGAATTATCATAGACACTTCTAGTAAATAGCAATGAGATTCATCTTGAATTATGAAAAAAGCAAGAGAACCAATGAGATTAACTAATATTGAATCATTGATACAATAGTCAATCAGGTTAATATTGAATGAAGAAGTGAATAATGATGAGATCATTGTCAAGAGATGTCAAGAGTGCCTGATTACCCTTTCATGTTGGCTTAACAATGCTGGATTCTGGTTTGCTACAACCATTGGCAATGAGGTTGCCAATTGCCATACATCCGACTAAGCCCACCAAGTCAACTAGATTAATGATGATGGACAATTCTGTGGTGGGCAGTGTCGGAGCGGCCTATGAGTGGAATTATGGTTGGTTTTTAGCATTCTGTGTGTTTGGTGCTGGTCCAGAACAAATGTCAGGGGAGGCAACAAAATGCGGCAAGCGTGAAAAAGCTCACAACTGGTTGGCGCTCTTGCTTGGTTACCCGGGGTCATAAGCCATGATTAAGCACCGCATCTGCCGTAGTTCACATATATGGAACCTGGAGTCGTTGTTTGCTTCCATGTTTGCTGGCTGTGCTCCTGCGATTCCAGAGCAAATCACCAGTCTTGCTTTACCTGTGGCTATGCAGCAGTGGTCCAACATATTGGGTTCTACATGGTTCTACAACCCGAGATGGTATGGCACCTGATATTGCAATGCCGCAGTACGCCTCCCCCTATCCAAGAATGGACTGTTTCGCTTGAGAGATCACCCGAATGTTGGGAATTCTCCACCTGTGGGCATACCCCAAATTTTGGCTCAAGATGCGTCTAAGGTGGCTCGGTTGTCCTTGGTCGCTCCCATGAATAACCCAGGACTAGCCATCCACTCAACAGGGTCAAAAAAATCTAAGTGCAAGGATCATCCCACAGGCCATAAGTCTACTAGTGGCAGCCATGGTATCCCATGGTATCCCATGGTCACCTTCTGAGTGGGCTCCAGTACCCCACTTGGCCCACCTGCTCAAAGACCGTGCCGTTGCGCAGCACGATGATGCTGTCCATCCTGGCGGATATGCTGCTCAGCTGGCATGCTGCGGATTCTCAGGTCATGGGGGTACCCCAGTTATCATCCTTCTTAGTAGCCAATTGTAACAATGAACCATCCGTTTATATTCATTTATAATCATTGAGCCATTTATATTCATCTACAATAATGACGTATAATGAACCACACATTTTTGGGCTACTCCTATTTTGAGACACCAACACATGGAAAGCATTGCGAATGCGTCATCTCTTGCTGCTTCGGAATGAATAATACACATTTTTGGGGTACTCCTATTTTGAGAAACCAACACATGGAAAGCATTGCGAATGCGTCATCTCTTGCTGCTTCGGAATGAATAATACACATTTTTGGGGTACTCCTATTTTGAGAAACCAACACATGGAAAGCATTGCGAAAGCGTCATCTCTTACTGCTTCGGAATGAATAATGGTTCACCATGTGGACCCACTTCTTCCAATTCCTCGACAACCACCACTTGCTCCCGCGGTACTTAATCGCCAATAGTTCACACTGGTTGGTTAACTTACAAGCAACATCAAGTCATAAGCATCCGAGCATGTTCTAACTTGGGATCAGCAACCATCCTGTTCTTGATTGTGTGACGGTGACCAACCCTCATAGTGAGTCGATCAAATCATCCCACAGCTGGGCGATCAGTAACCATTGTTTTGTATCCACTCAAAGGCGGGGTGTCCAACCAGATTAGTACTCAATTACTGAGTGGTGGCAGCCTGTTTCTGAGTCGAATGATCTTCGCACCCAACATCGCACACCTGACGTAACTTAGCGTTTCTGAGTGTCCAAGCAAGGATAGCAACGACAAGTTCTGCGTGGCCAACAGAATAGTTCTGTCTTTGGCCTTGACCTCGGTGATGAAAACCCTGATCCAGGTGATCCCAAGCGGTGAATTTTGCCAACAAAAGGGCGGGTTAATCAAGATCCATAGAAATTGATTAGATAGATTATGTATGAATATGTCAGATCAGAATGGATTAGATCAGATTAGAAAAGGATAGAATAGAATCGATTGATAGCTTGATTGATTGTTTGATAGATTGCAAGGTACTGGTTGGATTAACATCCACAAAGGTTGCTGCGTTTTTCCCCTCCAATCTGGGTCTTACAAGCACCATAGGCTAGGTTTGAAGTTTACCACCTACAAAATGGGGTGATTGCCTGAGCTAAAGTTAGCGGTGTCAAAATCTGCAAAATGTAATCCTTCAAAGTGATGGTTGATCAATTTGCATAGCGACTTGTACTAAACCCAGCCTGAAGCAAAGTAGACTCATGACCCATGGCAGCCATCAACCCTGATCGTTGGATGGTGTTGCTTCAAAGCCCAAAAATTTCAACCAGTAACTCCTGGCTTTCAGATCAACTTATTAGCCAGCTCGTTAAGCCCAAACATTAACTGATCAACCATGGGGTCCGAGACTACAAGAATCACTTTCAGCAAAATGAGCAATACTCAATTAGATAGGTTGTCAAAACTATCAACCGCCAATGTGGTCATTCATAATGGACGACTATTGCAAACCAATGGCGTTTGGGGTACCCAATTTTGACCCACAACTAGATAGGAAGCTCAAGAAGCTGATTGTCCGAGGATCTAGTGGAGAGCGAGCTAGCATCACAACTTTGAAACTGGCTTCGATTCTGGTTGGGAATCGACAATGGGAACAGTAGGGATGGAACTACAGTGGGGTGATCAATAACAGTTGTTGTTGTATAACGTTAAAGATTCTCATTGGATTGTGGTTCACAATAAGCTCATTGGTTCACACTAGTAGGGATAACCAATAGTGGGGACAGCAATATAGCCAAGAATAGTGCCTCTAACCACCGCAATGATAAGGATGTAAGTCAAAATGATAGTAGGATGAAACTTGACAAGACTCCATCGCGGAGGCATCCTGATTGGTGGTTCAATGTGGTTCATCTTGGTCAGCCAATATCATCCAAAAATAGGGAGACCTCAGGTTGTCCCATCCACCGAAGTGAGGAACTCACCAGCCATTCCTGGCTAATCGTGGCCGCTTGTGGGGATCATTCAGGGTTAGTGCACGTTACGGTCACGTGCACCCAACCAAGTTCTGTTGGTCTACAAAGGGCCCATAGAAATACAATTATGGTATATAGTTTTGGATTGGGTGGGCGGATAGCCCCAGACATACTGACAAAAAAACAATTTGAAGGTAGCGGCATCTTTGAAAATGGTGATGAGAGCACATATGTTGGCGGCATTGTTATGATCCTCTTTTGTGTGTGTGTGTGCGCGCGTATGTCCTATGCATGCACACATTGGAAAAAGTTGAGGATACACTGATACACACAATATGAATGAAACCCAATACTTTAAGGGGAGATGCGGACACATGTATTTACATATGTGCACCAAACTTCAATGACTGGGATGGAATTGAGGTGAGCGACATCTGCACCGGAACAAGTGAAGTTGATGGATTTCATCGCTGAGCTTGACGCCAAGGCCGACAGGGCGCGCTTCTGTCTGTCACGATCCATCAGGACAAATGGATCATCCAACAGCAAGATCTGCGCCTGAGAAGCCATGGTCACTGGTCGCCGTGTCACCCCAAGCCTCCAAGGGTCGCTGGTTTCTGGGTGCCAAACCAAAATAAGAATATTGGTCCAAACGGATTGGCGCATGCCATCGCCTGAAGTGGCATAGTGTTCATCACAGGCGAAAACATAGCAACTACAATCCCAGTTGTTACGTGAATATTGTGAATGCATGCTGCCACTATTTGCCGTCTCTAAATAAACAAACATAACAAGTGGGATAGGCCTGTCCTCTGGAGCAATCAGAACAGCTCAAAAGTGTGAGGATGTTTACCTGTTTCATTTTTACAAAAGCTAAAGAGTGGATGGAATGGTGGGTTATATAATAGTTCATGATGGCATTTTTGGCCATTGCTATTCCAGTGGATGGGAAACAACAATTTCTTCAACTGATTTGCAGCCCTTCACAAAAGATTCTGAATACTGCCACCAGTTTGCTCAACCTACTGAGTTCCAGGTTCAAAATCATGGTTGGATATGGTTGGTTGATGGATGTTGATGGTGCTTTTTGGTGCTTGGAAAGGTTGGGGCCCGAACCAATCAGCTGAGAAACTCTTGGCCCACCTTGCAGCCTCAGCTGCCTGGCCTCTGCAAAGATGGCACGCGCCAGTTGCATGGCAGCCAAGCCCTTGCCTGTCACACGCTGGTTCCCCTCCTTCGATGGTCGGGTGAAAGTGAATGAAGATAGTGCTGGTATTGTCCGTGGGGAACCCTTAAGACTGGTGAATGCTGCTTCATCAGCAGGCATCGGTCATTAAGCATGATTGATGGCTGCTTGATGGTTGACTCATGGTTCACCTCCTCCAAGTCGCTCTGCGAAGGAGATGTGAATCCTCGAGTTGAACAGTTGCCCAAGCGCTTCGCATGATTTGTTCACTACTGAGGGCACCAATGACAAAACACGTGTGGAGAGTTCAATCTTGTGGCTTAAGCTTGGTTAAACTAATATAGGTATGGAAAACCATGATTGGTGCCAGGGAAAATTGTTTGTGTTTTCTCTAACTGGTGGGACTCCGCATCTATGCTACTTTATCCATGGTACACTTTTGCCTATGAAATTGGCCTTTCATGTCTGCAAGCTCCCAGAAGGGTGGATAGGCACATGCATGGACCTGAGTCATGTGTTTAGATTCCTGATGATGGCTATGAGGGTCAAGGGCCCTTGTACCTCTGACTGTTCACATCCTAAAGCCATGACCAAACTAGTCGCACTGTTGGGATGTGAACTACCACCCTTAGTCATCATTTATCATCATAAACCATGAACTTAATGATTAACCATTAATTAGTCATTGACTATCAACATTTACATTACCCTAAACTAAACATTATTCACATGTCTTATATAATCATCAACATCATTAACGACCAACAAAGAACGTCATCACGGATCATCTTTCAGCAGAAACTGAAGCAGAACCACCTGAAAGTTCCTCCACCATCGTGCTGTCGCCCCCAGAAAGGTGAAGCAAATCCTGCGGCTTCAAATGGCCACCGGAGAATTGGTCCATAATGGTTTCTAGCTGGGTTGATAGTGGTTTATAGATAATTTTGAATAGTGTTTGATACTCATGGATTCTGCTTACCTATGGTTAGCGTGTGACTGAATGATGACAACACATGGCAAAATAATGCTGGTGGCGACGTTCATGATGGCTCAGAGTGGCTCATGCTGTTGAACGAACGGTTCATAGTGGTTCAATTGATGATGCTTCACGAATGGTTGACGATTCTCAATCATGGCTAGTGATAGGGGGTCGTACCCACGCATGCTCGAGATTATTGGGTCCTAGCTTCACGATGTCAGTGCTGGTTACTGACATCCTGGAGACTAGTACGCTGGTGACTGCGACTAGCCATCCGATGATCATCCCTGGCAAAAGCTCCCCCGTTGCTTAGCTTGGTCCACCAATGCTCATTGACAGTTTTTAATGGTGAGAGTGAAGTGTTGATGAGTTGAGAACCACTACTGACAATCGCTTCCCATGCTTGACTATGCCTCATGTTTCTGGTAATGATGATTGTTCTAAGACAGTTGCGCAACACAACTGGATTTCTTGTGCAAAGTGTGTGTAAATGTACATTTCCGTACGTACACACATATTTACAATGCATAGATGTCCATACTTCTCCTGTACGTACATCAAATATTGCCTCGTATTGAGGGGATCGGGTACTACCTGAACAAAGCGTCTTCCCCAAAAGCCCACTGCTGCTTGCACCGGCAATGTTGTTTGATCAATCGGTGATTACCAATGGAGAATTATGATTTGTCTACGAAGATAAATGGTGGCTGATGCCGGTTGGTTCTGTTTGTTCTGACTGTCAACTTCCAGCAACAGTCCTCGGACAGAGTAGATGCAATCAGAGCCTCTTCGTACCTCCACAGACCAATGTTTGTGTGCTATCGTCGAGTTCTCATCTTATTGAAAAAATGGTTGCTGATAACGGTTGACACATGTTCTGAATACAGGGAATGATGACCAATCATGAAGATAAGGCGGAGAATGGCAAAAACGGGTCAGCATGGTTAAATTGTCACAATTGATCCTCTGGCACCGTTGAAAATTTCGACACCCAGCGATGTAAGCAGTCAGCAGTGCCCTCAGCAGTGCTTAAGCAGAACTTAAGCCAAAAGCTTTACATTTCTATACTGTAAGTAAAAACTATCCTACAATCAATTCCTGGCTGACAATATCGCACCCACAAACTTGGTCGACGGTTTGACTCACCAACTGCTGCCGGGGGTCAGCAGTTTCACCCAGAGGATGGTTTATGGTTCCGCTTGGTTGAGTGTCCCAGCGACTAAGCAAAACTTAGAAACCTTTCCAGCAACTGACCACATTAAGCTGGTGCTTTCATGTGACGTGAAGGTGGTCAAGCCATCCCATGATACGTTGGTCAAAAAACCATCGAAGCCCTCGACCCGGCAGATTGACCATTGGCGGAGAGTATCCCACCACTAGGAGCTCATTGATTGCCCATTGGATCCAATTCGCTTCATTACATTTTCAGAAATTGCAAGGGCAGGGGATGGCATATTTCAAGTCCCTACCAAATTCGATCATCCGCGCTTCGAGATGAGTTGGATCAGTTGCTAGGCACATGGCAGTTGAGGCCACATGGCAGATGGCAGCGAGGGAAACTATGCCAGCGAACCTCCATGCAGCCATTCTAACAGATAGCTTGCCACTCCCACCAGTCAACCACAGACCCATTCAACCAACCCGCTGTTAGCTTGGTTGGATAATTTGAATAGGTTTGTGATGGTTGGTGGATTGGCTGGTTGAATGGCTTAGAATCACGCAACCAACCAGAGATCTTCCGCTGCGAACCTCTGTGAGTCCCACGCTCGTCCGCACAGCACGTTCTCGCGAACGCTGCAGGAGGCCAAAACGACTGGCTCTTGCGGGGCATACGCCAACCTCAGCGGGTTGAAACCAAGGTTTTGTGATGGAGCTGCATGGTTCGTGATTTCAACGGATTGATAAATGCTTCAGTCATTGTTTGGTCATCGTTTGTGTTGGTGAAGTCAGCAAATTCAGTCAGAACAGTTGATACGATTTAATCACATCAAAAACGGCAGGCCTGTCCTGTACCCTCGACATCCAAAACACTTCAAGGATATGGGATAACACCAGCAGGCACCTGGCCTGCCCGACAGCAGGATCCCACCGTCCAGGTCTTCTCCCCCGTGTT
>VSDK01003813.1:25000-32880 GCA_009767595.1 Symbiodinium kawagutii | reverse complement strand
AAGTCATCGTTTGTCACGGGGCAAATAAATGCAAATGATGCCAACTACTCGGCAAATGATGGGTTTTAAAAAATATTCATCGATAGCAACGGTTCATCGTGGTTGATAACCGTTCATCACGATCGATTTATAGTGGTTGATGTGGCTAATGCTGGCGGATTCATGGCTGACAATGGTTGCCCTCTGACAGACCAACCTGGATATGGACAATCTGCTGAAGATGGTTTGCCTATTCTGAACTTGCTATTTTTCACTTTCACATTAGGTTCCTGGGCATCTTCTTGCAGGAATTTTGTTCTGCTTGATCCCAACATCAATAGCAAACAGCGGGTTCCACTTTCCGTTGAAGGGCAAGCCATGAACAATACCCTTATCCTAACCCGATCATGCAGATTTTTGTGGACTTGACAAATGTTCAGAATCCCATGAACAACCAACCATCATCATGACAATGATTAACCAGCTCTTAGTCACCTATAACCATCAATAACCATCATTTATCAACCATTCCCCACATATCAACCCCTGCACACCGAGGCCGCCTCCAACCAAGCCAGACAAAAGCGTCGACCTCAGCGCGGAGCAGCAAGGCAAGGAAGGGCCATGGTGTGGGGCTCAAGCGGCTGGAGATGATGGCTCGAGCCATGGTTTCTGTATGTTTCTGTGATTATTTGGGTTTCAATGACCATCGAAATCATTGTAAGCCCCATGAACCTACGGGCTGAAAGACCATGAAAAAAACCAGTGATGATTGTGAACGATGGTTTTTGCCCTTCCGGTTGCCTCAACTGGCTATGATACACATCGGCCAACGGTACATTGCAATGCAGGGACACATCCGAGACCAAAAAAGACATCATCTGATCACATCAAGCCTCTGCCCCACGGAATGCTGCATAGTGGGGTTTTCCCTGGACACTCATGGTGTCTAATGGTTCATGACTAATGGCTCATTGATGAAGTGCTTAATACCCGGTGATCAACAACATGACTTGGTAGGATTAACATCAGGTCATCATCAGGTGAACAATCTGCCAGCTGTAGAACCAAATTCGTAACATTGCTGGATATGAGGCCATCAATTGGCACTGGCACTAGCTGATCAACCAGGCACTCGCCTCCGTACTTCTGGCATAGCAACACAACCCTCAGAAAGCTTCAGCCAAACTTGGTTGATAGATGCTGATAGGATGCAACTCTATATAAGTAAAAAGGACAATCAATATAGATGAACAGTGGTCAATATTGGTTACCCAAAAGGGAACAATATAAAACACCGCAAGTGGTAATGCACAACTATGAACGACTTAAAGTGGTAGTCAAGGGTCTGGCTACCCAGTGGCTGATGTAGGAATAGAACAACCGGCAACCACCGGCAACAACCAATGTTTGACCAGCGAGTTTTCTTCCTTAGCCCACGGCTTTCCACTTTTTGTGGCACCAACGAGAGCAACATGCGAACCTGGCAGGCGCCTGTAGGGGGGACCCTATGGGCGATTGCATATCAAATGGCTACTTCAGCCAGCTCTGCTGGTGGATTGCAGAAAGCTTCGGCAGCTTCAATTGGTTTGACCAAAATCTTCATTGCTTGTGGATGGTATCTGCCGTGCCATGAGTGTGGTACTGCGAGGGGGCAAGGGCCACAACAAGGAATATTGCAGGAGTTCAGAATTGGCATTTCAAGCACAAAAAGCCTGTAACTTTGCAAAAGCTGGAATTTGGCAAAAGGATGGAGCAAGGCGGCATACTGTGCTGACTTCGAAGCTGGTTGTGGGACAATCCTCATTGTTCCAACCCATTATCATTCATCACTAGAGGCATCATTCACAATCAGCAATGATAAAGTGATGGCTTGACCATGACTTTCGAATCGTCGTCAATGATTCTTGACCCTTGATTGGGTGACTGCAATATCTGCCATGCAACATTTACATTCATTAGCCATGATTGATCAGCCATTCACCATGTATCTGTAGTGATTGTGATGAATGCAATACTGAATGAACCAGCTAGTGCTTGAACCAGCCATGAAAGATCAAAGTCCTCGCGACTGCCCCTGCCCTCCGGCCTCGCTTTACTTGCAAAGAGAGTACCTGACGAAGCCAACGAAATCGGCCAAGGGAATCTGACCTGTCCAGGGGTTGCTGGTGGTGAATGACTAATGGTTGGACTCATGCGGAATACTGACCCAACCAGCAACGGGTGAACCATGCCCAGTGGTTGGTTTAAACAGTTGAGTACAGTGGTTCATGCTGCTTAAGCCTGCAGCTGACTGGTGGCAACCAACATCCAAACACAGTGACGCACAAACAATTGTTTGACTGTTGATATCTTTTGAGATATGCCCCGTGCCCAGCAAAAAATCAGCCAGGAATATCATGATTTATCCCTGGATCCCGTGATAAGTTTCAGTATTGAATGCGAGCAGTTTGAACACCCCAAACAATCACATCTTGCCGTGAGTGATGAAAGCCCCGTGCAGAAAAACAACAGTGGAAGACCATGGATGCAACTGCCACGTTTGGGTGACCTGGCCCGGCTACAGGCATGACATTTGCTTCGGTTCCATCATTAGCCATTTTTTACTAATGGTCATCAAGCATCATCCTCCGTCATTGGTCACTCATCATGAATTCCGCATCATGACGGTGACCATCATCAACATTCATGGACTGTAAGTAACAATCATTAACCATAGTGAACGATCATCAAGTACAAGAATGAACCATGAGCAACCATCATTAGCCATCATTCACTACTGTCTCATTAATCATCATTAACTATCATTGAGCATCGGCAACCCACTGTGAGCATCATGTGCATGAAAACACTCTTGGCGTCAGAGCTAAGGACAGCTTTGCAGACCACGCGTTGGTAGCAGAAGGGCCATAAACAAATGACCAAACACATCAACCACCAGCCAATTCACTGGTCATGTATCGTTAGTGGATGATGATGGTGATGATGATGATGATGATGATGATGATGATGATTGTTATTATTATCATCATTATTACTATTGTGATTATGCGTATGATTGTATAGTGTGATTATCTTGATGACCATAATAATCACGATCACGAAAAGCGACGATAAGCATTAGTGCTGTTGATCATGATCTATGATGATTTATGATCTTCAAAAATAGTTGCAGTGATGTTCATGATGGTTTTGAAATTATGATGCTCCCCTTCAGCCCCGGACCTTGAGGTCAAATCGGCCTGAGGTGCTCCTGAAACGTCACGCGAACTGGACCATGGGAGAACTGAAGGGGTCAATCATAAAACCAACCACTGTGAATCACCTGTTCTCACATGTTACTAGGGGTGAAGAAAGATTCATAGTGAAACCATGGCTGATTTTTGGCTGATTCACACTGATGCCTGAGTGATGGCGTGGTTCATGGATGCTCAAAAGTCGTCAATCATGGTTGTAATCCGCCATGATGAATCGCAGTAAATCACCAGCCATTCATGATGCTTAATGACTTATCATTGCCTCATCATGATTCATAATCGGTTCATTCATGAAGTGTTTCTACCATGAACTCCCCTTGTGCCTGGGTGGGCGCAACTTCACAGCCGGAGCTCGATCAACCAGTACTGATCCGTGCTAGCAAATATCATGAATTGACCAGCTCTTGCCTCTGAACTAATTGATCAGTTAAGCATGAAATAGCCATCAGATAGGTAGAAATATCCATGAAATAGCTTATCTCATAGTGCCTCTGAATTCGCTCATGAAACAGCCATACGTTAAGCATCCATTGACGCTGGTTTTGCTGATTTTGCGCTTGTCACCATGCCACCATGTTGCATGAATTCTTGTTCCCGTGTCAGGCAGCGTAGCTGAAGCACCAAATCTCAACAGCTGGTCGTAGCTATTCACAGCTGGATCCCTGTCCCTGGCGGCGCCACGCTTCGCTCCTCTTGGCTCGTTCAGCCACGGACGCGTCGTCCGACACCGAGTCCACGAGTTGAAGGCCGTTGCTCTGGGACTGGGACAGGTGACGACAGGTGACTGGGACAGGTTTGGAACCATCCGGGAGATGCCGAATCTCCCCATATCAAAACATATCAAAACATATCACAACATGTTAAATCCCTCTACACGTTGGGGATGGTCCAATTTTTGTTTCTATCTGCTTTGACTAGAAGTCGATACTGGTCACTGATGCTACAGCTGGTCGATGCTACAGGATAATGGTTGATATCACTGCTGGTGACAAGACAATTTCTCCTGGTGAGCAGTCGCTGATGTCCCAGCTACTAAGGCTCCGTAGGAACCGTCAACTGGGATGTCACCAAATCCGGCATCGTCATCCCTCTGCTGACCTTTTCTGCCTTCTCCATCACCGCTTGCATAGCATTGCCTGAAGCGCAAAACTGACATGAGGAATGACGGTTTGATGAGCTTCACATTCTCAACGTTTTTCGTGGGTCGGGTGCTTGTCATTTGATTTGGGAAGGTACAACAGCAAAAGCAGGGATGCGTTGGTGACCCTTCACAGCAGGAAGCTTGGGTGGCAATCTCAACATCAACTTACCAGTAGACAAGCCCAAACAATCTCAAACTACCAAGCAAGGTTCAATGATTGCGCCTTCAGCAAGATACCAACTAACATACCAACCACGATTGTTGGTGATTGTTGATGCCAAGTCAATGGACGTGAGTGAATCAGCAAACCACTCACCTCTACAGGTGTCCAGTGTCATCAATCGGGGGACACCACTCTCAGAAGTAGGTCTGATAGACTCAAAACTCGTCTTTGAATTTGGATCCTATGACCAACACCAAAACAATCAGGGCTGGGGAGTCACAATGATGGTTGTGTAATGTGATAATGTGGATGGTGATGATCATGGTGGTGAAGGTGATCCCAGCATATACCAGATAGATCAAGAAGAACGGTACACCTTTTGTATCGGCTACTGATGCGTACTTTCTCTGGATTGGATACTCTACCTTGGTTCTCCACCATAAGGTGCTTGTGGATTTTCACACCACAAAGTACTTCAGTTGCAGTCTTGATATCCATGTCTACTGATTCAGGCTGCCGGACACAATAGAATTCACACTATGAATTATGCACAAAGAAAACTGTTAACTGCTTCCTAGCCCCAACCAATTTCGTCTCATGCCTGGCAGCCCTGCCATGTCAGCTGGCCTCCTTTCGGCTTTGATTCTGTGGTTGCCTGAGCTTCACTCAACTCTGTACGTGGCTATGAATGGCTCCCCTGCTGGTGCCAGAGGCGGTGCAATAATCACCACGGGCAGTGGCAAATGATGCGAATTATGGTGGTTATTCAAGGTCAATCATCATCAAGTGGTGGTTTATTGATGATAAATGGCGCTGACAATTGGTTGCTGCTGGACAGTTGTTGCTGCCTCCATCAGCCATGATTGCTTGTCGTTTGCTGGTCACTTGATCATGGTAAAAAATGAGTGCGTGCGCACAACATGGGGCGCTGAAAACCTCCATATAATCCTCGCACTGCCTTGCTGTCACATTAACTCCGACAACTGTTCTTACGACGGCTACACTCAGGTTGGATGTTGAGGTGTATGTCTTCGCAACGATGCATTGCTGGAAATGAGATAAAGAAGGGTTTCACACTTTGACCCCAAATGTGTGCAGCATCGAGTAGCAAGACCTCTGAAAGTGTTGTCTGAATAGGAGTTAAAGGCAACGAACCCGATCGAACCCGCTACACGGAGTCAAAAATGTTGCATGTTGGAGTGTTCACCATCAGCCACCCCCAACAGATACACAGGGCGTTGTTGCAGAGTGGTGTGCACACTTAGACTTGCTGGTTGATAAACTCACCGACCAATTTCTGAGAGTTGGATCTGTCACCCCCCAACTCCTCACTTGACAGCTGCTGGGCCCGGTCCGATCCATAGCAAAAAGCTACGCGAAACAGTTGCCAAATCGCAACAGCTCTTTCTGATCATGATCTTGTACCTAAAATTTATGATATCTTACCATACTCTCAGAGCTATCTTTACCCTAACCCTGATGGGGGATGGTGGGGGTGGTTTCTAGCTAGATCTTCTCCAAGGGCCCCAACCTCCTCATTGTCGCCCCAAAAGAAACGCATTCCGTCGACCACCTTAGTGGGGAAGCGCCATGGGTGAAAGTTGTAGGTGCTCCGCGATGCTGATCAAAAGGTCCCATTTGGGTCAGATGTATCTCCACAGTTGCGGAAAATTCACATCTGTCCCGAAGGCTATTCATTGTTGGGTTCACAAAGTACCGAGAGTTGACTCGCAGCCCTTTGTACAAATCTGTCTATGTGTTTGCATACAAAATTATGTATATATATATATATATATATGTCGATCTCTCTTTCTACCTGCCTGCCTACCTTCCTACCTATCTATCTATCTATCTATCTATCTATCTTTGTACATAATCGACTAAACATGCACACTCATAGATATCTATGTATATGAATATGTACACATATCATATACATACATATCTATATGTAATGATAAATAATCCTACTATATACACGCAAGAATACCTACTTGTATGTATCTGTATCGTTCCTTCTCCATCCGGTTTTGATTTTATTTAATTACATGTATTCATCTTATATGAAGATCTGGGCTTTCGCCGCATGGAAACTCCCTGGTTTCGATGGTTCATCTCAGCAGCAGCAGCAGCAGCAGCAGCAGCAGCAGCGTCACCGCCACCAACAACAACCACGAGGACGACACCGGCAATGACAACGACCGTGACAACACAGGCCCGCCCCCTGGGCCGCAGCCCCCCTGGTGTCAAGCCCCGGGCCACAGCATAGCGAGCAGCTTTGTAGCTGCTTCGGTCGCCCTGAGGGTCGCTGCAGCGTGGAAGTTTCCATCGTAAGGTCCGAAGGGAGCAAGTCATGGTGGAGATAGGAGAGGAATGGTGGACATAGGAGAGGAATCGGAGAGGAATTGAGAAGAGATGAGTTCTGTCCCGCAGACCCACCTGCTTGGGTGCCGTCACCAACGGTGGACGTTTTGGTGTAGTGAGCCCGACCTCGGCTACACCACGGGGCAATTTAGAGGGTTTGTTAGATGGTGATTTCATCATGCGGGGTCCCTATCGATTATTCTCTCTTCATCAAACTTCTCTATTCAAGATTAACTGGTTGTTGCTTTCAAGCGCTATGAAAAATGTTGGTCAACCAACCAATCACTATTAGTGCTAGGGAAATTTAAAATGCTAAAATCACAAACCAGTTAAAGTGTTTGGTGGGTCCTTGAGAGAACATGTGGAGGTCCCAAAGAATATCCACAGTCTCTCTCCATCGAAAATGTACATAAAGGAAGTCTCAATTTGGTCCTTCCCAACACCAAGAACGCAACATGGACCACACAAAGATCTCTATTCTTCCCAACAAAAATGGTTCTGCAGAGCCTAGCAAATCTCCTTTTCTGAAGGACCAAAAGCCCCCAATCCATCAAACAAATTGCCTTGGCGAATGCTGACAGGTTTCCTCCGGGATCTTTGTGAAGAAGATTTGCTCGAGGCAACGCAATTGCTGAGCGGTCATCCTGACTAGTCCACGTCCCCCGAAGTCATGGTTGGAGTTTCACCATCTCGAAGCACCAGAATCAGCCTAGAGCATCCTAGAGTAGGGTTTATGGCCAAGTCATAAATCCACAACCCTCAAATGATCAAACATGGCCTGCTGGGAAATGCCCATGTCCAAGTTGTCAATCATGCCTACAGATGGTATGTATGGCTGGTGATGGTTGATACAGCCGAATGATGCTTCAGGATGTAAGACACTGCATAAGACAGCCAAGTAAAAGTCACCATAATTCTGGCCCATGACTGGGCAATGAAAACCCAAAAAAAATGTGCTGATTATGGCAACAATGTG
>VSDK01003813.1:0-20000 GCA_009767595.1 Symbiodinium kawagutii | reverse complement strand
CGATAGGTCAACCATGGGTGGACCATAGCTTCACCCCATCGATTCACCTTGGTTCACTCTTCCCAGCTTCGCTTCCCTTGTGGCACCTCCCGTTGCTCGCGCAGCTCTTTCCATCGCTGTCTCCGACGCGGAGTCAGGCGGTCCAGCAGCAACTGCGGCACAGCTGAAACCGTAGAGGGATCCAGCTGTTAAAAGTGCAGCATGGTCACTAGTGGTGAATGGTGAAAGATGGTCAATGATGGTTGATTGATGGCGAATAAACATTATTGGCATCGCCTGGCAGCTTCGGCCATAGGGGCTAGCGATACAAAACAATTGATCAATAGAAACCGGCAACAGAAGGTGCAGATGCTGAGGTATGAGCCGCCTACTTCTGGATCAAGCCATCCGAAATAGAGAAGTCTTGATATTCACTACCCATGTTTGAGCGTCGTTATCAACCATTGACCGTTATAAAGCGTGATCAAGCAATATCAACCATGATCATGTTCATCCAGGATCCGAACCATTCTCAACCATAATCAACGACAATTGATGATAGTTCACCATTCTCAGCCAGTGATTGTCAAAGCATTGACTAATTGGTTGATGGTCAAGTGTCAATTAACGGCTACCATTGGTGATAGTCTAATCATGAATTAACGATCAAAGCTCAACTCTTCGTAGCCGTGATCAGCCATCATTGACCACAGTCAACCAATCCTAACTATCAATTGGCCAGAAATGGGCCATCTACGAGCCATCAACTGACCAATAAGCAACAATTGACCATCAAATAGCCATCTATTAACCATCAATTTAATCGTCCACTCACCAAAGATTCATGATCAACCATCAATATCATGATTAATTAATCATTATCATTCCTTGACTAACTGCCCATTGTTTAACCCACTGTGAATGATAATGATAACTCATGGCTTGAATTAGTTAATAGCCAACTAAGCACAAGTAAGTAATCAGAACTAGCGATTGTTTCAACCATGACTCGCCGCGACATTCATCAATCAAACATAACTACCATATGTAACCATCAACAACTATGCCTAACTAATATTTATCAATGACATCAAAGCAACTGACATCACTAATGAACCAACCATTAACAGCTAACCACCATAAGTAGCCATTGTTTCATTCACCCTTCATGAACTAAATAAGCATTACTTCATAACTTGTCATAACTAGTCATAACTAGTCATAACTAGTCATAAGTAGCTTAGTTGACCATTTAACAACTAACCACAACTACCCAATGTTGCACCCCAGCAACGCCTCCAAGGTCAGCAGGAGCAGCTGCAGCAAGGGCAGCAGCAGCGCCAGGGGACCCAAGGCCCAGCCCAGGAGAGCGAGGCCCAGGGCCAGGCCCAGCGAGGGCACCCAGAGCCGACGCCTGTGCTCGGCCATGGCTGGTGACTGGGGATGGTAGGGGGTGGTGTCGGGTCCTGTTAGGGGATGATACTTAGGATGGTGGGATGATAGTAAGGGGATAGTAAGGGGATAGTGGGATGACGGGAGGGGATAAGATGGGATAGTGGGGGATGGTAGATGATGGTAAGTCAAGAATTTGGACGAGAAAGTAATGATAATGGGGGGGGGATCTTGATGCTTGCTGAGGATTACACCCTGCAATATGGGTTGAGAACTGCTGGTGCTGGTATGCTGAGCCAGATTGATCGTCTAATGGATGGCTCATTGATGGATAATTTGATGACAATGGGATGAGTTTTGTTTGATGGCCATGGCTATTGATGATAAGTCAACCTTGTGATTGATAATGCTTGCTAAAATTGTTGACATGTACTTAGTCATCAGCACCAGTAGAGCATATCAGAACTAATTATGGTCTAAAAAGATCATCTGGGATGATAGGGGCAAATAACCAGCAATAGCGAATATGATCACCAACGACGGCAGCATTATATTGACCATCAGAACCACGAACATTGTTAGCCATCAATCATAAATTGACCACCACGTACTACCTGTTTGTTGGCTAACCATCCATGAAGCCACCATCCTGAACCTATGCCGAACATAGGAACGGCTCAAGCTTCACAACAGCTGCAGCAGGTGTGATCCCCTCATCGCCATAGCCCCCCGCGACCGCGCCTGTGACTCTTGGCCACGGCATGCACAAGCTCTGCAACGTGCGGCGCAGCCACAGGGTGGTCGCGATCAACATCAGCACCGGCACGGCGGAAAAGGAAGGCATTCAGCGCTGCAGTGGCCTCGAGGGAAGCGGAAGAAATGGATTTAGTAAAGAATTTGGAAGGAAGCTCAATATAGAAACAAGGTGGGGCCGGAGAACCCAAAAGCAAAACGGTAGAGATAATACCAGGACATGTACTTATCAATAAACAGTGTCGTACCACAATAAGCCCAACGAGGGCCCAACAGAAGCGGCTCCGACGAAGGCCCAAGCTGCAGTTTGGGCCCAATGCTCCACCAACTTCACCCCACTTTGAAGCCCAACGTAAGCTCAAATAGGCCCAACATGACGTGTGCATCAAGCACCGCGCGCTAGACCACCTGATGCGCACGTTCGAGGCTCCAATCCGGGCCCACTGTACCACCTACCGAGGCCCAACAGAAGCGGTTCCGACGAAGGCTCAGCCGGTAACCGTTCGCAAGCCACCAACCTCTCCCACCGCCGTCGCGCACCTACACAGCCTTCCCCATCTTCCGGTAACCGTTTGCAACTAACTGCGAGCCCCCGCTCCCCACCCCCACTCACTCACCTACACACCGTTCCCGATCTTCCGGTAACTGTTCGCAACTAACTGCGAGCCCCCGCTTGCGGTCGCTCGCCGCCACCAACCCCTCCCACCCCCACTCACGCACCTACACACCGTTCCCGATCTCCCGGTAACTGTTCGCAACTAACTGCGAGCCCCCGCTCGCGGTCGCTCGCCGCCACCAACCTCTCCCACCCCCCCTCGCGCACCTACACGCCGTTCCTCATTTTCCGGTATCCGTTCGCACCTAACTGCGAGCCCCCGCTCGCGGTCGCTCGCCGCCACCAACCTCTCCCACCCCCCCTCGCGCACCTACACGCCGTTCCCCATTTTCCGGTAACCGTTCGCACCTAACTGCGAGCCCCCGCTCGCGGTCGTTCGCCGCCACCAACCTCTCCCAGCCCCCCCTCGCGCACCTACACAGCGTTCCTGTTCCTTCCTGTCTGTTTCCCTTCCTTCCTTTCCTTTCCTTTCCTTTCCCTTGCTTTCGTTTCCCTTCCTTCCCTTCCCTTCCCTTCGCTTTCCTCCCGTCTCCTTCCCTTTCCTTTCCTTTCCTTCCTTTCCTTTCTTTCCCTTCCCTTCCCTTCTCTGCCTTTCCTTCCCTTTCTTTCCCTTTCCTTTCCTTTCCTTCCCTTCCCTTTACTTCCCTTCCCTTTGGGTCCACCCTGACGGCAGCAGTCGCGAAAGCAAACTAAACGAGAACCCATCGCATCGAAGATGCTTTTAAGAAAAATATATAAATAAAGAGTGTATATATACATATATATATGTGTGTGTGTATGTACATACATACTACGTATATATAAATTAAATATGTATAAATACATGTAAACAGCTTAAGATTGCCCAATGTAAATATATCTAAATGCTCGCATTATACTGGTATTAATTAATCTGTGAAGGGTGATTTTCGTATGGTAGCCAACATCAATGTGTTGATTTGCACAATGAACATGATTAGATACATATACACATGTGCTTACGATGATTGAATATGAATTGATAGAACCGACATGAGCCAACTTCATTGGTATATCTGAAATTCACTCCATGGCATTCTAATCATGTATGTTTCTGGTTTGGCTTGAGGCTTCAGCTGTCCCGGCGGACAAAGTGAAGCAGTGTCCTTATGCAGAGCTTACAGCATTGCTAAATCTGTGAGATTTCTTGTTCACAGCTTCGAGTCTTTTCCGATGTTGTGGGCTTTTGGGCTTTCCGTTTGGGTGCTTCAATTGGAGTTCCCCTCCAAGAAGCCCGTCATAGGGTACCACAAATGAACCACCATTCCATTGAACCCAATTTTACGTTGCCCAAGAGGTGGGGTCCTCCCAGTTGAAAAATTTACATAGAACCAGTGTTGTTCGTTGGTTATATGCGGTTGGGCGACAACCATGTATATATATATATATATATAATCAGCTATCTAGATCTTAATGCTGGTAACACCAGTTTACTATTAGCGCTTCCACTGCATTTGGTGGGCGTTGGAGGCATGTAGGAATTATGACCATCCATGGTGAAATAATCGCTATGGACCACTTTTTACCCCTATTAAACTCTATCAGAGTCACCTTCAATCATTCCTAAGCAGTAGTATTAGTATCACATCTTGGCCGTAATTGACCAGTAGGAGCAGATGTTAGCTCTTATTGACCACCATTTACAACTCTTTGCCATCCACAGCCACAGTAAACCATTGTGAACTTCCCAGCTTTGATGGCCGACTTCCCAAGGATCGCCTGCTCAGCAATCTTGAAGCGCCTGTACCGCACCCTTCTTGACTGGGGGAACTCACCAATTGGCCCAAAGGACGGCCTATCCGAGTGACTTCCCAGGGTGCTATGATGCTACGAAGTTAATATGGATGAGTTACCAGTGTACGGAGTCATACTCACTTACAAAATAGACGAAAATTCTGGGAATCTGAATCTGACAACAATATTTCTAATAGAATTGGCGGTGGTATACCCAATAGATTTACCTCTAAGGCACCCCTAATTCTACCCGACGTATCTGATAATTTCCCGTCCAAACATGGGTGGTTCATGTTTACCCCATGATACCCCAGATAGTGGTAGTAAGCTACGAAGATAGGGCGGTGTCCAGTATCTGGTGATGTAATCCCCCATCAACCATTGGTATCTTAACTGATCAACATGTCCAGCAATAATAGGATTCCCTGATATTTTCCAACAACCAGAATCTGTGACCAACCGAATTGTTCCTGTGACGGGATTACATGCTGGGTACCTGCTGGTTGATGCTTTACAACAGCAGCTCTCACGACACCGCGACAGGCTCCCCCCACCATTTGTGTCACATGAGAGTCAGAATTGCAGGAAAGCAAAAAGATTTTGTTTTAAGAAGAACATGTATGCATGCAGCTCTAATACATGCTGTAGCATACTGTACGCAGTAATTGTGTAGTTGAGAATCATCAGCAGGAGAACCAACGAGAGGCCTTGCCGATTAAGCCAAAAAGAACATGTTGTCGCTACCCCGTGCCTTCAAGTCTCGTTGACCAATGGTTGCATTTCCATGCTATTGTCAAAGAAATAATCATCCAGAGTACAGTCATCCTGGAAGCATCAGTACAATCAACCAGCATCATCAATTCTATTGACTCGGGCTGAGTTTGCTGAGAAAGAACAATCCATTAAGCAACCTTTGACCACCATCCGTCAAGCAGGATTTGTGTCTTGTCCGAATTGTCTTAACTGTCATCGGATCCTCATCCAGCACTGCGGCCTGTGCTTGGCAAACTGCTGAAAGAACTTGGTCAGGAGAAGTAGCAGTGCAAGTGGCACCTGGGTTGCCCGCTGACCTACTCCGCAAAGAGCCCCAAGCGACGATCATTTTCGTCATTTCGTCATCACCATGGCTTTGGACATACAGAACATCAGTGGCAGTAGCCATGCTACAGCACACCATGAGTATCCTATGGTGTGCCTTATTCTCGGGTGTTATCACCTCCCCGGTTGATTTCTCTCATGGGTTCACCTCAGCTAAGCCATGCCTACCACCATAATCCCAGGCTCAAAAGCTGGTTAAAAAGCTATGATTCCAGCCAGCAGCTTGAACCGAAATCAACAGTTGCTCAGGGTTTCTAGCTGAGCATAACTGAGCAGCTCCGGGTTTAGTCCATGGGGACAATTTGGAGACACTGGCTACATTCCAGAAACCATAGAGCCTTGTCATGCCTCAGCAAGCTGATCAAGAAGAGTTTGGGTAAGGTGGTGGATCAACCTCCCTTGTGAACCATCCCTTCTCCCCAACAACCCCCCTCAGCTGGGAATGTGATGCCAACCACAAGTCACCAACAATCACCAGGTAACCATGCCCCAGAACAAACATGTTTAGTCCTCGTTTGACCTCTAACAAAACATCCTTAAAACATCCTTAAACCGAACCATATATCAGTTGGTGACTTGTTGGATCGCTGCCCTTGGTGCCTGTGATGATGCTCAGGTCACCCTGCTTCACTGGTGCACTCGTTGGGATGTTCACTTGGCGAGGGTTATGGCCACACCAGCTGATTGGCACAGGCATCACCTTGTTCCTTAACGATCATCGCCCGTTCTCAAATCATTGATTTCCCATCATTCATCAGTCTTTTCAAATCTTTTCAATGAATAAGCCACTACAATTATCATTTGTTAACATCTATTAACATCTGTTAACATCTATCAACATCTATTAACATCTGTTAACATCTATCAACATCTGTTAACATCTATCAACATCTATAAACATCTGTCAACATCTATTAACATCTGTTAACATCTATCAACATCTATAAACATCTGTTAACATCTATTAACATCTGTTAACATCTATCAACATCTGTTAACATCTATCAACATCTATAAACATCTGTCAACATCTATTAACATCTGTTAACATCTATCAACATCTATTAAGATTAAAGATACATAAAGATACATAAAGATACCTTATTGGTTAATAGATGGATCCATTCACAATTTTCGCTTCACCGTTGGAGCCTTCACCAACCACCGCGGCACCCACGGCACCCGCGGCCCGCCATCGAGGTGCACAGCGCAGGGCCGCGTAGCTGGAGCTGTCGCCCAACACGCTGGCGCTCCACGCAGGTCTGAGCTCCAACTCCTGGAGGACCTGCGATGTCCCAGGTGGATCTGGTGGATCTGGTGGATCTGAGGTGGATCTGGTGCGTTGGTTAAGTGACGATGTTTAGATGATGGTTCACTGCAACTCAGGGCAACTCAGTGACTGGTGAGTTGTGTTGAGGGTCGTGGTTCGATGATGTTAGTGACTTAAGTGTCGTGCTTAAAAGATGTTCGATGATGGTCTTTAAAAAAACTCGCTATTGTTTGTGGTTAGATGAAGGTTTAGAAATGGTGATGGTTTGAAGATGAAGTTGATCCCCTGGTGATTGAAAACTGGTTGATGGCGATGCAGGGTTGTTGAATCATGTTGAGAGAAGGGTAACGGTTGATTTTGGCGGATGGACAATGATGGATGATGGTGGATAATGGTGAACGAATCATGACTTCTTAATAATGTTGCAATGTGGTGAAGTGAAGGTTCATTGTCTCTTTGGGCCGGTTAGGTTGATGGAAAACAATAACAAGCCTGGGGACTTACTGTCGTACGAGTAGCAAATTCCTCAGGCAATCTTTCGGCAAGCGCTGGGACAATTAGATGGGTCAGAAAAATGGACTCCACCTTGCACTTTGAGGCTCCTCTGCCCTCAGCTGAAATCTGAGATTATTAATAGATTATCAATTGTTTCATTCGCCTGCCCAGTGCTCTTTCAAAATGCGATGGGTCTCTTTGTGTTCGGGGAGAAGCATCTTTCAGCCTGCTTGATCCTGTGGGTGCCATTTTTGTCATTTTTGGCTTCGAAAATCTGATCCAAAAATCCACAGCTCTGTCGGCTCAGGGTCCAACGATGCCGAGCCATAGAACTGTGAGACTCCATGAGATCATGGACAAGGCTTCCCACAGCACCACACGCGACAGCCTCGCAGGATGGGCCAGCCAAGGATCCATATGGATCCATGGGTTGCGCTAAACATCCCCTTGAAGCCTCACTTGAAAGCTGTTCTATTTCTGACGTCTGACTACAATACGATACAATAATTATGTAATATGTGCGTAACAGGTGGTATGGTATGGAACTATGACTGCTTCGTTTGCCTACGGCCAAAATCGTGGAAAGACTACTTGCCATTAGACTATGCCGCAAGCTTCGCTGCAATGATTAACCACGGGCACTCAGCCATCAATTAATTGTTTGAACCAATTCCTAAGTAAGGCAAAACCATACCAGTTGATTCGAGTTGATTGACTATGATTAGTGAACTAAGGCCATATCCCTCCCAAAGAATAGAAAGCCGAACAATGCAGCTGGTTGAGGTTACCCCAAACGTTGCATAAACTCACAGCCCGGAGAGACAAATCCCACAGGGCTCCTGAAACTGTGCATCCGGCTGGTCATATGCCCATCTGCTAAGATCAGCAAAGATCAGCTCAGGGGTTTGGTCACCGTTCGCAGCACAGCAACATCCACCCTCCATCGCTCGTTGCCGAAGATTTTCGGCGGTCATCCTTTCGAAACAACCATCAACCCTTGGATCCGTCAACCTGTCCTTTCACTTTCCTGCCCGGAGCATGCGCAACTTGCCTGCCGCGCAGCAACTTTTGGACGGTGGCCACCAGATTCCCCGAGGTCTCCTGCAAATCTGCGGTCAGTTGGTCCCATGCGATGAGCAAAGCCTTGTGGCCGCGTCCCGTTTTTGGAGGTTGTGCACGGATACAAGTCGGATACAAGCCTTGTTGCCTTGTCCCTCCTTTGGTAGGTGCATGGCATAGAAGCTTTTTTGACTTCATGGTTTACAAGACTATCAAGAATGGGAGATCCAGCTCTTAATTCCCAGCTCTTGGATGGTAAATCACCAGCAAGCTTGCAACAATGGTGAAAGTGCTGGATCTTCCATTCACTACTTAGGTTCATGATTGCATAAATCAAGCAGCTTCATCTCAACCGCAGCCGGAACATGTGGATTGCTGTCGGCCCCTTAGACCGATAATAATGGCGTTAGTTCCCTTTAGCTGTGAATCTCCCAACGACCTGCTCATTCGTTCTGTGTTCTTTGTCGCTCTTCACGAGCAACCTCGAACAGCTTGTTGACCAATTGTCGCTGGGGGAGTACCTGAGGAATGAACCGTGATACAAGGCTCTTGAAATGTTAGCAGTAGGAACCTCGACCCAGTTTTGCCATTCAACCCGAGGGGAACTTTGGAGACGAAAGTTCTCAAGACCTAGATGCTGATGAAACCAAAACATACATTCATTCAAAGATGGCATGGACAACCTTGACATCCTTCCTGGATCCTTCCTCAACCTCGCTTGAATCGAAAGTTGGGCATCGAGAAAATCGGTAGCGGCGCTCCTCATCTGCCTTTGCAATTGAGGTCACCCAAACTTCCTTTGCTTTCTGCACCTGCATAAGGGAAACGCCGATGGTTCATGGCATGGTCAAACATCAGCCTGCAAACCACGGTGGAACTCACTGCGTGGATTCACCAGAGCCCTCCCCACCTGGGGTCGAAGCACCGCTCGCAAGCTCTCGGGTGACAGCTGAGCACGATATGCCTTGGAGGCGAAAAAGCGTCATGGTCGATGTTGGTTGATGACGGATGATGGATGATAGATTGGTAATGGCGCATCTAACCATGACCAGTTGGTAATGATGCTGGTCTTTATCAGGGTGTCAGTTGGGTTGGTCATGATAAATGGGTGATGCTTGATGATTTTGTTTGATGGTACTTGGTCAACGCGCTGGAAGATTCTCGTGTCACGGTTTGATGATGTTGGTGACAGTGGTGAAGCCCATCAGATGGTCAGCCCATGGTCTCGCGATAGCAGCTACAGTACCCCTTCAGAAAGTGTGGTCAATACTCGTCCAACGGTTATGAGGAGGATTCTACCCGAGTCTTGACCAGACTTTCACGAAGCACCAAAAACCCCTTCGGGAAAGTTTGGTCACTCGTTCTACCCCATGTTTTCAAAATTGATTGTCATGTTTTCCCCTAACTTAAGTAGACAATCAATGAAGTAACTTTCTAAATGTAATAATATCCCAGTGATTGTAATGTCTTCAGGTCCCATGATTTATCATATTTCCCTACCTAACTGGTCTTCCCACAAGTGGTCCCTCTCTTTTGTTTTAGGGACTCCTAAACGATCCCTTCACCTTCGTGACCACCTTGGTGACCGTGGTGCTGCTCAGCCACGTGGGACAGGACTCGGTATCCATAACCAAACGGCGTCCGAAGCCAAGAGATGTCGTTTCGGCGTCCCTGGGGTCCGCGGCGGCTCGGAAAGGGGCTGGGGGAGGACTGTTTTGAAGGTATTCTTAGTCATCTTTGAACAACTTCTTGGGTTTTTAGTTTTTTTTTTGAGATCAAGATTACTCATAGCAATGGTTGATCACGGCCAAAGAATGATTAATCATGGTGGTTAACAAACGGTTCGAGGGTCAAGCAAGTGATCATGGGTAATCTAGGAATCCTAAATCACCTGGGTGGATCATGTGGGGAACATCGGAACGTCAACCTGCGGAGAGATGTGGAGAACGGTCAGAATTTGAATGCTGCATGAACCTGCAACATATACGGACAGGACAGTTTTGGAAACACAGCCAATAACTAGGTTGTTCATAGGGTTTAAAATTGTTTATAGACTATCATTATATATGATGGATAATTATACCTATGAATAGGGTATGTAAAGGCTTATAGATTGTTAATGAAGGTGGATAGGCATACCTGCTATGGTCAAGCAGCCATATTTTTGTAGTGGACTGGCTTTGGATTCCAAGGCTAATGATTAAACATCTTGATCTCATTGAAATCCATCCAGCCGGATCTGAGGATCCCTGCCGCTGGAGTCGGGTCCATTGTCTCATTGCGATCACTGCAACTTGGCTCAACAGCCCCGCTGATAGCGCTGAAAGCGTTAAGCAATTGGCGTGGAGAGTTCGGATCATGGTTGGCCTCAATCCAGTTCTATCCAAGTTCGCAAATGGTGATGGTCCCCTCCTATATCTTCATCGAGCCTTTACTGCAGGTGGACGTACAAGTAGCAGCTGAGTCTGTTGAGACCGGGTGCTGTTTTACAACCTTGCAATGGCCAGGGCGGCCCTTCTTGGAATACCGCAGAGTCACCGAGAAGCAACCAGGTTGTCAAGGGATGGAGATTTCAGCTGATTTGGCTATCTCCAATGCCCAATTGGTTCGCCATGCAGCTTCATGGCCTTGTGTTTCAAGCGACTTGATGCTGCCAACAAACTGCAGAAAGGCGGAAGTTCGCAGCTGCACAACTAGGCTGTGCCCATCAGAAAGCTAACTTAGGGCTACGTCGTGAACTTCTTCCGCACCTCAATTGGTTACTTTCCATGTGCATCTTGGGGGCCATAGCCATGGTGCTTGTTGCTGACTGTGGCTGACCAAAGGTGGCATCACGGGCAGGAATGACGTACCAGTTGGGGACCATCAAAGTGAGCACTGCAGAATTCAACCTCAAACTTGGAATCGAGAATCAACGAAAAGACTTCACCATTCGATCTCAACCTCGTCAATCTTGATTAGCATCCGGAATCTTGATTGCTGCATTCTTTTTACATCCAGAGCCGTCAAATCTATGACACCAGCGCTTCACTGGGCGAAATGTACACTGCATCGACAAGTCTCGCGTCTACGAATGTCACATCGAGTTAGTCATATGATCTCAACTGTGTTTGAGTTCACAGTTGTACAGTATTTGCCGTTCTAGCAAGTTTTTAGCCATCATCTCGGGTTTGAGGAGATTTGTCCTTTGTATCTCGTCAAGTTCCTCATCCTAAGTTGTAACAGCTGGTTCTGTCGATTTATGTCGATTCTACCTGCAGGTAGGGTGAAACAACGAGAAACTAGATCAGCTGACGGTTCCACTGCCCAAAGGACATGGGAGCTCTTCAAGCTTATTGCTTTGGGCTTCATAAATTTCAGCTCTGAGTTTCCGTGTTCTTCTCTTTGAGTCACAATAAACATAGCTAGCTGGTCTCCCACGGAAGCCCTTGGCGAGATCATCATTGTATGTGAACAATTATGACCAATCACTAACATTGCTTAACGTAAATATTCATTACGATAAGGCCATGACTGTAACTTTTACATACTTTTACTTTTATCACCATCCTGTTACACTCATCATTAAAACTGGTTCTAAGCCACCATTGAAGCTCAACAGCCCCTCCCTTTTGCAGTGACACAGCTGGAAGGAACAGCAGGGTCAGCCGGGTCAAGTCACAGTGATCTGAGCTGCAGGGGATTGGACCTCAAATGGCACCCGGGGCGTGGTCGGTTGATGAAGTGGCTGGTCAACTTGAAGTAATGGTGAGTGTTGGTGATGCTTCATGCTGGTTTGCACTGGTGAGTGATGGTTAATGATACATGGTTTCATAGGTGGGTTGTGATGGTTAGTAACGGCTAATTGTAGTTGATGTTCAAGAGAATGGTTGGTGATGCAAAAACTACACCTGTGAATGTTGGTTTGTCGAGTTACTTTCTGGTAGTCCCCAACCTGCTTGAGTGGAATCGTCTTGTAGAAATAGCTGGTCAACTAAGCTTGAAAGTGGTGAGTTTCCCAGAGGGTCATGATTTTTGCAAGAGGAAACGCAGCTAGGCGATTGGGTTTGCCCCCGATTTCCACTAGCACTTGCTGGTTCATCCGGATTGTGGCGTGCAACCCTTTTTGTCATTGGTCTAACAACCATTTACCATTGTGGGCCATCAGCGGCCATAGTCAACCCGATTGCTTTACAAAAAACATTTACCCCTGATTTGCGCATCATTAACCATCGGTGGCTAGCCGGTATCAACCATAACCATCATTAGAGCATGATCAACCAGCCACTATCAACCATCATTAATTTGATTGAAGACAATCATTCAAAATGGCTATTATACATCCATCCCTAGCCATTTTTAAGCCATGAAGGATGGGCCATCACTTGCCTCGGATGAGTTCAGCTTCAATAGACGGTTTCATTAACGATGCTCTATAGTAGCTGATGGTTTATCAAAATGGTGATTGCTGGTAGGGGGTGCAGTTGCAAACCTTCCTTGCTATAATCTTTAACGGATGCGTAATGACCACAAATGATTATTCTACCAGTGACCAAATGGGTGTTTCTCAAAATAGGGGATCCCCTAAATGACCGATATGAATCATTTGTAATTAGCCATAAACCCGCCATTTTTGAGGGTACCCCCGTTTTAAGAGGCCAAATAGCGATGCAATAGTTTTTTCTACCTGATTCAACAATGGTCGCTTGCTTACCGTTGGAATGCAGTCTCAGGTTGATGGCTTCGAGGGAGCAGAGGATACTCTACGGTACAATTACCGGGATCCCTAGTTCTCTACATGACACCATGATTTCACATAAGAAAAAACATATCGTCCTGGGGGATAAGACGCACACCAGAAGTAACCTATGGTCATTGTTTCCACAGGGCACGCTGGGGCTTGGGCATAGGCATCCGACCACTAGTCATGAACATTGACTCTGCTGTATTGGTCATGATTAACCTCCTCTTTTTCATGGCTTGATGGCCATGCACTACAGTATATTGCAAACCGTCGCCATCTTGACAGAAACGCGACAACATGCTCTCAAACATCTAATATGAGCAATCAGTTCATCAGCTGTGCATGAGACGAAAAAGATCCAAGTAACTTTTGGTTATATGAGGTGGTTTCTCAAATAAGGAACCCCCCCAATCATCCTTTTACAATCATTGACAGTAATAAACCATCCGTTTTAGGGTTCGCCAAACTGACTTGAGAAACACCCATCTAAGCATTGATCGACCATAACCTTGGGCGACTTCCGACTCCCAAGTTGTCCCTCAAGGCTCACACGGGTGACGACTTCATCCCCAAGGCCTTGGACAGGCGGTGCAACTGGGGGGCCATGGCCAGCTTGGTCCCAGATGAGTTGCGCCCTGTGAGTTGCTGGTGGACGGTGCTTCTTGACATGAGAGTAATCACCAAATGTGCCAACTCCAATTTGGCCAAATGGATCCAAATGGGCCATTGCATGGAATTGCCAAATCGATTAATCATCATGGTTAAGCGAAACTATTGACGAACTCGCTTGTTCAATTGCCTAAGTTGTCCACATGCCACAATGCGCGGCCCACCCTTCTTAGCTTAGTTGATCTGTAACGTCGGGAACCAGCATTTATGGCAGATATCACTATAGTGAACTGGCATATAATAACCAACTTATAGTTAGGGGCCCCCAGCCTTGTGGCCAGTCTCGAATGATGCAAGTAATTATCCAATTCTTGTCAAAGGTGTATAACGGTATCATTGGAAGGTGGTGCAATCACTACTGATGCACTATGTAGAAAAGCTACTCCTCTAGCAGGGATATGGCCAATCTATTCACCATCAAAACCAGGTATCCAATGGTATCCAAGCTGTCCATATGGTTCAATTATATTCACGAAAGTTGATAAGTGAACTGTGAGCTGGTTGATAATGACTACTCACATTGACGACGGCGAGCTTTCAGGATGGAGAAGCTCTAGCCCCTTTGGATGATCAGCCGAAGACATCCTGATCCCCAAGGTCAGCCTGGCAATGCTTGGTAGCTCCGACTGGTGGTCAACCATAGTTCAGGGTGAAGAATGATCACCGAGGAATCTGCTGAATAAATAGTTAAGGGGGTCATCTAGGTCAGGTTGCATGTGCTGTTTGGTTATCGATGTATGTTTGGATACTCTAGTAGATCAACCTGGCAATGGAAAATCACCCATCGCAAATCCCCTCCACGTTTTCCTTTGTAAATTTCCTGATGATTTTCCAGCTATGCAGGTGCCAGAGGATACGCAGGGTGAACAGCCCCTCCCAGGCACCTCGTAGTTTGGTGGCCGCCAATCTTTGGGCACCTGGTGACGTTCTACCCGTTTGGCATGTCAGCACATGGCGTCAACTGGGGACAAACTGGGGAACAACTGGGGACCATGGAAATGATTCCATTTTTGAAACTGGTTGAAGTTCGGATGTGATCTTTTCAACTGGGGTTGGAATTTCAACCCGTCCCTCAGCCATTGGTAATAAATAGGGATTGGGGATAGTGGACGTCCCTCAGCTTCAGCGGTCAGTTTGATTGTCGCCAACATGGGACAGTTTCCACAACTGATCATGGATTCTGCTGGCGTGTTGATGTTGCTTGGTACTCTCCCTAAATCAAACGTGTCCAAAAACGACAAAGTGCATCCCAATAAACGTGGCAATTGGTTATATGTCAAAATCAGTGCCTACACTAACATGGCTATAAATCCATCGATTGAGTATACTAACCTGGCAATTCTCAATTTGAGCTCACTCTGGGAACTCCTGGGGACGATGCAAAGCAACACACATGTTACACACCAAAAACACAGAGTGAAGGCAGTTAACATGGCAACTCAAAATATCGGGTTTCACATCAACAAATCCAAGTATGGGCAGCTAACATGGCAACCCAAGAACTACCAAAAACACCAGCTGAAAGCCACTAACATGGCAACCCCAGGACCTCGGTTTCACTCCAAGAGCACAGAACTAATGCCACTATCATGGCAACCCAATGTTTACCATCAACATCCATCAACACAGACTCGAGGCAGCTAACATGGCAACCCTCAGAACCCTGGCTTCACTCCAAGATCACAACCTGAATACAGCTAACATGGCAACCCAAGGAGTTTGGTTACACAGTCCAACCGCACAGAATGAATCTGGCTAACATGGCAACCCAAGTACCCCTGGTCAAGTTTCCTTCGGCATTTTTCACGCGCAAAAAGTAATGTACTAGTATAATGGAACGGCGTTCAAATGGTGCTTTCTTGGTGCTTCAGCCGCCTGAGCAGTACCGGTACACAGTAGTGCCAACCTTTCTAGTATTTCTCTTGGTTGCTTGGAAAAAAGAGAAGTAAGAAGGCTTAGTACCAATCTCTTGTAATTGATTTTGTCATGGTATCACCACCACTCGGCTGCACTGATTGGACGTTATGGTGCACCAACTTCTGACAACTACCTGAAGCAATAGCATCCGGGCACCTATAGGTAGTAGTGTTTCGTTGCTATGTTAAGTGTTGCAGGCATGTACTTTGAAAGATTTACAAAAGGACACCGGAAGAACAAACAGATCATCTATAGATAATTAAAGCATTTTCAAATAGGTGCATATATAGGCGCCCCATGCTAATCTGCAAAGGATATTTGTCAAGCACCCTGAACGAGGACTGAAGGCTCTCTAACCTTCTGTTCAAACTGCTTCGAAAAAAAAAACAACAGAAAAGGGCGCCCTGAACTCAAGGCTCAAAACAGTTTGTTGCTATCTCTCTCCTAACATGGCAAACAGAAGAATCTGGGAAAAAGAGCCTGTGATGATAAGCACTTTCACTACGACACGTTCCAGCCCATGCGACAATGGGCCGTGGTGGGTTCCTGCCTGTCCGAGCAAACAATAGTTGTAGTAAAGTTGCAGTATTATTTAAGATTTTGTTGGATAAATACTTGTCCTGTACAGTAGGTACTCTGATACTAGCTAACTTGGCAACTGACCTCATTCAATATTGTTGCTCTAGAACTCCACCAGTTTGATCCGATCACTAATTAAATCGAATTGAGAACGTCCAGCTTTGTCAGTGGGATTTTCAGACAAATACCAAGACCAAAGCTGTTGAATTGCCATCAGCAAGCACTTCAGCTCACTCCTTTTCGCACCCCATGTCGGGGCATAGTTCAATGACTGGCTGGTCCATCGAGCATGCCACTGCTGCGTTTTGGTGTGGTGGCTCAACGACAAAGATGCCATAGATGGAAGCCTTGACAAACCCTCAGCCTCCAACGTGCAAAACGCCTCCCTCTCAAAGAAACACGGAGGCACATGGACCGCATGCTCCGTCTCCTCGATCTTCTGCAGATCTTCATCATCTTCACCGTCCTGGAACTTTGTGATCACGTCAGCCATGTCATCTTCATCTGCATTTTGATCATCACATTCCTCTCCATCATCATCCAGTAACTGCCAATGTTTGTGGTCGTTTGCTTTGTCGGCGCCTGCTACAGGCTCTGGTGCAGGGTCAGCATACTGGATTGCTTGCATCTCTGCAACTCCTGTGACGAACGCCAGTCATGACAAATACTGCACATGCAAGGTAAGCATATTAGCTACTTCGTAATGCAATCAGAGCAATATCATAACGCCTAATCAATTGCTAGGTTAGTGGTCCTTTATTGTCCCCCAGGCCCTGCCCAAACAAATGGATCGAAACCATCCATGGTGTGTTGGTACGAATGCAATTGCTGAATAAAAGTTGTGGCGATCTAAGCTTCTTTTTCTAGCCCCTTTCGATTTGTTTTAAACGTCTTTATTCAAAAGTGCTCAAAAATTAATATTTTCCATGGAACTTGACCCGAACCCGGTTTTGGGACCCAACATATGTAATTATAGCTATTTGAAGTTTAGGCAGCCTGATTCGATGGTGCCTAAGCTATTGCTAGGTTAGTGACTGGAGTGGGTGGCCCTTCACATAACGCAAAGAACGTATAAATGGCAGGTTTGACAAACTATTCCAGAACTTTGGTGATCCAAATTGTCTTTTTTTAACCCCTTTCGATTTGCTTTAAATGTCTTTATTCAAAAGTGCTCAAAAATGAACATTTTCGATTGAACTTGACCCGAGCCCGGTTTTGGGACCTGGACTCAGCAACCCTTCCAGGAACCCCCTTAGGATCTAGATGGGGCATAAAGTAGATCAGTTGCTAGGTTAGTGATGGTTTGGGGTGATTCAAGAAAAAACCTGAAGAAGAGCCGGTTGAGAATGTAGAAATATCAGGCATCCCTGGTGTAAGCCCAACATAAACGAAGACATTTCCCAACCTGCAGCATCATGAAGACAACAAATTTCAACATGAACCAAGCTTGTTTGCCACATGAAGTCAACTCCTCAGAGGAGCAATCATGACACATGCATGCTAACCTGGCAATGCAACACAAACAGCTTTGGCTATAACCTGTTGAATTTTAAGTACAATAGAAAAAGAGAAATCATGAGAATCATGCATCAAGCTTTGCCAACGCAGCAGACTCTCCTTCCAAACCAGCATCTCCGAACACCGTAGCTTCCGACTCTACATCAGAAGCATCTGCAGCCTCGCCATTTTCCTCCTCATCCTCAGCGAAGTTGTAGCCCATGGCAATTGTTGAAAGCTTGGTTTCCTCCTTCCCCATTGGAAACTCCCAGCATCGGATTGGGGATGCTGGAGCAGAAGCCGTCAACTTGAGAGTCAGCTCAACCTCTGTCAACCGAACCCCGGTCATTTTGAATCCCATTGTCATGATCCATGGCTGGATCTTCTTGCCCGACTTCTTTTCCGGCCGACCATCTTTGTTGACTTGGATATTCTTGGAAATCCATTCCTGGGTTGCAAGCTGGCCTGTACGCTTGTTCATGCAAATGAACTTGTCTGCACAGCGCAAACTGGCGTAGTGCGCCTTTGCTTTCTTGGTCGCTTCCTTCTTCTCCTCTGGGTCATGTTCGGCATGGCTCAAAAACACAGACTTTGCATCCAAAAATCTCTTGTAGTGCGCAGTCAATGTTCTGACAAAGGCAGCAGCAATCTCATAGGGTAAACCCACCCATTCGTTCGTTGATGGGTCCTGCGGAAAAAAGCATCAAATTGTTGCCCTTGCACTCATTCATCAATTACTTGTTGGCACACTAACATGGCAATGGACACTCCTCATATGTTTTATAGGAAACCTGCTTGGAAACGAACTACAATTAGTCAAGTCTCATGAGCCATGATAGTTTACCAAAGAATACCATGTTCATTGGATCACCTATAGGATGTGCTGCGCTTTTGCACTTATTTGGCCAGAAAAAACTATGTGAACCAAATTGCTACAAATCAATGGAATTGCCAAGTTAAAGATGCTTTGGTGAAACGAAAGTCCTTGATCTGCCATTCATACTGAGTACAGCGCTGTGGAGACCACGGGCCACTGCCAATGACATCAAAAGCATCAGCCAGTTTCTTTTTGGCATGGTCTTTCGTCATTGTGTCCACATCGATCCCGACGTCCCATCTTGCCATGTGCGAATAATCGAAGTATCCGCAAGCCACCCAGGCGGCCTGGAAGACGGCACGATCCATCTTCTGCCATGCGGACAAAGTCAACTTCAGAATGTCGGTGTAGCTCCTCACGGACATGGACAGCTGTCCAGAAGCTCTCAGCTCTTTGTCCTCGAAGCCTTGGCACCCAAACACAGTTGAAAAAACAATGGAAACTGCCATATCTGGGAGCAGTGCACAAGTACATCTGGTGAACAGGTAGAAAAAACATATATCAATCAGCCTCCTACACACAATTTCACATTGTAATTCTTACACACGATGTGGCCAAAGTGCTAGGTTAGTAGGTGTGAAGGTTGACCCAAGCCCAAAAACCGGCATTCCCAGGAAGAACCCACCAGGAATGATCATATTTCCCCACCGACCGAACTGCATAACCCTATAGGCAGAACCATCTAATCATCTAATGGTACCAAAATATCAACATATGTAATTATAGCTATTTGAAGTTTAGGCAGCCTGATTCGATGGTGCCTAAGCTATTGCTAGGTTAGTGACTGGAGTGGGTGGCCCTTCACATAACGCAAAGAACGTATAAATGGCAGGTTTGACAAACTATTCCAGAACTTTGGTGATCCAAATTGTCTTTTTTAAACCCCTTTCGATTTGCTTTAAATGTCTTTATTCAAAAATGCTCAAAAATGAATATTTTCCATGGAACTTGACCCGAGCCCGGTTTTGGGACCTGGACTCAGCAACCCTTCCAGGAACCCCCTTTGGATCTAGATGGGGTCGTCTTTTTTAAACCCCTTTCGATTTGCTTTAAATGTCTTTATTCAAAAATGCTCAAAAATGAATATTTTCCATGGAACTTGACCCGAGCCCGGTTTTGGGACCTGGACTCAGCAACCCTTCCAGGAACCCCCTTTGGATCTAGATGGGGTCATAGAACGAACCCATTGCTAGGTTAGTCATGGCTTGGGGTGATTCAAGAAAAATCCTGGAGCAAAGCCAGTTCATACTATAGAAACATCAAGCATAACTGGTGTAAACCCAACATAAATGAAGACATTTCCCAACCTACAGCATCATAAACC
>VSDK01003802.1:811087-862190 GCA_009767595.1 Symbiodinium kawagutii | reverse complement strand
CTTGTTTTTTGTTCAAACCATTATCAACCATCGTCATGCACTGTCAACCATCATCAGCCAATATCAATCATTATTACGCTCATTGAATCAGTGTCATTCATTGCGAACCAAAATGAGCCATCGTAGCCATGGTTGGCCACTATCAAGCACCCTTCACTACTATCCATCATCATCATCATCATCATCATCATCATCATCATCATCATCATCATCATCATCACCATCATCATCATCATCATCATCACCATCATCATCATCATCATCATCACCATCATCATCATCATCACCACCATCATCATCATCATCATCATGATCATTCTTGACCATCGGCTCCCCCCCACTCTCAAATCCTCAGGAAGGTTCTGAAATCGCATTTCTTCTTCAGAAGCGAGGTGGCCGACTGAGGACTCAGCTCATTGCGTGGACAAATTATCTCCAAGAGTTGTTGTTGACATTGGTCAAGCATGCTTAAATGATAATGAAGATGGTTAAATGATGATAATAAGAATGGCTAAATGATGGTTTCTAATTGGGAAAAAAAGAGTCACTCACAACCGTTGCTATACCCTGTGGATGCCAACAGTGAGAGGATGTGAGTTCATGAGTTGACTTTCATTTCCGACGGTAAAAAGCCGCCTAAATGATCCGAAATGATTGTCATTGATAACAGGTAAGTAAAGCTATTTACTAGAAAGGTTTACCGTGTAAACAGGACCAGGGGGAGAGGGCCACAGTTGTATTCAATGGGGCAATGTATGGAAGTACACCGCAGTACACCCATCTAGCAATCTAGCAGGAAGAATTGCTGTACAGTCCAAAGGGGCTAATTTGGGGTACATCATTCGTGACCCCCAAATTGTTACGTCAAGTCTTGAGGTTTTTGGAGCAAGCCTCGGGTCGCGCAGGTGGTCAGAAGAGTGACGAGTTGGAGTGAACCGAAAGGGTGAACGAGGCCATGAAGTGCCAGTCGTGGGGGTTCAGCAGAAGCAAAAGGATTAGCAGGAGATGAGCAATGCCTATGGCATCCTCATTGACGTAGACTGCACATGAGAGTGTACGTGGTGGTTTGCCGTCAAGAACTTCAAAAGCTTTCTTTTTAGAGATAAGAATGGTTGTGATAAAGCCAGCAGGTGTATCATAAGATATGGACGCAGTGGTTGAAGATATTGTTTGCTGTAGTTGAAACATACCCGGCTTTGCATTGATGCAAAGAGAGCAGATATCCTTTTAGACGTTATGTATATATATATATAAATATAGAGCATAGAATTATTGGTCAGGTTGCCGTGAATATTTTATTTGGATCATTTCTACATACGTCTTTGTATGTGTGCACATATGTATGAATTATGTGCATGCAAATGGGATGTGATGCACTGCATTTTCGCCATCAACCTTGGGTGACAGCATTTCTGGGTATGGTATGTCCTCGTGTGTCATGTATCCCGGTACATATCTGATTGACTTGTACAGTTTGTACATGTATGATTCGATATCAGTTTCATAGATGTATGATGATCTACGAAAATTGGTGCATGCGCGCGTGAATGCCTGCGCTAGCCTGAAAGTGAGAGTGTCCAACCTGTACGTAGTTCTTAATTCGAACAATGATAGCAGCGGCCTAAGGATACCATTTTTATAGGGTTGCGGGTCCAAGCGTGGTATCATTCCAAAAGCTAACAGAACTGTGTTGTGATGTTCTCGGATGCTTTTTGATTGGTAGTGGTCCATACCCATGTGCAGGGACTGGTCAACACCGAACACCCACTCGAATGATGCGACGGGGTATCCCAACTGCGCTTCGAGAACTATTCCGTGATCATCGATTTGGGATGTAGAAACCACTCAGTTAGCGTTGGCAAAATTGAACGACAGCCCCATAATGAGCAAGTCGACAACCCGCATCGGTGAACAATGCACCCAGCGCAAAAATACAATGATGAAAGATGCAACAAGGATGGATAGTGTACAAGATATGTGGGCACTAATATTGTACCTGAACCTGTCTTGATGACATTGTACCTATCTTGATGATATGTGTATATCAATGCATCTCAAACACCGACATGAAACATTTCCATTTGGAACAGTCACAGCGAATCCCTGACCTCCCGCCCAGTACTTGCACCAGCCTGCAGCGGTGCCTCCTGTGAAAGGCGGCTGCTCATTGAGATGTTCACAGCTTGAGGTAAAAGACTATTCGCGCATGGTAAACTGTAGATTTGGTACATGGTGTTCACAGCTTCTCACAGCTTGGTCATACCCAATGAAGTCAAAGCTTTTCCACTGTACCCATTGGTAAAAGACTTGACTTAGACAATGACTACGGTTTTCAAATATCACCAACAGACTGTCCTTGTTTCCGGCTTTTTTTGTTTCAGTCCCGTTTGATGATGGTCGGTCATCCTGGCTTCGGAACTATTTGCTTTGGCTGACAGCTCATTTGAATGCTTCAAGAGGTGAAAGGAGTTCACGTCTCATGTTCTGACTGTGTGCATGTTTTCTTGAGACTTGGTACATGTTTCATCTTGTTTCGTACAGTACCACACGGGGCAACTCTGGAACCCCGCCAGGAGCGAGAAGGGGAACTGCGAAAACTTGAAAAACAGGCGACCGCGGCGATGTTTCAAGGTAGTTGAGCTGTTAGTTGATCCTTGATGAAGAGGACGGGCGACCTGGGAAACTACGTGCCTGGTATATCCGTGCCTGGTATATCCACGTAGGAATCCTATGGAATCCTGATATCATGTGGAATCCAAAAGCTGAGAGATCTTCAGCAGCTCGAAGAGCAACGTGGGAGCACTTTTTTAGACCGTGCTGATGTGGTTTCTGGGGTCCACCAATGCTGGTCAAGCATAACTTGGGGTTTTGCTCTCAAGGGTCAGATGGTCCATGATTGATCACTAGTGGCCATTGTTTACCAGTATCAAGTCCATTATCCAGATCAACTCTATACTGTACATACTTGTTGATGTTAATGACTGGCTCAACAGTTGCAGGCATATTCTCTAGCGGTTGATCCCTGGCGCCGTGATGCACTGGTTCTCGCGCATCAATCCGAAATCTGTTCTGACATTTCGTGGAGCGCTGTTTGGAGATGTGCTGTTCTCGGCTCTCCATGTTTTCACCGCTGCTTGGATCTCTTTTGAGGCAGAGACAGCAGGGCTCACAGCAAAAATGGCTGCGCGCATCAGCTTGGCCTGTGAAAAAAGTGCTTTCTTCGAAGCTATGGGGGGTTATTGGATTCCACCAGTATCCAGGATTATAACACCTATTTCTCTCCATCGCCATCTCGAGTTAGACTGCCAGAGGCAGAGGCGAGCAACATGCGGTCATACCGCGCGGTCACGTTTGTGACTGGATGCGGATGACAAATTCAAATCGCAAAGTAAAATGATGAGATGCAGAAAACACATGCAACAACTTTACAAGGAACAAGGCGAAAATCAGACAATAGTTCCACGCACTGTTCTGCTCAATGCACTTCCATGCCAGATGCAAAGTACAGGGGGCAGCGCAACTGATAGCTCTGAGACCGCATAGGTTTGAGTTCATTGATTCAACGGCTGTTACGTAGGCACTATGTCAACCTATTAGCACCTGATAATTTGCCATTACTTGTTTCTAATGTTAGTAGTATCAAGCAGTATTCCACTGCGACCTTTTGGGATGCGAATCCAAGGCGCTGGGTGTTGCTGTGGCTCCAAAAGAACTTCACATTGGGCTGCTCGGTGCCGGGCGGTTGCCCCGCTGGTTTGTTTTCAGGGCAGGGCGGCATCAAACACAGTGGTGGTTGCTATTGGCTACGCTGCTCGAGCGTCTGCTTGGGGGGGCGCTATGCGATGGGGATGCTCCGGCTTCCACTTTGATGGGGTCGCGTTATATGCGAAATAAACATTTCGTAGACAGTGGTTGCTATCTTTGCACCGATGGGGTAGGGTGTTGCCTGACATATTCACCAATGAACCTCCCACGATCAAGGAGGTGTTTTACGGGAATGAGCCAGTCTTAGCGCAAAATGCTCCAGCAATTAGTTCGGTTGACCTTTCTCAAGTGTTGCAAGTCGAAAGTGGTATGCCCACAAATTGCCAGAGCAACCCCAATTCATACCAGTCTTGTTTTTCGATCTGAAGTTTCGGCGGCATTTTTCGACAATCATGGATCTCACATGGTTCATAAACATACCTGCGGGGTAGAGGGGCCAATCACAGCGAGCAGTAATAGCACTTTACTATGGAGTAAGCCTGTAAGCAGCCAGCAACAGCTGGGGTCAATGGATTTATAAATATGTATAAACTTATATACAGTATATATATATATACATATACGGATACGGCTACATATATGTACATATGTGTATATAAATAAATTCATATTTAGATATATGTGTATACATATACATACACATACATGGCTATTTATATATTTACATATATACATATATATCCCCATTTGGCTATATATATATATATCTATTTGTCTATATATATATATATCTCCATATATGTATATATATATATATATATATTGGGTGATGATTCTGATGTAGGCTGCAAGTGTTCGAGGGTGGCCACATTTTAGGGTGAACTGTCTGGATGTGCGCTCCAAGTAGCCATGGCAAACAAGCATCACTGGGTTGTAAGCGTTAGCAATCCTCTAGGCCGGGTACTAAGTCCCTTGTCAGGGCAACTGCAGTGGGGACCCATGTCCGAACACAACCTGTCCTCAGTTGTTACTTCCTGGGCCTGTGTTGCAAGTGCTCAGGATCTGGAAGTGTTTCCGATGAGGCGCAAAAACTGAGCAAGTAAGTTGAGTTGTGTTTTCTGCTCACGGTTCTGGCTCAGATTGTTGGGGCTAGATCTATGGGTGACTAGCTTCAAAACTGTGGCGAGCCATGCGTTTTCATAGTACCTTATGTTTAGGGGACTACTCAGAATTCCACCGAGAGTTTTGTTTTGAACTCATTTTTAAAGTGCCACGAGAGGTTGCCCCTTGGAGTCTGAAAAACGGCGCAACTTGATGTAACTTGGGGGTGAGCTTTGCTTCCTCGAGTTTCAGAGCATTTCTGGGGTCGAGGGGTGGAACATCCAAGTCCTGTGTGATGAAACCACGCCGCAGCAGAAACCGTTGGTTTAGTTTGTGCTGCCCTGCAGATAAGAACAAATCTGTGATCAGCCAACTGCGAAGGATGTTTTGTGGATGTTGATCCTTGTGGCAATTCCTTGAGTAATGGTGCCAGTTTACGTCGGAACAGCACTGCTCTTACCCCAGGTGCTGCTGTCAGCCTTGATGGCAGATCAACACTTCGGCTACAAGGAGGTGCTTGGAATGCTGGCACTGTAGCATCTTTTGTTCAAAACATAGTCTGTCAAACTCAGCTGGACGTTGAAAATGATTACGCATATTATTCAAAATTAGTCATAGTGTCAATAATGGCTACCTTCCCGAAAACTCACCTGGAAAGCTTTGAATAGGCAAACAATCTATAGATGTGGAAAATATTCATTTTCAGCTTGAACTTGTGCACCAAGCCTATGATGTCGCGATGACTCCCTGACTCGTTTGATGCAGAACTTGGTGCTTGGGGCATATTCCTTTGATTCATCGGCAAAGATTTCCCACGGCCACTGGATGAGGTCCAAGCAGTGCCATAAGCCCCTAGCCACCCATAGCCATTCATAGCCATCCATAGCCATCCATAGCCATCGATAGCCATCCATAGCCATTTCCTTGGAAGGGAGTTTTTGTCGGCCTATGAGGTGCTGGAGTCAGGTCTGACTCCGTTCTCCTTGAAGTTGTCAGGATCTCAGTGGAACAAACGTCACTGCAATGGGAGGAAGTTCAACCTGGGACGAGTTTTGGCCCCACCTGACTAGCGTTGTACCAGTTGCATCTGCCATGGTCAGCTGGTAGTCATCTAGAGCCACCCCCCGATCAGCAGCAACTCTTGGATATTTGAGGTGCCAGTTTTTTGCATGGATTTGCCAGTCTTATTTCTGGATCATGTTGCTAGCTAATATCCATTATATTGCTAGAGTTACATTAATGTTGCTAGATAATCCAGTGTACATAACTACTGCCAGGTTTTTGGATACTACCAGCTGTAGCGAGAGTTTAAACCAGCTTGGTAGGGACCTAGCCTGACAGCCCCTGGTGACGCTGGGCAACTGCTGTAGAACTGTTGATCGTTGATGTCCCAGGACGATGGGATTAAGATGCCGATAGCATCACAAATTTCCATACGCAGGAGGCTTACAGGTGGGCACCACCAAATTCTGAGCTTGCTATTATGACAATATTATGACAATTATCATTTTCACATCAGGCTGTCACCAATTTCGTCACTTTGATTGGGGTACTTCCAGGGCAGAAGTATGAACACACAAACAGCATAGGGAAACCATTGACCTGTCACGGCAAACCATCCCAAGCCTTGGGGATTTTGAACATCTCGGTCCCGTGGCGCTGAGGTTCAACCTCGCCTGCACTTGGATCCGAGCCATCTTGCCACATGTTCTGTCGATCCTCGGGCGCTGGCGTTGCAGATGGGTCCATGATATGATGGTAATAGCCACTATCTGATTGACTGCTCACCATCTGCCAATCCATTTTTGTGGCTGATCATGGTTGATCATGTGTAGAGTATCACCGGCTCCCCGATCCAGTGATGCTGAAGTCGATTCACAGGTCATAATGACGGGCATCAACAGTGAAGCGTTGCAGACTTGTTGCAGTTGGTTTCCCATGAAGTATCGTTGCAGTAGCTTCCCATGATGTTCGCAGCTGCTAATAGGGCGTACTGGGCTAGTTGAAACTGGCAGCAGCAGGCACTGGCAGTATGCCATTACGATCTGATACATGTCTGTAAAAAGTAGGGGTGTGCATGGATTTGTGCAGATGTGAACATGTCTATGGGTAATTATGCTGTATGATGTACGTGTAATGTGTATACGTATGTACTTATATTCGTATATATGAAATATGTATATATATATATATATATATATACATGTATCTCTTTGTCAATATGTGGTTTATGCATCCGTTTACACCAATGTACATATACATCAATATACATCATGTAATCATGTACATCAATTTTAAAACAGCTTGCCATTCTGATCTGGCTTTGCCTGCCCTGAACATGCCGGCCTTCCTCTGAAAACACATGTGGCTGGGTTTGTGGGGTCTGAGGACGTTTATGAGCAGGCTCTTTTCGTAGGACTTGAGGCGGGTCCCTGTGGAGTCAAAAATCCGGTTTGCTACATAATCATGATTGGTTAACCAAATTGGTTTACAGGGAATCGTTCTCACCGATCACGGATTTTCTGTTGGTCAATGAGCCAGTATCATGGGTTTGCGTTTAGTAACCATGAGCATCCAGCTCTCAGCTATCATTCAATATCATGGCACAGCATCATCACCAGCAGCTGGGTTTTTGATCACCAGCAGCATCATGGAATGAACGACCGATCGAAGAGGGAAGGCTAGGTTTTGGAACACTTCTAGTTGGAAATGAGAACTGAACGTGTCTACCACATGGCTCAGGAAAATCGATCGAGTTTCCTACGGCCTCCTGGGGAAGAAGCAGCTGAAGGTCCCTTGATTTGTCGCTATGGAATCAGCATGATGCCTTAGAGACCATGTTTAATCATCAGCAATAAAAGTAGTGGGTTGTCTCCAAAACATGGTTGGTTTATGAAACTCTCACCACTTTCTTGGGAAGGTGCAGTGAACAAGTCGATCAACATGGGGTGATCAAACATCCATCCACCCGCTCAGATATAGTTTTTGACCAGCCTGCTGTTTGTGAACCGGAGACCGGCAGTAGAAGCGACTGATAGCTTAACATGACAACTTCACATGATACCTTGACATATCTAGGAGATGGTCATCCAAGTGAATCAGAACTATGTATATCTGTGTGCATATTGTAGGCATATAGAAATACATTTATTTCAAAAATATATTGAGAACGATATATATAATTATACACTATATATATATATATATATATATATATATATATATATATATATATATATATATATATATATATATATATATATATATATATATATATATATATATATATATATATATATATATATATATATATATTTACATATACAGATGCTATGAAGGTATGTTTTGTTTCATCATACGCCTAGAACCATAGTTCTTGGAGGAATGTATTTAATTCTGCTACCCTGGGCAGAGGTGTGAGTGCCAGGGATGACCAGTTGGCATTTGCTTTCAATCTTGGTTGGTTGATACGATGGGTGGTTTGTTAGGTTGAATGATCATCATGATTACAGTGCTTTTTATCATCAATAATAATTGATACTGGTGGCGCAATGAATATACTCATGGTTAACACTTATAACAATCAACCATATTATCAATGATCACAATCATGGTGAGTTTTATTTGTGGTCAAGAAGGGAAGAGCCTAAAGCCGCTCCCAGTGCCAGGAATAGATAGAAATCGCTTGTGATTTACCCCGAAATGGGTGGCTGATGAATGTAGATCTCTCAGCAAGCTGTCACCCAAGTGCCCCGGGGGGCCCCAGGATGCGGACGACAAGACGCCCTTCTCCCGCTTGGTGATGGCCGTGCCCTTCGTTGGAAAGGTGGCAAAACATTGGGAAACGGCGGATGGATTCCCTTTGACTGGTGGAATGGCTGGTTGAATGATGTTGAATGGTTCATTGGTATATTATGGTGTATTGATTCGTTGATTGTTACATATTGTTACAGTTGATTGGTTTGTTATCATGGGCATCATTATGTTTGATGAGCTGGTGACTGGCTGGTGGATCGTTTGCTTGGTTGTCTTGAGAGGTCACACGGTACCTGTCGACCTGAGCAAGCGCTTGCTAATTGAGCAGGCAACTTGTGGAAACTTATAACTGGACTACTAGGCTTTATAGGGTTGCCTTATAACTCATAGCCATGGTCAACCTGCTATAGGGTTTATCATCAACCCTGCGCTTGATGGTTTCAAAGAGAATTTGTGCACTGGACTACGGGGCGTTGCCTGACTCGGTCGCTGATTGCTACGCGTTGCCTCTTGAGTAGCTGCTGACTGCTGAGTGCTGCTTGTTGCGTCCTTGCCGAGTGTCACCGCTTCAGTGCAGCTGATTTCAAGTTGTCACACTCGCGAGTTTGTTCCTAAACTGCCTTTTAAAAAAGCGGATTGCCCCTATGGGTTGTTTCAATGGATGTCGTAATTGTCATGTATGGCTGTTTTAAGATCGAGCCGGAAATCTGGTGGTGTATCATCACTGGTTGTATCCCTATCATTGTTGATCCCATGTTAGTGCCGCTTGTGGTTTGGCCTATGGACCGACACTAATCATCATGTACAGAAGCAGTTGTTTTCAAATCTGCTTACATTGGATGACCGCCAAATTATACCAATTAATGTTTTTGAACGGTGCTTCAGTTCTTAACCAGTAGACAGCTGACCAAGCGAACAACATCATCCACTTCGAACTACAGTAGATGGACAAAAAAATCAAACCCCACAAACTGATTTGGAAGCAAACCCCGCACCCCAAATTTCAACGTTAAGCAACACCGTATCATTGCCTTCGCGTTCAGGGTTTGATTTTATTGTCCACCAGTCCCAAGCCCATAGCACATACACCAACATTGAAATTTGGGGGCGCGGGGGCGACAAGACTAAATTAGGGTTTGATTTTATCGTCCATCTACGGTCCGGGGGCGGGAGTTCAGCATTGCATGTACACACGCACTCAACCGCATCTTAACACTTGCAGGATTTTCAACAGAGCAGATCTGTCGTCGCAACTTCAAAGTCGCTACGTTGACGTTGGCACTGAATTGGGAGGCATTAAACTTTGGCACTGACCTTGCACAGCCCTGCGCCTTGCATGCGCTTAAGGTCCAGGAGTCACATGCAGTAGCAGCCTTCGCTGCTCAAAAGGCAGCAAGCGCTGAAACGTGTTCAGGTTACGCCAATCGACCGCATGGAGCTCCTGCACATGCACTGCCCCCAACTGCACCAGTTCTTGGCTCAGACTGTGCACTTTGGCTTCGGGCAAGCTGGCCTTCTGGGCCAATTCTGCCAATCCGGCGACAAGACATTGACCTTCACTTGTTGGCAACAATGGAGGCATGGGCTGCGCCAGGACAGGTGCGGCATCAAACTCCTGGGCGCCTTGTGTGATCCAACGGCACATGCAACTTGGACATGGAACAGTGTCCTTCATGTTCTGCACGGTAGCCGAGCACTGAAACAGAAGCAGGCGGCTTTTCATGTGACGGATGTCCTCTGTATCCACACCGTCCATTGGCTCCCACAGGCCAGCAGCTTTTGCTGTCATGACACAGCCGCGATGCCACTCGAAGTCTACGTTCCCATCATGAAATGATTGCGACATCTGTACTTCAAATGGCTGGCCCTGGAACAAGCTCAGAAAGGTTGCGACCGGCACAGTCTTCACCCCATATTCGACGGGACGAAAGTCGTCCCAAAAAATGAACCTCTTGTCATTCAATAGGTTCCTCAGCGCAAAAGAGGAATGCAATGCTGGCTTGTGAAACACGTGCCTGAATCCGAAGAGGCTGTCGAAGGGCAATACTATAGTTGACTTCCCGGAGTTGGTGGGGCCAACCAGCATGGGCACGCGGGTTGTCTTTGATGGTCCACGCAGCACAATGTTCCGCAAAGCCACTGCCAATTCCCTTTGGGACAAGGAAGCAGCATTGGCTTCGAAGAATGCTTTGGCTGCTGCAGAGTAAGTGCACTGCTCCCCATGCGCGCATGCTTCATTTGCAACCCGGCAAATCACTTCCCAGTCAGTCTCTTTCTCCTGCCGTGCTTTTTCTCTGGCTTCGCCCCAAGCATGCGCTTCTGCGACCAGCTCTTTCAAATTTTTTTGCCGCTGGTGGACAAAGACTTGCATGGCCTCTGTGCCTTGGTCTTGAGCAAATTGCAAAACAGCAGTTGGCGTCACCAAGCGGTGCTCCAGGATGATTGCAGTGAGGTCAAGCTTACTGAACTTGCTCTTCTTCTTCGGGTTGATCTGGGCAAGCTTGTCCGCCTCTTCCCGCCGCCTTTTCCACATGTTGGCCGTCCATGGGCGTTGGGCTTCGGCAAACAAGTCCAAAGCGTTCCACCCGTGCTCTTTGCACCATGAGATGGGATGGGCATCCACCACTGGCTTCGACAGGGTGGGTACATGCCCATACCTCACAGCGGACCAGAATTGCCTATGTGAACCTGAAAAATGGGCTGCAAGGTGATCCCTAGAGCGAAGGGTGCGCTTGGCAACGGCAAAGGTCCGGGACTGCTGCAATTGAACGGCCACGTGGAAATGCTTCGAGCCATCTGCGTGAGTTTCCTCAAAAGCAACCAACTTCCGGACAAGGTCCTGCTTCTCTTGGGATCTTGGCCGGCCAGGGCCTGGCGCATGCAAAGGTTCATCAAAAGCACGTTGCACACAAGTGGCCACCTCTTCACGGGTCATGGATGTAATGTCACGCAAATCGGTCCACTGCAAAGTTCCAGGCAGCACTCTGGAGATGGTGACAAAGTGAACCGTGTGCTTGAAGTTGGGGGGTGGTTCGCCAAGCTCCTGCACAACCTTAGCCATCTTTTCCTCTGCTGTCTGGCTGCTATGACTTGCTGCGGCACAAGAAACAGCCTCTCTAATCCATGTATTCACCAAGTCCGCCTGGGTCTCTAGACCATCCTCTCCACGCCCCAAGCGGCAGGAGACCGACTGCCTGAACTCCTTGAGGCTAACTTCATGAACGTTCGCCTGTGGGAAGAGCTCACGGATGGCACCACGAACAAGCGCTGCAAAATCATCAGGAAGCGCCGCGTGGCTAGAGGAGGCACCTCCGCTTTCGGAGGACATTGTCGCACCTTGATGAGCAAAACGGCCAACATGCAGGGCGAAGGCGAAAGTGGTTTTTTTCAACATGTCCTTGCATGGCCCGTGTATCACATACGAGGATGAAAAGTCTGAGCTATCCATCGGGGAGCCGTGGATTGCCGAAGACAGCCAGGGGCGCCCGACCGCAGCGACGCACCAGGGCAACCCAACCAGGAAGCAATGTCACGCAGGATGACACTTGCATGTGACTGTGTTCTTAAGTCTTGTTGCATAGCAACGGTTGGTTCCTGCGCTGGCTGCAAGCCATGTGTCACATTATTGCATGAAAAGTCAGAGCTATCCATCGGGGAGCCGCGGATTGCCGAAGACAGCCAGGGCCACCCGACCGCAGCGACGCACCAGGGCAACCCAACCAGGAAGCAAAGTCATGCAGAATGACACTTGCATGTGACTGTGTTCTTAAGTCTTGTTGCATAGCAACGGTTGGTTCCTGCGCTGGCTGCAAGCCATGTGTCACATTATTGCATGAAAAGTCAGAGCTATCCATCGGGGAGCCGCGGATTGCCGAAGACAGCCAGGGCCACCCGACCGCAGCGACGCACCAGGGCAACCCAACCAGGAAGCAAAGTCATGCAGAATGACACTTGCATGTGACTGTGTTCATCCGCGGCTGACCGTTGACCATGTTGCACATTGTCATTGGCATGAGAAATTTCGGTTATCCAAATGAAAAGGCTTCAAATCCCTGTGTTTTCATATTGCCTAATTCCAAAATGTATTATTAGCAGACAACGACGTTACAAATCCCTGTGTTTTCATATTGCCTAATTCCAAATCCTATTGCCTTTCTATTACCTATCCTATTGCCTAATCCTATTGCCTAATTCTGATTACCTGTGTTTTCTCAAGGAAACGGCGTTCAGGCTCTTCGAGAAAAGAATAAATCATTCTTCTTTTAAATTTTTCAATTTTTGAACTGAGCAAGCCTACTTTTCATTGAAAAAACACAGGTAATCGGAATTAGGCAATAGGATTAGGCAATAGGATAGGTAATAGAAAGGCAATAGGATTTGGAATTAGGCAATATGAAAACACAGGGATTTGTAACGTCCTTGTCTGCTAATAATACATTTTGGAATTAGGCAATAGGAAAACACAGGGATTTGTAACGTCCTTGTCTGCTAATAATACATTTTGGAATTAGGCAATATGAAAGCACAGTGATTTGTAACATTGTTGTCTGCTAATAATACACTTTGGCATTAGGCAATATGAAAACACGAGGAATTGCAGCATGTTTGGCTGCTAATAACAGACTTTGGAATTAGGCAATATGAAAACACGAGGAATTGCAGCATGTTTGGCTGCTAAGAAAATAATTTTCAACTAGGCACTATGAAAACACAGGGTTTGTAACATTCTTGTCTGGCAGCGGTAGACTTTGGAAGTAGGGACTATGACAACAGAGGGATTTGTAACATGCTTGTGTGGCAATGGTAGAATCTAGAATAAAGAAATTTGGGAGGCTTGCGCAATTTCTTGGTGGCAATGGACGAGTTTGAGATCAAGTAGTGCAGCGCATTGGTGACACACTCAGACTCCAGAGCGACTGAGACCACCCGCCCGCGCACATGACATTTGCGACCAAGCGTCATCTCGATGCTGAAGATGAAATTTGCGCAGTCACCTGTGACACGGCTGGCTGCAAACAAAGCTCGGTGGAAAGAATGCACGCAAACATGACAGAATGTTTGAGAATCTGCTTGGATTTTCCTGCTGCGCCCAAAACTCTGACTTGAAAAGACAGCGCCAAAGAAATCTACACATCAAAACACCTAGCGCCCGCCCTCAGGAAAGAAGCCGCCGCCAAAGTCCAAGACTTGCTGGACACGGCCGGCCATAGCCCCAATGATCTTGTCGACATAATCTCTTGGCATGCCACAGGCAGCTCGGCGCAAACGAGCCATGTATGCCTTGCGTGTCTCCCGCTTGTTGGCTGGCCATCCGCGCTCCTGCTGGCGCATCTTCTTGTTGATGGCTGCCCACAAGGAAAAGTCCAGCGGATTGAGGTCAGGAGAACGCTTCGGCAAGTCCAAGGTGATGATGCCCGCCTCACGTTTGCCGGCCATGCCCTTGGAAGATTTGTACCCTGACGGATCATTGTCTTCCATAACCCGCCAAGGGCCGCGGACATGAGGGTACTCCTTGGCAAGGCAGCGCTTCAAAGGGCCGCTGTACATCTTGGCTGCTGCCTCCCCATTCCACCTGCCATTGACCACATGCCACTCAACTAGGCACTATGAAAACACAGGGTTTGTAACATTCTTGTCTGGCAGCGGTAGACTTTGGAAGTAGGGACTATGACAACAGAGGGATTTGTAACATGCTTGTGTGGCAATGGTAGAATCTAGAATAAAGAAATTTGGGAGGCTTGCGCAATTTCTTGGTGGCAATGGACGAGTTTGAGATCAAGTAGTGCAGCGCATTGGTGACACACTCAGACTCCAGAGCGACTGAGACCACCCGCCCGCGCACATGACATTTGCGACCAAGCGTCATCTCGATGCTGAAGATGAAATTTGCGCAGTCACCTGTGACACGGCTGGCTGCAAACAAAGCTCGGTGGAAAGAATGCACGCAAACATGACAGAATGTTTGAGAATCTGCTTGGATTTTCCTGCTGCGCCCAAAACTCTGACTTGAAAAGACAGCGCCAAAGAAATCTACACATCAAAACACCTAGCGCCCGCCCTCAGGAAAGAAGCCGCCGCCAAAGTCCAAGACTTGCTGGACACGGCCGGCCATAGCCCCAATGATCTTGTCGACATAATCTCTTGGCATGCCACAGGCAGCTCGGCGCAAACGAGCCATGTATGCCTTGCGTGTCTCCCGCTTGTTGGCTGGCCATCCGCGCTCCTGCTGGCGCATCTTCTTGTTGATGGCTGCCCACAAGGAAAAGTCCAGCGGATTGAGGTCAGGAGAACGCTTCGGCAAGTCCAAGGTGATGATGCCCGCCTCACGTTTGCCGGCCATGCCCTTGGAAGATTTGTACCCTGACGGATCATTGTCTTCCATAACCCGCCAAGGGCCGCGGACATGAGGGTACTCCTTGGCAAGGCAGCGCTTCAAAGGGCCGCTGTACATCTTGGCTGCTGCCTCCCCATTCCACCTGCCATTGACCACATGCCACATGAGCACCTTTCCGTTGCCGATGGCACAGGTTACTGTGACAGATTTGGCCCCCGTGTTCTGCTTCAATGTTGCAGAAGGCTTTGTGTAGCCGGCCGTGAAGATGCGGCGCTTTGGGCGGTAAGCTCCACGGACGCGGCGCAGGGCTGCATGTCCTCTGGCTTTGCCTGTGTGGACAACCTGGAATGTCTTGTTGTCAATGATTGCATGCACATACCGGCCCCACTGAGCAGCACTGCGGTGGGCATGCTTGGCTGCCCACTCGCGACGACTACGAATGTCCTCAGGGGACAAATCGGGTTTTTCATACAAAGGTCGGAAGTACACGCCGCGTTGCCAAAACGCACGGCTCAAGGACTTCACAGAGCACTTAAGCTTCATACGCTTTTTGATCATTGCAACTGTGACTTCCTGTCCTTTGTATTCTCGCAACATTTTTTGGTAGACCTTCTCCACTTTCTTGTAGGTCGCTGCTCCAATCGCCACAGGACGACCTTTCGGGGCCTTCTTGAGGTGCTTCTTGAACACATGCTTGGAGACAGTGTCTGTGGAGCGCCCGGTGGCAGAAGCTATCTTCTTGACACCGAGGCCTTCCCCGTGCATGCGGCGCATCATCTCCTCTTCCTGCGCGGAGACGTGCTTGAAGCCGGTGGCGGGCGAGGGCTTTGGCGGCATGGCAGTAAGAAGCACGACGCAATGCTTGGGTGGTCAAATGCCTTGAGACACGACTGGCTAAAGTCACGCATGATCTCAACAAACGCGCGTCTGAAAAAGATGCCAATCTTCCACACGCAATCTATTGCAACAAAATTCTGCAAGTGGACCCGGCCTGGTAGATGCGGGCATTGCTTCCTGAGCCGACAAGTCACAAAGCAAAGCCTGCGGCGCAACACGGGCATGGGAGGTGGTTGGTCTACTCAGGAGCTTATATCACAGTCAGCCAGCCGATGGTGACCCCCTGATTAATGTCCTGCAGTTGAGGGACTAGGCAAGCCCATGATACGACAGAATGCAAATGCCTGCTGGAGCGAAGCAATGTCGCAGGAGAGGAATTTGTAGCTGTGAGAAATTGCACGCAGACAATCTGGAAGTGAGGTATTTGCAAGCAGATGGGTTTGTATCCTTGTTGATTGTCGTATGGTGAGGTGCGTTGACGGTAGACGCCATTTTTAAAGAGGAAATGAAGACATGAGACAGTAGATGGACAAAAAAATCAAACCCCACAAACTGATTTGGAAGCAAACCCCGCACCCCAAATTTCAACGTTAAGCAACACCGTATCATTGCCTTCGCGTTCAGGGTTTGATTTTATTGTCCACCAGTCCCAAGCCCATAGCACATACACCAACATTGAAATTTGGGGGCGCGGGGGCGACAAGACTAAATTAGGGTTTGATTTTATCGTCCATCTACGGTAGTTTTATGATTCTATCGTACTACTTTTATTGTTTTAGGTGACTATTCCTAGCCACCACCAAGTCCCTTCTTGATGGTTCATTAACCACACAGTTTTCTTACCGTTAGCAATTTGTTGTGTCCTTCAGAATATTTCAGCATCAACCTGTGGATAAGGTTTATCTTGTTCTGTTTGAATTTTTCACTGCAACAGGTGTCACTATCACTAAAGATTGTTGTCATTCATCATGAAGGGTTCGTATCTTAATCCCAAGCAAGTTTGCTCATCCCTGTCGATTAGTGATCATTGTGAACGATTTCTTTTAAATCCAAAGGTTGATGGTTGTTGGTTGTTGGATGTTGTTGGTTGATTTGGCAGTTGCTGGTTGTTGTTGGATGTTGTTGGTTGATTTGGTTGGCTGTTTTCTATGCAGTTCTTCCTTTGTTTCGTGGCCACCAGCAGCTGCAATCAGCAGTGGATGCGCAACTCGCAGTGGACTGCGCCTCGCGGCAGGACGTGCCGAGCCGAAGCAGTGAGTTCGCTCACCCGGATGTGGCCATTGGATTGACCATCTTGGCCTATCGCTACGAGGCGGCCCATGGCATGTCATGGTGGCCCGACGTTGGATGGCTAGTGAACCACATTATCCATGTGTTTCATAGAGGAAATGCCCAAGTATTTGATGTTGATGATGATGGTAATGATGATTATGGTGATGATGATGATGATGATGATGATGACGATGACGATGATGTAGGGTAGTGCACAACCCATGGAAGGCCACGATCTTTGGACTATCCGGCGGTTGCCTGCAACAAATTGGCAATTTTTGGGCTGGCATCTTGCCCCGTCAATTGACATGGAAGAATTGTTGCACCCCTTTGTTGGATTGAGAAGCTAAACGGTGAAAGCAAATCGTAGCGTCATAGCGACCCCACAGGCAGTTGCTGTCCAAGTGGAACACGTGCCAAATGAATTACCTTCAACAATATGGGCACAATTTTTTGACGCTGCCGATCAAACATGCAATCCATCGAAGCACATAATGGGATCCAGACCCAAAATTTTGCTGCAACTTTTTTGGGATGTGGATGAAGACGAAAATGGTGCTGGGGAGATAACTGACTGGCCAATAAATGGACAACCCGAAACCCGCCCCCAAACAATCTGAATAAGTGAGCATCTCTGCTAGTTGGGATCAGCTGTGCTTGGAAGCCGACAGCAGCTAGAGCTGAGAACACGGCAGATCCCGTTCCTCGTTTTCCTCGTTCAATGCAACTTGGGATGGAGGGCACCATGGGTATGTCCATCACCAAGCATGCTCAGCGAACCAGACTCGGTTCCCCGGCTACCTGCCAGGGTCTCCGCCCCAGTGATGTGCGCAGCATTGTTGCACAACTGAAGCAGGCCCGTTCAGCCGAACAGTTGCTGCAGGGTGGTTCGTAGGAGACCAGGGGAGCTTGACAAACTAACAGAAATTGTATCTCTACTCTATACTCGGCATTAAGTGTGACATATAAGTACGATAAAAAATCTGACTTCCTCTCTCTTTCATCATATGTATCGTACTCACATACAATTTGCCATTGTCAGCACAGATGTATACATTCATCAACACACTACATGCGTGTATGAGTGCGTACATGTGTACACAAATTGCAATGAAATGCAATATCATTTAATGTATGTTCTCCGGTGTACAGTGTATGTGATTTATCCCTGCAATGTACGATATGTACGTTTCTCATGTTGCGCATGAAATTTGTGCGTGCATGTACGTATGTAAGTATGCAGCTATGTACCTAGGTATGCAACATAGTGCAGTGTAAGGTAAGTTAAGACAAAATAAACCAACGAGGTACATGATTTGCGCACATATCTAGATAGACAATGTTGTATATCCACTTCATAATTCATCATTTCCAGCTGGCCAAACTTTCAGTCGATGCACCTTGAACGTTAGATGTAGCACGAATCCAATTCTTTGATCCCTATGAGCCTATAAGTCCTATGAACATCTAAACTTCGATCGTGTGTTCCCATGTCACTGGTTGTTGATCCCCGTGGAAGTTCCCTGGTGGTGCACCCGACGGGCCCTGGCTCCAGGATTGCGCCCGTCAGCTGGGCCCTCGCGACACGCGCCCGGCGCATCTGCTCTTTGAATCCTGGGTGCGACAGGAGAACTCAGCGATGCGTCGTAGATCAGGGAACTTGGAGGGTCATGGCGGATGACGGTGGGTGGTAGATGATGGTTGGTGGTTGATGATGGTTGGTGGTTGATGATGGTTGGTGGTGGATGATGGTTGGTGGTGGATGATGGCGGGTGGTGGATGATGATTGATGGTGGATGATGGCTGATGGCGCTTGACGATGAATAATGGCCGTTGATTGTAGTGGTTGCAGATGGTATGATGGTTGATGCTTAATCTGGGTCCATACTGGTTGTTGATTAGTGATGACTCAGACATGGTTTGCAAAAACCAACAACAAGCTATGATGACAACACGATAGTATTAACCAGCAATATAGTCACCCCTACTGACCTAGAGCTGGTTTGGTTTTCCTGTTCAACATGATCACGACACAGACAATACCTCTATGTATGCTGCCTAAGAATCGTAGATTTCTCGTGATTTCCTCTCATTTCAATGGAGGTGAAATTTCTTGGTTCCTTCCAGTTGGTCTGTGGCGAGAACTACTCTCCTCCAGGGTCCAGCCCCGTGTGGCTATCCAAATGGGGTTCCGGCAGAGGTGTTGTCGATGGTCATTCAATCTCTGGTGGAGCTCTGGGAAGCTTCAATGGCTGTGAGGAGGAACCTGGTAGCCCTCGTCACAAGATGAGAAGGTTGGATGAAGACATTTCGCAGACACCCGGATGAGAAAAGGGGCAACGCATCCTCCATGATCCCCTCACTTCCAACATTGTTCCGCTAGCTTTGTGTGCTGTTGTGTGCCTAGCCGAGCCATCTACTTTCTTTGACTTTCCCCATCGCTAGGTTGATGTTCACTTGTGGGATGATCTCTGCACGAACAGTGTTTTTTTCGGTTGAATTTAACTGGTTTCAGATTTTTCTGTTCAGATTCATCAAGCTGTAACTTAAATTCCACTGCACACACTGGAAAAATACAAAGTTGATACAATTCTTCTACAAGCTTTGACGGAGGATTCCAACAATTGCGTTTTCACTGAACTTGAAAGTAAATGTTCACTGCAGTTTTGCAGGGGCTTTCAGTTGTACCATTTTTCCTGTAACCTTTTCAGTGAACTTTGCAGGGGCTAGGCCTGCTCCCAGCCTGCAACATTTGCAACACAACTTTTGTCCACAACTCGTTGGCGCATGCCCATTCCATGGTGCTGAGCTGGCGTTTTCTTGGCCAAATCCGAGTATATCACTAGGAATCATATGATTGATAATGGTTAATACATCGTTTGTATATGGGTGCGTCTCAAGTCATAGGGGTACCCCGAAACCGAAATCATCTTTTTCAGCCATTGATGGCAATAAATACCAACTAGTCTGGGGGTCCCCTATTTTAAGAAACCATCATATCACAGGGAATTCTACTGTATTAATTCCGATCATCATCAATCATCCACGGCTGTGGGTTGTACCCGTATTACTGTTGTAGCTCCTTGTCAATTGTTAGAACACATCCATCATCATCATCATCATCATCACCATCACCATCATCATCATCATCATCATCATCATCATCATCCCCGTCGTCGTCGTCGTCATCATCACCATCCACATCACCATCATCATCATCATCATCATCTTCATCATCATCATCATCATCACCATCATCATCATCATCATCATCTTCTTTATCTTCATCATCATCATCATCTTCTTTATCTTCATCATCATCATCATCATCATCATCATCATCAAATTGAGTGGGCATTTCCTTTATGAAACACAATTAAGATGTGAGATGATATGAGCCACTAGCATTCATTAGCAACCATCCAACAGATTGCAAGATGAAAAGAACATGTTCTGTTTCTTTTCAGACCCCTTGTGCTACAGGGTTAGCCCATCCCCCAAAAACACTGGACAATGGCAACGTCACGACTTGTTTTTCACGACGGTGCGCCACGTACTAACCAGGATTAGCACGGGGAATAGGATCCTCGGATTTGGGGACTGCCCGTGGGTACTGATCGTGCTTTGTTTAGATTGGTTTAGATACTCGTCACTGATGTTGCTGTTTCCCTTTCTTCGGCACGAGCATCCCACATGCGAAGCCCAGCCATCAAAGACCTTCCCCACGATGCAGCAGAGTGGCACCAAGGAACATCTTGCCACTCTCTTTGTTTCAGCCAGCAGATCAGAGACTTGGTACCGGGTCATTCGAGCAGCCGAGCAGTTTGTGTAGGCACATTTGTGTATTTTGGACACTGAGCACCAATAGCAACCCTGAAATGGTGTTTGATAGCCCGCATCCATGTGGATTCCGTGGCAAGCCATCGATGTCTTGCATGAGTTGAGAATGGTAGTGGTTCAGAGTGCTGGCTTGTTATGATGTTTGGTAATGGTTCATAGGAGTCGTTTGTGATGGTTGATGCTTGTTGACAAGAGTTCATAAACAGCTTCCCAATGATTATTGGAATGGTAAAGTTGAAAATGAATTTAATTTCCGTTACCAGGATCATCCATCAAGTGCCTGTTTCGGTCCGGTGGATTTCTCTTGAAGGGGCAACTGCGGCCCATCATCTAAACTCCAGGAAGCATCGCACAGAAATCAAGGCAACATCTGTCAACACGAGCTTTGAACATGATTCTCCGATATTCTCCGATTTCAATGGATTTCAATCTATTTCATATGTCCATAATTTTGGTTATCCCTTCGTTTTTGGACCGTTGGAACTTGCTGTCCGCCTTGAGGAAACAAATGGCTCGTTTGTATCGTCAGATTCAGAGCTTGTCTTCTGTGGCGCATTTCTGGCTTCGGCAGCATGTCTTTCCAGCGCCTTGAAAGCATTGATGAAAAACCGGCAGCGGATCCACCAGGATGGCTGAACGGTGAACGGACTTTCAACCTACCAGTGATGGGACATGATGGGACATAGCCAAGCAATTAGAGAAAAGATCTAGAAGCAATGGCGATTTGAATCGACTTGGTCGAGACATGGCGTATGTTCTGATCGAATCTGATTGATCGGCTGGTGATGAAGGGCTCTCAGAGCTGGGTATCACCAACCATCAACCATTGTCAACTGCTGTATTCATCTATCAACTACCATCAGACTATCTGGTCAGAGCGGCGACTGTGGCGTTCTGGACAGTCCCTTTGGGATATGCATTTAGACTACCTTGAACCCTCCACCTACACACTGACACTGACAGAAGCGCCAGGGCACCTTGATCACGCCCGTCCTGTGTCTAGTTCATCATGTCTTCACATGGGTGTTTCTCAAAATAGGGGCCCCCCAAATCATCCATGAGTAATCATTTCGAAGAGTAAACCAACCATTTCGTCGTTCTTCACAAGTCAAATCAATCATCTTGCGACATGCCGGCTTGATGGAATTGTGGTAGCCATTGCCAATCAGCTTTGCGGAACCGATGTTATAGAGTTCGAGGTTATACTAACCCATTGTGCCCTTAACCAGCCACTATCACAGGTTTGGATAGATATATTTTTCATGGTTTGTCTGAACAAATAATGAAGGCTCTAGGCACTGCAGACCAGGATGCAAATTTAGATGATACTTTTGGAACCTTTCAAGTGGACTTGTTGTCTCTGGAGATAGCAGAAAATTCTTGGTTGGAAGGCCAACCCATCAAGACAAGCAGTGACTGAAACTTCAAAGCAGAAGCAACAGATCGTTTACTTATCAATGGCACCTTCCAAACACTACGTGTCCTTTCTTGAACAGCAAACGACTGTAGACTTTCCGTGATACCTTTCATTTCTTGGGGTTTCTTTGCGACCGTTGAAGGGATCATTTTTTTCAGGGTCGCTGCCCCAATGCCAACGCCAAAGAATGTTTGATCAGCATCCTTTTCCAGGAAAATCATCAGGGCAGCCCTTGAGGTTACGATGAACTTCCACCCGCTGAAGATTTCTGCAAGCGACTTGGACTGGCGAGTCGGGCTCGTAGCCTCTTTTGGGACAGGTTCGATCATGAGTGGCTACCTGTTGGGTTTCCATAGGTTTTCTCCAGTGGTCGCAAAAGAAATGGCAAAGTTATAACAGTCTTCACGAACATGTTCGATGGGTGGTTTTCTTGCTGGGCAAATCTAGCAAGCTTCGATGGTTGTCAATCAACTAGCGGCTTCATCGGAAAAACATCTGTCAACAAGCACCCAATCAAACAAAGCCTTGGTACGATCTGGTAAATTTCACAAATGCCGCGAATAAGCACAGATGCATGGGGATACTTGTAAATAAGAGTTGGGTTCTGGTTCCAGCAGGTGAACGTAAGACAAATCCACAAACCTATGGTTTTGAGCAAAGTCAGTTTGCTGAAGAAACTATTTTTGTTGATATGATTGTCCTTTCCAGCCCAGGTGTTGTGCACACACACATGAAATGGATGTGGAGGATTCTTGTAAACAAGTGAAATTGAAATATGGTTCCAAGATGAACATGGACCAACAACTACTTCAGCTCCTTTTTGCAGCCCAGTTGCTCTTCATGAGCACAACATAAATAAAGAAATGAATAAATAGATAAATGAATAGATACATAAATGAACAGATAAATAAATAGATAAACAAAAACACGCATATATATATATATAGGAGAATAAGCATGCATGCATAAATACGCACACACCGGTGCCAGCATTTGATTGTCAGAGCACGAGTTGAAACGCACATCAACTCGACCTGTTTTTTCCGATGCCTTTAGCAGACCATGGGCTGCACAGGGGAAACGCTCAAAGCAGTGCTCAGCTGGTTCGCCTCTTGTTTGGATAAGCAGACTGAAGCACAATTATCATTTTCTAAAGAGAAGGTTTCTGAAGTCTATAAAACGGTGCCTTGCAAATGGCTGTGGGTTAAGCTCACAGGTGTTTGAAAAATGAATGGGGTTCTCAACATATTTGATACTTCATAGATGTTGCGCGCTTGAATAAAAAGACAAAAACCCAGCCGCATTTGCCTGAGAGATCCCCACAGATTATGAACTTGCTAGAAACAACTTCTACAAAACCCATCGTAAGTTTGTATACTTTTGGCATTTCCAATGCCCAGTGAGCTTCCAAAATCATATAGTTTTCAATTTCGCAGGGTATTTGCTTAACAAACATCATGCGAAGTTTAGTTTGTGTACCAGCCGCGCAAGATTGAGACATCAAAGTCATTAAACGTCACTTGGTGTTTATATGAAGCCTATGTTATGTTATTCAATTTTTTTGTTCGTATGCGTCTAAAGGCTTTGAACTTTAGTCGATTGTAATCTGCAAAGACCCAGACCAAAAAATTCAATACAACTTGCTGAACAAGGGAAAACACATGATATCCAGATAAATCCAAAATGTAATTACGACGTGATTTGTAGATCAAATCATCAGCAATATCTGTTTTTTTTTGTTGATATGCTCACAAGTATTCTTGGCAGGTCCGAAAACCTTATTAGCAAGTATCAATCCTTATTAGCAAGTATCAAATCCTTATTTACAAGTATCAAACCCTTATTTACAAGTATCAATCCTTATTTACAAGTATATACTTGTCAATAAGGATTTGATACTTGCCAATAAGGTTTTTTCTTTTACATTCTGCCTTGAAACTCATAGTTATCTCACAATTTTATCCATTTTGTACAAGAAAAATCCTTATTCACAAGTATCCCATACTTGCGAATAACAAATTTTCTTGTAGATTCTGACTTGAAGCCGGTAGTTTCCTCAGAGCTGTACCCATTTCGTAAAAGAAAAATCCTTATTGGCAAGTATCAAATCCTTAGTTACAAGTACGTACTTGTAAATAAGGATTGATACTTGTAAATAAGGATTTGATACTTGTAAATAAGGATTTGATACTTGTAAATAAGGATTTGATACTTGTAAATAAGGATCTGATACATGTAAATAGGGATTTGATATTTCCAAATAAGAATTTGATACTTGCTAATAAGGATTGATACTTGCTAATAAGGAGTTGGTACTTGCTAAAGATATTTTGGGAAATCTGAAGCCAATTAACATCTGGTTCGGTTGTCATTTCGGTTTTTGTTATTTCTGAGAGCATCACCATGCCATCCTCAATTAGAAGAGCGAGACAGTGCCGAGGAGGATCCAAAACTTTTTCTCAGGGACAGAACAGTTGGAGGTTAGTTCTGATGAGGAAGAACCATGTTCAGATGTGGAATCAAAGGTCAGGCGAGGGTATTGTTGTATTTTGTTAATTGAGGTTGCATTTTGAAATAATAAGCCGGGGGAGGGGCAATAATTGTTTTCAGAAATGAATGTGTTTATCAATTCCTGCTATAGCCGACCGATTCAACAAGTTACTGATTGAAACTGATAGAATATAATGAATATAATTGTTCTACATGAAGACTATGCCGGGGTTGACACAAGTGGAGTGACCTTGATCGAACAGTTCCAGACCACGACGAGCTGCCAGGTTCTTTGGCCCTTGGTTTTAATAGGTTTTACGGTTGGAAAACTCATAGCTCATCAGCAACCATCAGTTACATGGATTCTCTTTGCTTTTGATGTTGAATCACTGTTTTGAACAATGAAATAAAGAAAGGCGTGATGAGATGTATGCACAAGTAGTGTCACTGACTATACTGCATTAGGACTGATCAGCATTAGGACTGATCAGGGCAACAAGACCACTAAAGCAGGGGAGAAACTTTTCTGAATATATTGTCCAACCGGCCCAGGGCTGTATGAGTTCGATGTCCGTAGTTTTCAAAATTATCATTACGATCTCGGAATTTGCTCTTAACTTTTTGTCAGACTTATCAGTTTTGCAACGGCTTTGATTGTAACATCTAGGTCAAGACAGCCGGGTTCTGCATCACCACGTGTAAATCTCTCTTGGATATGATGTTTCACTTGTGGATCGGGCAATTGTCCACCTTCCCATGCACAGGGTTTCCCTGGGTCATGAAAAAACCTTATTCACAAGTCCCATCCTTGTTTACAAGCACAAGCCTGGTTTGTGAAATTTACCAGTACGATCCATTCAAAATCAATTTATGCATGTTCCTGGTTCCTGGTTCATGCTTACTAGTATCTACTAAGCTATTCTTAACATAATGGATTATCGGCATCCATTGGTGAACATCAGTTTGTGCATCAATCCAACCATCAACAGAACTATAAACATCGGTGCGTTCACTAGTGACTTAGACTTAAACCGATAAAACGTATTAACATCCACTAATGTTGGCATCATACTAAGCCATAAGAACTAGACAACAACGAATTGATGGATCCTTAGATATTACAAAGATCCGTTAGTGGTGAATGGATGCTTGGTTAGTAGCCAATGTTTGCTTAATAGTATGGTGATATTATGAATCCAACGAGCAGTTGGATTAGCCATACTATCAAGCCAACATTGGCGAATTGTTTGGTGATTAGTATGCAGTATGCTAATTTCATAGTATGGTTCATGAACCAATAGTATGGTGATTAGCCAACAAGTTATTCCAGCCATTGGTTCATGAACCATTGTTATTATTGGCGAATGGCTAGTTATGTTATGTACTGTATAGTGGGATGAGTAGGATGGTTAATAATCCATCGCAAGCTGGTTATAGCAAATTATCACTCATCCAACCACTCCAATAAGAATCCTCAATAGCTGGTTACCATGCATTCATTTGTGAACCTGGTGACCATGATTACCAATAATAATCAAAGTTACCCAACTACCAATCATTAATCCCACTAATCCAATAACAATCAATCATAAATTTTCAATAGCTGATCAACCAGGCAATCAACTAGGACGGTCACAACTATCTAGCTAAACGGTTCTATCCAAAAGGAATAATCCGATAAGATATCAAGCTTTCCAATAGCAATCCATCAACAATAATTCCAATAACAATATCATAAAAATAATCACCAAGAACAATCATATCCATCAAGTTCTGCTAATCCTTCCGTTGGTTCACGGTTTCCTTGGCAAGAAAAGGTGGTCACGAGTTGGGCTCCTCGCTGCTCTTCGGCTATCGCCTGGGCTTCAGCGGGACGCCCAGCAACCTGCTCCCGGAGGCGCCCGCGGAAAAAGGGCGGGCGAGATCATGGCTGCTTCAGGGAGATTTACTATGAGTTTTGTAGGATCCCAATGTACATATCTGATGGTTATATATTTGTATAAATAAATAAATATATATATATATTTACATTTGAACATGTATATATATATATGTTTATATTTATATACATATATATTATTTAATTATATATTTATATTTTTATATAGATATGTATATATATATATATGCATTTTTTCAATATATATTTATATTTATATTTAGATTTATAAATATACATATCTATTATTTATTTATTTATATATTTTTTTCGCAACAAAACATCAAATATATTTATATATATATATCTATATAGAAATGTGAATATAAATATATAAATATATATATATATGCTGATATATATATATATGTGTGTATATGACTCATTGGTATATGATCGCAGTGGTTATGCAAAATAGCAACTGTCAACTAGCACAAGGAATAAAACGGCGTCATGGAATCGGAGGCAGCTTTGATTTGTTTAATGGTTTGCTGGCTGTTGTTCATGAGCCAATACGAGCATTATTCATAATTACTTATTCTCGGTGAAGCATGATTAAACTCTCAAACGCCTTATTGACCACTAGTAGCATTTTTTGCACCCGAATCCTTCATTTTATAGGTTCAGGCTGTTTTACAGCTAGCCCAAGAACCCAGACAGTAGAGTTGCCAATGGCACCCTGTGAGGTTGACAAATGAAGCATAGTCAAAGAATAATCACCAGCAAGACGTGGTTCACAATCATTTCTAACATTTGATCATATTTGATGCTGGTTTGCCATGGCAGCCAGCATTTTGATGATCATTCAGTCACCATTGTTGTTTGTTAATTGTTCCAGAGTGGTCCCTTCCAGGATTTGGGCGAGTGCTTCTACGAGCCTGGCAGTGATGGGCAAGTTGCAGCTGTGCTCACGGATCCTGTGGTCACCACTGCCGAGGTGCCCTGGATGTGGGGGGAGCACTGGAGCACCATGGACCAGCTTTTTTCCACCATGGACCACCAACCAATGGGTTCTTGAGCCACCATCAACAGAGTGTATAGTTATAAGCATTGTTAAGCACTATTGACCAGCATGAACCGTTGTTCTGCAAATTGCTGCCATTTTCCTTCCAACTCTACCAGGCAGGGGGCAGCAACCATGCAAGAAGTTTTGAAATGATGATCGTCATCATTCATCAACTAAGAAGTCTAAACACAAGCAACCATGAACGTCGGGGCGCGCAAACTATAGGGTAGATAATCCGGTGATGCTGCTGCCTTGTTGCATGAAGTTTGACTATCATTATATGCGGGGGAACTCAAAGCATTGTAAGTCATTCACGGCACTCTAACACGAAGCCAACCATTCATAACAAGAGTAGTCGAGCTTATCCAACTAGCACTAACTTTTGACTCTCGAATGGTCTGGAAGAGTCGACATTATGAGTCAGCGAGGAGTTTTGGTAGGAGGTCCCAAAAGGGCGATGATGATGATGATGATGATGATGATGATGATCATGATGATGATGATGATGATGATTCCTTTGTAGTCATCATATAAGTCATTACATTCTTGACAGCACTAACGAATCGTTCTAAAACGTATTTGAAGTGGCCTGGCTACCATTTTGAGAACTCTGAATCGCGGAAGGCCCGTGATTGGCTTGTGGTTGGCCCTATGGTTTTGTACCACATGCATTACTTGTCACTGGTCACTTGCTGGCTGAAAGAGATGCTACGTCCTGGGATAGTGCTTGGCGTTACGATGACTTGCTTGCAATTTGTCAGTGGCAATCATGCGTTATCCGTTATAAGCTGAGCCTTGCAGGCATATTTCATCATGTTTCCCAGATTCGAGTCGTGAAACCCGCGAGTTGTGCACAATTGGTTGGCGATTGGTCTCGGATTGAACGACCCTCTGAGGCAGACCTTTGTAGCTCTTAAATGACTAACGCGCACTTTTGTTGTATATGTATTTCCTGATGCTCAAAGATGCTTGTAAGATCTTGTAAGGATTGCATCACGATTGGCACCTTTTGGACAGCGGTTGAAAGCGGGAAAGGCCGGTGATTGGAGTCTTCCCGCTCCTTTAACCTAGAACCACCCCTGTGTGGCCACAAGGATCCGTGCAATCTCTCCCATAGCTTCCCAGCCAATCTGTATTGCTTAACGACCTTTGGGTGAGGTGACACCGCCTGAGGGGATCTTTTGAAACAAGAAAAATGGTTGGATGCTTGCCCCAACTAGCCTGTGAAGGGGCATGGCAAAGGCTTTGCATTTTCTGTTTTGCAGCTGTACTTTGAATCAAATGCCAGTTTATGCCTGCAGTTGCATAAGATAATTATCACGGTTCAATATTATTTCATTTTGTTCTTGGTAAAGCAAGAATCTTTTCCACTGCGGCTGGAAATCCGAAAGGAGCATGCATATTTTGTGTTTATTGTTGTTCACTATTTTGCAGTTCTCGTTTTATCCTTCCTCATTTGAATTGGCTACCTTTGCATTTCGTGATTTCCTAAGAGTCGCCTAAGTCAGAAAAGCAGCACTGCAAGGCAGAGATCTGTATAAAGGTGACCGGGCTGTATCCTTCCCACCTTGTAACGCAGGTGTTTCGCAAAATAAAGGACCGCCAGAAAGGATGTTCAACATGACTTTTGAAATGTTTCTAATATAAAGGATGATAACGTGACATGACGACAACCCCTGAGCTATGGAGTGAAACCACGTGAAACCACCATGGTTTACCCCATCACCACAGGGTTCACAAGTTGACATCACCATCAGCACTGGACCTCCAGGTGTGTGCGGCTGATTGGAGTCCCAGTGCACTACTCCAGCGCGTGGCGGATGGGCAGTTCCATGCCTTGATCGACACAGGTGGGGTGGGGCTCCCGAGGGCCCCGGGGGCCCCCACCGGCCCTGGGGCTGCCATGCTCTTAGAGCGGGTGACTAACCTTCCAAGGCAAGGCACTTGGATCCAAATTAGCAACAAGAAGATGGTTGAAAAAGTCAAACATCGTAGTCGAGTGGCTCTGGCGCCTCCCGAATTGTTGGCGCAGGCGCTCTCATCACCAACATGGACAATGAACAAGTTCGGAATCCCAAGGAGGCTGAGGAGGCTGGTTTACACACTTTGGAGGCGTTACAATGGGTGGTGAAGATCTGGTTGGCAACCTGGGAACTGGGAACCAGCGTGAATCTGGTAGGGAGAATCACGGCATAGGTAAGAAATCGAAGAAATGTCTACGAAGCAGCTGATGTTCTTACTGTTCGGCCCATGCATAGAACTTGGAGCGACGACTTTCCAACGGAAACTGGAGATAAAGCTCACTTGGAATCGTCTTGTTCCTGATTCTGCTTCCGCATAGGTGATGCGCCATAGGTGATGGGCCACCTGAGGTTCAGATTACTGTACTCTAAATTTTCTAAATTACAAAGCTGTGAATTCAGGGTTGATTGATGGGCCATCAGGTCTCTCACAGAGGAAACATTGGTATTTTGTGGGTGTCCAAGGCATCAGTTTGCTGGCATGTAACCCCAGCAACAGAGACGGTGGTTGTGCTCGTTGTCGCTGGTTAGTTTTGCTTGTTGTTGATTCCGTTGATCTTGTTTTCTATTGTTCTTGTTTCTGCTCTTGTTATATTAATATATATATATATACATATATACATACATATATATATAATAATAATTCATAATGTATATGTATATTATTTCCTTTGCTGCTTCAGTAGCAGTAGCTGGGAGTAGGTGGTAGGGCTGGTAGTCGTGGTGGTGTTGCTGTTGCAGTTGGTGGTGTGCTTCTTTAGTTTGTGCCTTCTTTTTGTCACGTTTTTAGCCTCCCAAGCATACAAGTTTGGTGATCCAATCTTATCCCATGGGGAGAATTTCTGCGGGTACAAAGGAGCCAAGTCGCACTTTGATCAATCGTAATGTGATGCGTATATGTATTTATATGTTTAAACACATGTATATATGATTCAGTCCATACTGATGATTATATATATATATATATGAATGATATATGTAGTTATTACCACATATTGATATGCTACACATGGCAACATCTGTGTATCTACATGTACGCCTCATATGATGTATCTACAGCGGCCCTATGCTCGCCGCTGTGCACCTAGGTGGCCCGGGAGCTGCTTGCCAAGCTGCCGCCGGAGAAGTTTGATGGCCGATGGGTGGATGAATGGGTCGGCCGGTAGATTTCTGAGTGATTAACGGATTGGAATTGGATGAAATTGGCCATTTTATTTGTGATCTCCTAGGGATCAAGAATTGACATGAGCTGTTTTATTTGCGATTTCTTAGTGACGATGATGTCCGAAAACAGTAAAAAACTAACAATTGATAATAAAACCAAAAACTTAACAACTGAGAAAGAGGACAACAGAACAGCTCACGATAACCAGCATTCACAATAGTGCTTGTGTATCCTTCCGCATGTTTTTTGCATTGGTTCATCCAATCCCTTTGTCAGCATCCCTCACCAAGACAAATGTCAACATAAGTTTCCAAATGATGCAGAATCGACCCAAAAGGACAAGCAAGCTAAGATACTTTTGCTGGGAGGGGCAAGAGTGATGGAGGTGTCCAATTCCAATAGGAGGGACATCTTTTTCGCTCCAAGCAGTCAATTTGATTAAGAGTGATTCCGCCCATGATAGAGGCCAGTGTCAATTTCTGGCTCTTTGTTTTAAGTCGGGTCCCCATCTATGATACCCTAGACCAACCCAGCAAAACATTGTAAGTGCGGGGAAACACAGATTTTGTTCCTCCATGGTTTCCAAGCACTCAAGATACACTTGAAATATCTCTACATTATTTCTGGACAGCAAACTCACTCAGGTATCAGCAACGTTTGAACAGAACTATCAGTATCATCGATATTTTCCCAGCCATATTGGGGCATATGATCCCATCAATCTTTTGTTCTCGAAGAAAGTAGCTGACTGTAGAACAATCGTTGGCCAAAGTATGTTCAACCAATTGGTGATATACCTGTATCTCCCAAAGGTTGAAAATTTCTGTTTTTTTCGAGGAAAACTGCGTTTTCAGCGAAAGAACGATTGTTTTTGCCTGCGAACACTTTTCCAACAATTGTATGCTTGTCAGAAATTCACAGACATTAATGTTTTCAAATGGCGTTTTTGTCCGACCAAACGGCGTTTGTTCCAACCCATGTTTTGTGGACATTTTTTGTCAAATTTGTCAATTTGCGTTTTTCCGGCAAACCAATCATTTTGAATGGAAACGACTTAAAAAAAAAGTTGTTTCAAGCAACGGCAGAAATTTTGCTCACTTGGAAGCTCCAGGCATAGAGTGACATGAATTAATATGGCCGTTTGTAGGTGTGATGACGTATTATTGCCATTCATTCAGTGGTTCGACATCGTTCAACCACGTTAATCAACGAATGTTTCAGGTGCTGCGAGCAATTTGGAGCTTGATTAGCCAACGCGACCATCATGGTTACCTTGGGATCTTCATCCAGCTGTTCGCTGCGCGGGCAGGCGTGGTGTTTCTGGACCAGAGCGACAGGAAGATGATCTTGCTGAGGAGCAACGACTGATCTGCAATGATTTTAGCTGCAGCATGGAGGCGACAAAAAACCCCTTAGGTTCGGGAAGACTATTGTTTTTTATTTTGCATTGGGAGCTTTCTGCAGAGATAGGCATGTTTTCAGATCTTTGTAAATCTGTTACATTGTTGCCAGGAGCAACGTGGGTGCCCGTGCCGTCTCCTTGGTCACCAGTGGGGTTGTTCCGGAACGGCGCTTTGCCTTCTTCGATCAGGCCTGAGAGTTGAGAATTGTTCTTGCTGATAGCGACATATACGAATATACGAAGCTGGTTGGTGAATTTCAAATTTTTTTACTTTCCCCAATGACTTGGGGATTCATATTTCAACCCCTCTGGAGAATAGCAGTCAACGGGTTGATGGTGGGTTGGTGAACTCATATTTTTGGGGTTGCAACCACCAACCAGGAATGAAAACGATTCTCGTTCATTAGATCAACCCATAGCTGAGGATACTATACTTATACTGTAGCCATCAAAACCTAGAGAATGCTAAGGATGTAATAAGCATCAATCTTGCTGATGTATCAAAGATGCCGTGGCTATGCTGATATCTTTTTATGGTGGGTCATATTTATAGGCGGCTTCGTAGTGATCTACATTGATGGTTCAGGATGGCTATATGTTTGAAAATGCTTAGTGATCGTTCACAATGCTTCATAAGGATCATAGAAGTTTGTCACATGAAATGATGCGGCAATGATCCCACTACTCATCATGGTTCAAGATGGTGAGTACTGTTTGCTGATCGCCAATCGTGGGTAGCAACCACAGTCGACAAGCCTCAACAATTCCTAGGGGCTGCCACGAGGTAAACAGCTGCCATGGTTTGCTACGGTTATGTTCACCACTGAGCGCTGTAGAACTCGACAACATCGGGCCCCCTTGTTGGCCACAGGTGCACACCACTGGGATGGATATCCTCACAGCTCCCTGTGCCAAAGCTGTCGTCACCATTGGCAAGGAGAGGGGTGCCTTCAGCCCCCGGGCCGCAGGTTTGGGAACACATTCAGCTCGTCACAAACCAGAGCTGTCACAACAGAAAAGACTAGCTGACGTGGTCTAGCGTTTTTTCTCCCCAATATGTGGGATGACTGGTTGATTGACTCAAATTTTTCAGAGGGTTGAAAATATCAACCAGGAGAGCTGTCAATGGCTGCCAGCCAGGCTTTAGCCAGACGTGTGCAGAAATCATCAAGATCCCAAAATGTGTGAACAATGCTTCATGGGTTTGATGCGACTTATGTGTAAACCGATCGCAACTGTGTTGTAAGAACATGTTCAAGGCGAAAATGATTGAAGGGTGCAAAAAGTTGTGAAGTGGCAGAAGCCAATCACCGCCAGCACACTCTCGCTTTTCTTCCCAAACTCTACCTGTGCCTGCCACGATCGCAGGACATGAACTTCAGGGACTATGCTCAGGGCGCCTTCCGCATGAGAAAAGTTGGGAAAGGTTCCTTGGCTCAGGGACTGAACTCTGGGAGCAGACCCCAACCTCGGCCTCGAGACGAAACCAGTGCCATCGGGAGGCTCAAGCATTGGGAAATGGATCACTGGGGACCGCTTGGCAACTATCCGGCGGACATCCCATTCCCCATTGATGCACCAGCGTTGCAAGCAGTGCAAGCAATAGCTTGTGCTGAGAAAGCAGTGGAAGGTGCCACGTTTTCAGTTGCAGATTCAGCCTACTGGGATGTTGCAGCAGCTTAGGACCAACGAAATGATGTAGAAATATACAGATCCCTAGGGTGTTCGCAGATACCTCGGCAGTTTTCACGTTTGGAGACCCTGGAACTTCTTTGCACCGACTAATGGGGCGCTATCCTTGTGGAACAAGGTGTGGTCCCCAACCGCTCCCAGCGATTAGCTCCTCTAAGGTCAGACCATCCATCTCTTGGTCATCCCAGAGGTTGGGATTGCAGGAACCCAGGGGCCCTTTGGTTTCTTTAGTCATCATCACTTAGAAGGGCCAACTGGTTGGTACACCAAGAAGTGGTGGGTGAACGAGCATGAACATACCATGGAGGGTCGCACAATAGTTGAGTCAAAGGGTTGGTGCACGACCCATCCCACACTGCCGATTCTGGATGTTTATGAGGGGTTGTCTAGCAGCAACAGAATCAGAATCTTCACCTTGTTTTGATACTGCTGGGCAATTGTCCATTGGAAAGCAGCCCCGCAACCCTATCGGGACCGCTTTTGACGCGAACGACCTCAGTTCTGCAACTTGTTGCCAGCTACAGTGTGGTTGAGGAGTCTTCGCACTGGATATTGGCCTTGCCCAACTAGCTAGACTCTGCATTATACCCTCATCCAGTAACAGTCAACTTGTTCAGAGCGTTGCTCTCCCGTCCTCAGTTGGTGCAAGAGCTGCCGTCACCACCACCTAATCAGATCCAATCTTTCGAAACATGTTCTTTGCTGATTTTCTTTATGGCACTGTAAAATTAAAATGTTGGCCAACCTTAGATGGTCAAAGGTGGCAGACTGTGGGACTGTCCAGTTGGAGACAACTGGGACCACTGTGATTGATGAAAGGTGATAAGTTGACATTCCCATGGGTTGTCCAAGCTCAACATTACATATACAGTAGTTCAATCTAGGCTGACCCACCATACGACTCAGAATATGCAACCTTTAAGCAAAGTGCCTCTTTGAGTAGAACAGCTCCCCATGCGCGATTTAACCTTCTGCCACTGCTTGTAGACTTGTCACCCAGAGATCTTGCAACCTAATTTGCTACTATCACCCATCATTACGGCCAGCCCTTGTGCTATGCCCAACGTCTGTCGGGAAGAACCTTCAGGGGGTCATTTTTCCCTGCCCTGCCAGTATTTTAGACACATGACAACGTGGCGTATGGTATTCTGGCCCTGAAGTTGGGAGTTCAGGGACGGAGTTCGTGGCAGGATGCAGAAAAGTTGCTGTCCCGGACCCGTTTTTTTCTTGCTCTGGCGGTGGCTCTTTGCGTCATTACCCTGACCATCCAATGGCGGTCTTCTCGTATACCCCCTATAGAAGCCTTCATAACAGATAGTTTTGTGATGTTTTGTGAGGGTGGGACATTTGATTACCTTGATCATTCAATTGGAACCGGTCTTGTCGTATTCCCCTTGTTGAAGTCTTCATAACACATATAGTTTTGTGGGGGTGGGACATTTGATTTCCCTGATCATTCAATGGTAACCAGTCTGCCCTGGTGCTCCCCTGATTCACTTCTTCATGATTGTTGGTAACCCCTGTCACCCCTACATAGTGATGCCCCCTGCGTATGCGCTACGCCCCATGGGCTGCTGGTATTATTAACCATTCTCATCCACTAGATTAGCGGAATACTCGGTGTGTCATCAACCCCCGAATTCCGAAACGCAGTGCGCGCAGGTTCAAACCCGCATCGTCGCCGAGTTGGGCGAGAATGGGCCACCCAGGAACCGGCTGATCTTGGACGTGCCCAAGTGGCTATTGCTGAATTCTTGTCGTTCCTTGGCAAAATCTTCATTTGCCAGGTGGTTTCCACCATGGTTAATAATGGTTAATAATGGGGGATAATAAGCAACAATAAGGGTTAAACAACTCCTGGTTGGTGGTTTCAAACATTTTTCATGTTCCCTAGGAATTATGAACAAATGGCTGGCTGACCACCAGCGACTGGCCACTATTGATCAACCAGCCATACTGGTAGTCATAGGGTCATGGCCTATGGGTAATGTTCACAATTAATCAACGGCTGGTTGACAAGCATATTTTTCACAGGAGTTGGAACCACTAGCCAGAGTATGATTGGTTAATGAATGATGGTTAATCATGTTTAATGACGATGGTTGACTATGTTTAAATAATCATAGCTTGTTATGATCAATTTGATGATGCTTAAGTTTCATAGGCTTAATTGATGGCTAACTATGTTTCATGATGATTACCAGTAGTACCGCACAAGGCGGTGGCGGAAGTTTCCAAGATAGGAGCACTATAGGAGTGTGCAGTTGTGGTTGCGACGATTGATTGTCCGAGGGATCCGAGAACTGAACATCACTTGGGCATGACTTCCTACCAATGTGAGCATCGATCTGGCCACTTGACTGGCAGCCTATCTGTCTAGCTATCTTTCTATCAGTGGATCAGTTTTCTTTCTGTCTGTCTGACTGTCTATCTATCTATCTATCTGATGATCTATTCGTTTATCTATCTGCCTATGTACTTGTCTTTCTATCTACCTCACTATCTATCTCGTCATCTTTCTGTCTATGTATCTATCTATCTACCAGTCCATCTATCTATTTATTTATCTGCCTATCTATCTATCTGTCTATCTATCTACCGAATTATTTGTCTGATCATCTATGTGTCCATCTGTCTATCTTTCTGTCTATCTACCTGACTATCTATCTACTTTTCTATCTGACTCTCGTTTCGTCTACCTATCTGTCTATCTATCGACCCATCTAGCCATCTGAATCTGGCTATCCAATTGTCTGTCTATTCCATCTATCTATTCTAGCTATTCTATCTATCTATCTATCTATCCATCTATCTATCCATCTATTCATCCATCGATGCATCTATGTATCTGACTATCCATCTAGCCACCCATCGATCTGACTATCGACTTGTCGATCTATCTGGCTACCTCTTTGTCTAGCCATCTTTCGTCTATCTATTCATTTACCTTCCAAATGTGCTTCGATCATGAAGTGTTTTGCATCTAGGTGTTTGGCCACTTTTGATAATTGGACCTTGCAAAGGTGTTCCGATCATCAAGTGTTTTGCTACTTTTGACCTGCAAATGTGCTTGGCGCGCAAGCGTTGTGCACATTTTGGCCACATAAATCACGAAAAGTGACGCGAAACGCAAGTGTTTTCCTACTTTTGTCTCCTGTGTTCAAAAAGTGTCAAAACGTGCTGTGTTTTGACACATTTGCTTCAAAATGTGCTTCTCGCCCTGGCCGCGTGCACTTTTTCGGACATGCAACTTTCAAAACTTGTTAAAAACCACGAGTTTTTGCGACTTCGGACGTGAGAATGTGCTTCGCGCGCAGGCGGCGTGCCAATTTTCATGATCATATGACATCTCCGAAAAGTGGCCCGAAACGCTAGTAAAATTGCAGTTTTTATTTTGGTACAAGATTTTATCTTAAAAATTTGCTTCGCGCGCAGGCAGCGTGCCAGTTTTGAGAATCATGAGTCATCAAAAGTGCTCCGAACATGTAGTGTTTTGACGATTTTGACTTCCAAATGTGCTTCGCGCCTAGGTTTTTTCACGATTTTGCAAGTTGCATCTCCCAAAAGTGCTCCGAAGCTGACATGTTTTTACGATTTTGACTTCCAAATGTGCTTCGCGCCTAGGTTTTTCCACGATTTTTGCACACCCCTTTCGCCGCAGTGCTCCGCACCCGCCGCTTTAGCGAGGTACCCTTCTGGACCCTCATGATACACGAACCCTTGCAAAACACAGCATTTCGCGACTTTCCTAACATTTTTTGCGCACTCGCTCTCTCATCTTTCGCACATCTGCATAAGCGATCTACCCTAGCTGAGTTGTCCATATTGTCGGAAGTTAGACTTCTAAACTTCCTTCGATTAATCACGGGTTTGTTGAGGATTAGTGATAGTTGACAATAGTTAAGGATAGTTATGGATAATTGTCAATTGTAGAGGGTTCTTGTGGACAGTGCAACAGAGTAAAATGTCAATGATAGTTGAATAGTCATATTACAGTCCCAGTTTTGAACAGGGAAGCCGACGATTTTATCGCCGTCCCCATTTCAGGATATACCAACTGCACGTTTCCGCTGTTTGCTTTAACTGCAACGTGTGCACAAATATACGCAAAATAATGTAGATTTCATTTTTCATCAAAGTACAGTACCTGGCTGAAATGCAACTACGGATTATGGATCACCGACTATGACGGAATGGAGGCGCAAAGGGTTTTTGAATTGGGTTCCTTGTTGTTTAAAAAAAGTGCTGGCCACTGCTATCCATCCTTAAGTATCATGAACCATGATGCACCATCATGAAGCAGCATGAGCCTTTGGTGATTCCGCTCTCATGATTGCTGATTGTAACATTGTAGATTCTTCACTCCATTCGGTCAGCTGGTTGTACCCAGCTGAAGCTACCCTATGGGGGTCAGTGAGTTCACCGCCAGCTGGGCGCATCCAGGAGTTGTGCTTCGTTTCAACAGTTCTATTCGTATGTTCAACACGTATGTTTCAACACCTTGGTCCAGCTCAAGTGCTGCTTGCACGTGGTTGGTCCCTTGGAATTTTGCACTTGGCAAATCTATGAACAAACACATGAACAACATTGAACAACATTTGTTTCTGTGGTTTTTTAATGTTCCGTGGATTTGCCTCTTTGCCTGCAGCTGCGACGTACCGTTTCGGTGCTGTACTGAAAAAATCCGTAGTGAATGATATTGAGCAGACAGATGTTTGCACATGTGTGCGCATATGGGTGTTTCTCAAAATAGGGGTACCCCCAAACCATCTAGTTATTAACCATCTATAGTAATAAACCAGCCATTTTTTGGGCTCCCTATTTTGAGAAACCACCATATATTTGGTCGAGTATGGACCTATGGCAACCACGCAACGTATCGCAACGTGCAACCACCTCCAGGATGAGACTTGTTCTGAGGCTCTGAATCTTTGCAATCTCTGCCACCTGGCTGTACCGCTGGTACCAAGGTGGGATGATATACGCATGTGGTGCCAGGGGCCAGAATGCTGAGATTACAGATGGATTTCTATCTGTAATATATACATTTATAATCATTTATATATTTATATCTATATTTGTGTTTATGCTTATTTTTATATTTACATTTATACTTATATTTATGTTTATGTATCGCTACCAGTATAATACAAGTGCATGAGATGTGTAAAGAAATGTATATATGTATACAAATGTAAATATATGTATATACAGTATATATATATATACAAATGTATATATATATATATATATACAAATGTGTGTATATATATATAAAGACGTGCACACATATCCTGAAAAAGTAACATGAATCTTCACGAAGACTGGTGTTTGGAGGGAAAACATCTGACAGTGGATCTTGTGCAATGTCCATGTTGGGTTTCCTGCATGTGCATGTCTGATATCTGCACATATGTACTACCGTCCGGCAGGTGAAGATGTTCACGTGATCTCATGTCCTGTAGTGCGTTGCTGAAGTGTTGGAACATAATGCATACATGTACATGTTTGCGTTTATGGATATGTTCATTTAAAACATGATGTGAATGATTATATACACATCGAAGTTTCCTGCTGTAAAAGGATGCGCATATCAGGGATATTTCCGGCAATGAGGCACCTCCAAATTGTTGGTTTCCCTCAGCGATTGCTGGTGTATTGTACCATGTACGCTCGAAGTACCCAGGGTATGGCTTTGATACTGTCCACAGTCGCATTGAGAAAATACTGCGCAAGAATTCAGTGCATCACCGTGGTTTGTGTAATGAACATATGAGCAACCGTCAAAACTCCGGTAATTTAAAAGTAGTATTCGGCTGCCATGGCTTGCAAGAAATCTTGAAAACATGAGGTAAGCGATGGGACCTTCCCAAATAGCGATACCCTTTTTGTAATCTCTTGTATTGTTAAAGGTACTTGGAGGGTTTTACTCGCAAGCGATACCCCCCAGAAAATCATATCGTTGAAATGTGCCAAAACTGTGGTAAGCGATGGGACCTTCCCTAATTTGTCCATGGCATTGATTTCGAACCAGAGTTTAGAAAGTCGCACATATATGCTTTCAGATCACTAGATGATTTCCAGATTTCTGTGATTGCATGTGCATCTTCACAGATGCATGTATATGAATGTACTACATGAACATATATATATATAATACATATATATATAATACATATATATAATACATATATATATATATATATATGATATACTCAGATGCACACCTGTGTTGTAAAGGCACAGCACGCACCCGATGGATCCACGACCTTTGAGTTGGCTGGTCGCTTCAAACACACGAAGATCCGCGTCCTTATCCATCAATGGATCTTGAATGGTTTAATACATAGATGGTGCACACATGCGAATGTATCTATGTATATGTTTATAGTTATATGGATATCAATGTACATCAATTTATACCACTGTATATCAGTGTAGATCTGCGTATATCACTGTATATCCATGTGTACAACTATCTATGTATCAATGTATTTCTATGTGCGTACTAAAATAATACTGAACAAATCTTTGATTAATTCTATATGTACAAAATCTATTGATCTATTCATAATTACTAGATAGATCAATACCTGTTTCTTCTGCACATTGCGACGACCCTGAGGAAGCTTTTGGCGCAGGAATTGACCAACGGCTGGCGGAAGCAGGCAGCAACTGGCTCATCTAAAGGAGTGGCTAAGGCTGGTTAATAAGCATGGTTGATGATAGTGGATGATATCCCGGGTCATGATTGTGGTTGGTTAATGACAAAGGTGGTCAAAGAATGTCAAAGATGATGATGATGATGGTGATGATGATGATGATGATGATGTTGATGATGACGATGATGATGATATATATCTACATATATATGTACACATGATCGTAAGTGTTGCAACAAAATGTTCGTAATCAAGTATTATGCCAGCTGGTATTAGTTGGTGGAGATTCGAACCAGCAGTGTCGAATGTAGCAACGATCAAAGGAGATGAGTCAACACACCAAAATATCATGCCTACACTGTTAAATCATCAACCAACTTTTTAACCACTAAATTAACCCAGCCATTTTGAGATTAAACTGGATAAGTGGCTGATAGATTATTCCTTGTTCAACTTGATAATGGGTGATCACATTTTGTGCACAACATCCAGCGACACCATGGAAGTGGGGAGAACCTATCTTCAAGTTGTTCAATACATTCTCAGGGCTATTGACCGGTTCATATCCAGGTTTTTGGTAGTTTTTGCTGATGGATGGTCGTGAGCACCACTCATGAGCAGTTCCTATTCAGAAAATCACCGTATCCAGCATATGATATTATTGAGGGTCATAAGCTTTGGACAGGTCTGGGAAACACAAGATCAATCAAGATGACTAATATGCAGTTGTTTGGGTCTTTTGTCCTGCTTTGTTTTGATCTTGCCAGTACCATGCTAACCGGACAGCTGCTACATTCTATGAATGGACTTCGGTGGTTTCTGTCCGAGCTGGGACCAGCCAGAGACACCCTGTCCGCAAGTCAAGTGAGGTAGTAGGTGCTTTTACCAGGGCACATCTGCATTCCTGATACTAGCCCACTGATCCGTGATATGGCCTTACCAGCAACCATGTTGATATGACCACTGGTGGAAGAAAAATCATTTTAACATGTCAACTTCTCCAAAGCTTGTTTGTAAGTCTTTCATCTCAAACAACGGCTTTGTGTTTGTTGTTTTTTTCTACCTCCGTCAATGTCTTGAGGGGTCTGAAGCTTGACAGCAACCCGTACCATTCGCAGAGGTGTTCCACTTATTTGCTTTTTTTTAATTTTGAACCACTTAAATAGTAACAAAAGCAATTGTTTCCGCAACCACTGTACAACTGGAGGTCCAACCCCAGTGGCTGAGCAGCAGGCACTGCAACATCTCTGTGCCGATGCGGCAGCACACAGCAAGATGCCCACGGCTGAACGCATGCGACGCTTCGAAGGGGCGCAGGCCAGTGGCAATGCAGATGGTGTGGGAGGACGGGTGCCTTGGTTGAGGATGGACATGCAGTGATACTAGTATGGTACTAGTATGACATGTTATAGTAGAACATGATGCGTCATAATGTATGACGATGTAACATGAAATGCCAGAAAATAAAGTACCACAACCATTGTTTTACACACACATTTCGATGTTATATGGTATGACATCATTACACATATACATACACTTTCATGTACATACATGTGAATATACGTACACCTGTCCATGACTATATCTATTTTCATATTAGGCGAACATATATTTGTCAATGTATATGTCTATATGTATATGTATGGACATGTAAATGATATGAACATGTGCATACCTTAGACGCTGTCATGCTAAAAGGATGAAATTTATGTGTTAAGAACGGCCATGACTTGGTAGCCAGGACCTGAGTTCGTGTCCTCAGCTGGTTGAAATTGCTGGTAATCGTCAGCTAATGGTGAATTCTTGGGCATGAAAGACTGCTAGGCAACAAGGATATACAATCATATCTATAGCTGATAAATCAGACCGACGCATCATGTCTATAACAGGTGAATAATCACAAGGGTCAAGTTGATTCTGCAGGGATGGCAACAGTAGTACTGTGGGGATACTGGTGATGGTGATCCGGAAGCAGGGTGACCCCTGTCCCAGGCTACAGCGCTACGATCGTGCTTGGGACCTTTTCAGGACGGGGGGTCCTGCCCCTGGGTGGGCGTCTCATTGGAGTGCCGCCTCCAGGACCATATCTCCTTTGCCGTGGATGACCAGGTCTTGCCACCGAGGCAAGGCTTTTTTGGGATTTCCGGAGAATTCTGCGGTGGGGCATCCTAAACCTCCTAATTCATTGGTGATTTCCCTTTATAAATTTGACCATCTAGGAGGGTAGCACCATATCTTACCTTCAAGGATGGCCTCTTGTCATAGACTTGGCGCCGCACAGTGGACAGGTCCTACCGAGAGGCTTTGCAGCAGCTCTGCGATGAGCCGCTATGCCGAAGAACTCACAACTCATTGCAACGTTGGGGCTTTTTGAGAGACATCAGTGACAACTCAGTGACAACCTTCAACATATTTCAGCATCATTTGACTAAGATTTCGAGGTTTTGTATCAGTTCTGTCAGTTTGCTGCCGATTTGCCTTTCTCTCAGTTGTAGTTCTTTTTGATGTTGAATATCTGAGTTTGAAAAGAGGTGTTTTGAGAAGCTCAGTCTCCTTGATGTGTCTCACACAGAGGGAGGTGCCTTTTTGATTTTGCACAATTCTTGCTGTTTGGGTCTCCCATGACTCACAAACCACATCAAAGCACTCAAACTCATAGACTCGAAGGTATTGTATTCCCTCTATCAACAAAGCGTGATCAAACATGCCAACCGCAGATCATGTCCATAGATTTTGACAGAAACAAATACATACATACACATTCTATGTTCATGTATTTGCACACAGATACGCAGGCAGCCAATGTCTAGACTTTAACCAGAGCTGCACCGTTTGCAGCACACAAAAGCATTCACAATACCAGTCAGACCTGAAATTAAACATGTACCTCCATGTACCTCCCATAATTTCAACCTAAAAGTGAAACTGACAACTGAAAGCTTCAGACCTAGAATGCTCCCGAGCACCGCAAAAGGCCTTTGAGATTCAAGATAGATTCCCAATTTCTCCATGTGACCTTTGGGCAAGACTGACAAAGGCTCATCCCATGTAGATACACACCATGCATCTACAAGCATTCCTGGACATACATAAACGATCAGAAACGTAGATCAACTTAGGCAAACATACAGGCAACCGGGGGGACATACATGCCAACAATATCTACAGAGACAGGGAGAGAGAGAGAGAGAGCGATACAAACAGCCAAAGCAGGGCGTGTGTGTTTTTGGTTCACCATTGAAAGCAGTTTTATAAAACCATGATTTGTATTAATTACAGGATTTCAAACCATTAACCAGTATTTCACCAGTGTCTCACCAGTGTTTCACCCTTAGAAAAAATAACCCAGTGATATCACCAGTTTCAACCAGTCTCAACCTTTTAATCATTAAAACAAAGCACGCTTCATCATTAAACCAGTCACAAAAAAGCCTGATTTCACCAGTGTTCATGGTGATAAATCACCATAAATCATAGTAAATCACCATAAATCATGATAAATCACCCGTTATCATGATGATCACCAGGTGATTCGTCATCACTGCCGTGCCATGCCGAGGCATCGGCAGTTCTGCGACGATGCTTCGCGACAGCAGAAGCTGCTGGAGCGGATCGATGCCGAGTCCAAGGCTGGTAGGGCCATGCGCAGCGCCGGGTCGTTGGAAGATCCATCAGGTGTACATGTGGAAGTTAGCCATCAAAAACGGCGGTTTTGATGGTGAAAATGCGGCCAAAATATGCCAAAATGCTTAGTTTACTTCAGAGGGAGCGCTTTGTACTGATGAATCTAAGTGAATTATCAATCATGGCCTGGTGAACAACGGTCACCTGCGTTAGGGGAGCATCGACCCGCACGCCGGAAGTGGATTGGGCACCTGCATTTCGAACCTGAGGTGTAATTTGGGGTTCATCGTTGCCAGATGGGAGACTGTTAAGCTAGCTAGGATTGGTGATACCTTGCTGGTATTGTTGGCCATTTTGCTGGAGGACCTCGGAGTTTGCTGTTTGTTGACCCCTTTGATATGCTACAATCTACAAAAAGGGCGCTGGGAAGTAGATTTTTTTCCGCAAAAAAGGCAGGACGACGCATTGAGCCGTTTGCCGCTCCAGTTAGATTGTGGCCAGCAGCAATAAAGGCCTTCAGTTTTATTGTTGGCACAACTTCCCGTAGCGTTTTTCCGGAACTGATGAATAAAGGCCTCCGTGCCAAGGCCTTGGCAAATGTGGACTTGCGTACTGTGTTTCAAATCTGTTGCTTACCTTTGGGTCCCAGGCATTTCACATGGCTATTTCTGTGTTTCACATGGCAGGCTCTTCAGTAAGGGCCCATGGCTGCCAGCTCATGCTGTGATGATGGTCCTGTTGTCGCCATCAGCATCATTGTAAATTGGCGGATGGTCGTTTCACTGAACAAGTTGGTATGTGGCTATGGGTCAATATTAACCAACAATAGTGTGGGATGATAACCAACAAAAGTAGTGGGAAAACAATGGTTAATGATGGGGAACCAGGGGTACAGGGTTTTGACCCACTGCCATATTTGATCTTTGAAGTGCCTCGTGTGATACCCCCTGCGGCACCTGATAGAGACATCCTTTTCTTCGATGATTTACCTGGCCACAGGTCCATGACTTCCAAGATCTCTCAAGACCGATGTTCTCCCAAAAGGCAGATGTTTGTTTAGGTCTTCAGCTGTCAGGTGGCTGACCACCAAGAGATGCACCAGGGATTTACAGCGGAGGTGGTCCACGAGCAGGTGCTGGGGCTCGCGCCGGGTGCACCATTGGGTCATGGCTCCTATTCCTGGCTTCCCATGGCCATGGCAGTGTCGATTGAAAGATCCGTGGTGATCTCCTTGGGATGAATTCAAACATATTCAAGATACGAGTTCCAGAAATTTCAAGAACTTCTTTGGTTTGAAGATGTTTGAAGGTTGCCAAAAGGTATCATGTTCTCAGCTTCACATGGGCTTCCAGCGAGGAGCAGGAGCAGCAACAGGAGCAAGAAGAGGAGCAGGACAGGCACCTGCCGTGGCGCAGTTGCAAACCAACTCAGCTGCAGAGTCGGGGTCATCCATTGAAGTTGCCAAGTTTGGATGGGTCCAGAAGTGTAACTATGGCTATCATCCAGGATGGTCGATTTCAGTCTCTACCGGCTGATTCACCAACATGCCCAGGTAGAAATCAATATAAACCTACCTGTGGTCATGCAGCTAATTTGGAGCTGTTGGACGTTGAAATGCCTTTGACTAAATGACGACTTCTCTCCTCAGTCACTACTTTCACTATCTGTCACCAATTTCCCTGGAAATGACAGATCTCAGTTGGGCTTCATGGTCTTCAAGCTTGTTGACTCAGGTAGACCCCAAGATGTAGACACCTCGACCTCCTAGGAGGAAGAGCAAGAGAATGCCTTCACCAGAGATGATGAGCCCAGCGGCTGAACATGCGCTGTGGATGGCAGTTTCCGCACTGCCCAACCGTGCCGGAAACCGTTGATGTACCTGTATATAGATACTTGTACACCATGATACAGCGATATGCATGACTATGTAGATACATGGATATACATGGCAAACCTATAGATGTCGATGCATGGAGAGAGGGACTGTGTATATTTTCGTCCATCAATAAATCGTAGTACAGGTAGCCAAGAGGTTTCTGATAGTCGTGTATTCTTGTGACTAGTGTTGTTTAGAGTGGCCCTTACTTCTCTATGTTTGTTCAGCAGCCCATGCAGCCAATGCAACGACCACCAACAATGCGGCTGAAAGTTTGTAGTGTAGGAGATCCAATCGATCCATGAAAAGAACTTTGTTGTGATTGAGAGATTATTCAAAGATTCTGGTTCATAAAATGGGTGACCCAAAAGTATGTCACAAGGTTGCAATGATTACAAATAACTACAATTTGTTTATAAAGGGACTTTGGACAACTGGAGTTCTAGCTTCGGAACCTGGGGACTGGTCATAACTTGTGGCCTAGGGCGAAATGGAAGCAGTTCGACCTGGACACCACCGTATACCCAAGTCAGATTCCATAGCCGAGGCAGGCGAATCCATGGCGAGCATCAGTGCTGTCGGATGCACCCAGGGAAGAGGGAGAGGCCCCAGGGCTGGGCCCGTTGGGTCACCAACGGGAGAAACAAAATCGCTTGAGACATCCTGTCTCTTCAGATTGATTCTTGATTACATTTAGCAGAACATGCAGAACGGTTACTATTGATGCACAGGTAATCAATGTGTTTTTTTGCTATTAGTGGTTAACAGAAGCACCATGAATCACCGTTGACAACCATTGGAGTAACCGTTGATAGCATAGGCAATATACTGATGTTTTCTTTACCCTTCAAAACAGTGTTTCCTTACTTGACCATGTATGGGTGTCATGGACAAGCCAACATAGCATTCGATTGTTCAGGTCATTAGCACCACCCAATGGACGTAGAGTTCAAGATTTAAAATCACATCCCCAAGGCAATGTCCTACTCTATTCCACCAACTGGGCTACCAAAAATAGTCCTGACATACTAATACAAGTCTAGTGCCAGGCTTGAAAAGGTGATTGAAATCCAAATCAGTAGCATAGTAGCCATGTGCTCCGGCCTGGAATCGGCACTGTAAACCAAGACATCAGTAGCAGCAGCTGCTATTACTTCCCCAGCACAGTGTGTGCTGTTTCCACCTGGGCAACTCCCAAAGGCTTGTCTTAAGAGATGAAGTCAAGTGCAGCAGTTGGGGTCCCAGTAGATGATTCACAGGTTTTCACCCCCGAACTCCACTGGTGTTGGGAGATATGGATTTGCGGTTAGGATTTCCATCGCATAACTTTAAGACCCCAGGCCATAAAGCGGTGCAAGGTTCCTTTCATCATCGGGAATTGAACGATCAAACGGTGAGTTTTGGAATGCCACTACCGCCGATGCTCAGAATTGGCTCAAGCTGACAGGGGCCGGACTTCGGTGATCCAAGATGGATAAGATGGGCATGCATCGGTTCATTGAAGGTATTCACAAATACGAGGAGAGACTTCGGTCACGGCAATTCTCTTGGAATGCTTACAGATACACTGGCGACTACGTGCATGACTTTGCCTTTATGTTCCTTCTGTGCTGCTTGTTGTACATTCAAGTTTTGCTCTCTTGATTGGTTTTTGGAATCATGGGGATATGAATGAATACAAGCAACTTTTGCAACAATGGCCTCATGCAACTGAGGGAATTAATCATCATGAAGACAAACTGATTGATGGTGCCTGATAGTACTTTGTGCCAACTATTCTTGCTTGGGTTGTGGGCAACCCAGATTCTACCATATTTGGGCGCGACCTTTCTGAGGTGGTAGCTCTATGCCAGCAAACATAAAACACAAGATGATTATCATTCCCAGCCTCCCGAGCATGAGATTATACATTATTTTCATTTATGTTTTTGGTTGCAAATCCTTGTACTTACTTGTACATAGAATTGTGGACGGCACAAACGGCCCAACGCTTCAGATCATGAATGAAGATCACCAAGCACCTTACATGTCTTTATGTATGTGGATGCTATGGAGCTCTACCTGAGTTAATGGGCTCTACCTGAAACATGCGAACATGTTTGTTGTGCGTGCTTGGGCAATCTGGGTATGTCCATATCACCTTGGACCTTGGTGATTGTTTTATTGAACATCTTCAGAAGGTTGGTTCGGGATACCCACAACAGCTCAACAGCTCATGGCCATGCAATGCTAGGCTATGGCTTTGGAATCATGTTCGCCAGACGTTTCTTTGCTGAGTGCGATTCGCACACATTTCTTTTTCCAGCATGCATACCTTTGCACATGTTTTAATACAACTGACTTTGAAATACTTTTGTACGTACATGTTTGAGTTGGTTCAAGTAATTGGCTCTGTGTTTGTGCAAAGAGCTACCCAGAAGCTAACTATATACTTGGTGTCAGTTTGGTTTCAGGTCATGGCCAATTACCGTCTTAGGATCCTTTGTGATGCTTTTGCGATTCCACAACAGATATTTATCGTTATAGGTGAAAACACATGGCATTACACACGTGTGGCACGTATCATATTTGCGGGCCATTACTGGCAATGGTCAACCCTGCCTGCTTGCATGGGTAAAGATCGGGTAGACAATGTTGTGAAGCATACGAGCGAAACATATTTGGGAAATGTATACTGTAGCTATGCAATTCAGAATGTCTATTTCCTATATTCCAACAAGTATTTCGCGCAGTTCTCCAGATGTCTGTATCTCATTGTAATTGGTTCAGAAAGAACCCGTGTTTTGGCGGGAAGTGTGTCACATAGGATTTAGTCCGTTTGCATGGTATTTTTCCATTTGATGTGCGCGTGTTCATTTGAGCATTGTTTATACTTCTCTGTGGGTTCACCATGAACCGTCATCTACCATCGTTGACCATCACGCAATCAATTTCTTGTGCATGAGTTAAGCATCAACAAGCATCTCCTGTTTGGTTATTTTAGCATACTGATCAGAGATATCATCAAAAATCAAGCCCAGGAGATGCTGATGATCAGGAGGATCAGAGATATTTATATCATCTCCTGATCATTAAGCATCTCCAAGATATTCGAACCTTGGCAACAAGTCGGTGGTTCCTGGCAGGTTACGTTTGCTACAGACGCTCCATGGCTGGCTTGTCGTTTCGCACGCAGTGTATCTATTTGACGGTCTACATGTCGCGCTACTTGGATCTCTTGGAAATTGATCAACATGCAGCTGGGACGAACAACAAGCAACCAGCGGATCAATGATCATAACAATGATATTGATAATCCATACTACATGGCTAATTAACAGTCTGGAGTTGACAATCGTAAATGTATGGTGAATACAGGTGAACAGTTGCTAATACTGCACCGTCCACCATTTGGGTTCTTTCCCCAAACACCATCGTTGATGGGAGGTGTTTCCTTGAGCCTTCGGATACTTGAAATTCTGGAAATAACAAAAAAGGCTTGCACACCACTAGATAGTTGAATGATATTGAATGTCTCTCCAGCTTGCATTGGTGCTGATGATTGGCAGTTTTGAGCGCTCATTATTTAAGTCACTGGGGTGGGGTCGGTGCCATGGTACACAGCTCAAGCGCACCGCAGGACATTTCTCCTACAAGTGCCCCAAAACGGCCAATTTCATTTACAGCCATTATAACCATAGCTATCATAACCATTGACCATAGATAACCACAGGTTCATTATAACCATGAAGATTCCAGCAGCAGTACACTCGCAACGTGGCTCTAAGGCATATTTGGTATTTCACAAGATCTACTTCATTTGCGCAACCGTTATGGCACTGCTGTGCTTTCGCTGTTTTCGTGACACATATCAGCATCTTGGATGAAGCCGCCATGTTTCCATCTTGCCTGGAGCCAGGGGCCAAATCGTTTATGTGGGATGCGGATGACCAGTTCTTTGGCGAAGCAGTATCCATGGATGACCCAAGAGAGTTAGCTGTGACTTGCGAAATGGCATGTGCAATGTGGCCCCTCAATAGGTAGCCAAGTTTGTCTTTTGGCTACTTCAACTGCCCATCTAACTTACAACTAGGGGGTCCCACCTTGCAGTAAGCCTGTTTCATTTGATTGACACAGACCTCAGCCACCCAGCACTCTTCAGTGCTCCATCTGAGGAAAGATGCAGATACCTGTCCAGCATTCAGTTTCGCTGTCCTGGCCTTGTTCATTGCAAGCTGGTCTGCTGCTGACAGTTCTTTGGTCACTATCCTTTGGACCTGGTCACAGACCTTGGAAGGCTTTGCCATGGTGCCGCAGTACGTGTGCTCCTATCGCAATGCGGTGTTAGGACCGCTGATGTTGTTGGTTGATGTTGATGGTTTGCCTGGGTGAGCCTCCAACTTCAATGATGGAAATCATGTGAAAGCATCAGCTTGAAAAAAGCCTGGGTTGGTTAACGTTGGTTGGTTGGTTGGTGCAAAATGGTGCGACAACATTTCTGGACTACTTGCTTTTGGAGGATGGTCCCTTATTCGATTTTGATTTTAGCCCACATTGTGGCAGTGACACCTTCGTTGGCAATGTTCGTGACCTATCTCCTTCATATGCGGCTTAGTCCAAAAAGGTTGTGCTACCTACAGGCCCGTAGAGTTTGGGACCATTGCAACCTGGACTTGAAGTTGAATTCATCCACAAAAAGTAAGCCCACGAGACAAAAATATCTTCCACCAAATCAGTTGAATGACGTGAGAATATATTTCATAAGAGTCGGCTGGTGGTAAACGACCACCCCAGGAATTGGAGACCCTTGGGGAGTTTCAGTGTGGGTATGCCTCATGGGCACATATAAAGTCTTCTATGCCTTGAGCCTCAGCTGCACATGGCGACTGCCCTGGTTGGTTGGTTGGTTGGTTGGTTGGTTGGTTGGTTGGTTGGTTGGTTGGTTGGTTGGTTGGTTGGTTGGTTGGTTGTGTTAATGGTTG
>VSDK01003802.1:762749-796954 GCA_009767595.1 Symbiodinium kawagutii | reverse complement strand
CATCACCAAAAACTACTACTACTACTACTACTACTACTACTACTACTACTACTACTACTACTACTACTACTACTACTACTACTACTACTACTACTACTACTACTACGGTATTTTAACCACTGCTTTACCACACTATACCTATTCACCACTACCATTTACCGCTACTATAACATACGCTTCAACCATTGACCACTACTGTACCGCTATGATTGACCACTCTGTAAGCTTCACCCGTTCTTGGGCTTCTGTGAGTAGCCAGGCTTGGGGGAGCGGCGCCTGAAAACCGCTTCGGTGCTGCTGGAATGGCACCCGGAACTGTCGCAGGCGCGCCGCGCAACGTTTCGCGCGAGGGATGGAAGTGGTTTCGGGTGGTGGTCATGGGTGATCCATGATGGCTAATGATGTGTTCAACCCCATGTCTCACATGGAGGCAAGCTAGAAAATGCAGAAAATCATGGTTAGTTCATGATGGTGGTTAATGGCGGTTGATGGTTCCTTGATGGCTAGTTGATGGTTAATGATGGTTAGTGATGGTTATTGATGGCTAGTCGATGATGGTTTCAGGTGGATTTCTTTCTGGTACTTTGGGAACTTCTAAATTTCCTCATGGTCCCGTCATATATCTTTCATATGACATGATATCTCTGTATGTATGTGTATACTTTAAGTTGCAGTTGGCGCACCCTTGATAGAAACAATACTGCTCAAATTTCCTTGGGAGTTATCAACATGTTTTGTTGAGCTTCCGCAAGTGGTGAACTTTGCTAATCCAACTTAAGCCGTAGAAGTTGCCTGACAACTTGGTTTTCAGAAGAGATGATGTGCTTGGTGAGAAAGATCTTGGTGGCAATTGTCATCATTTGGGAATCTCCTGTGACGGCTGATGAGCGACTAGCCCCTGATGACGGCAAGACTACATGATGTTTTCTATGGTGCTTTCGATTCACGTTTTGTAGGTTGCCTTCCGGTATTTTTTGCAATGGCAAATCCACAATGGTTTACATGATGTGTCTAGCAATCATCAGACGATTTTCTGATGTCATCTGGATCCACCATTGGGCGTAGATATTGGCTGCGCTTGCTTGGGTGGTTTGTCACTATCGAACAGCTCCAGTTCGATACCCCCTTTTTGCACTGGGCCATGCGATTGGCAAAGTCTGGAGTGTCCCCGCAAAGAGGCTTCGCCAATGTTTTCTGCTTGGAAGAGCATATCCCCAGGATCAAACACCTTGCAAAAACCTGCGACTCTGGCAACAGAAAAGTTACTGTATAAGCGTTCTACAATCCAACCTGTCAAGATCAAACGATAAAGACTGAGCGCCAAGGCATTTGTATAAGCAGTAAGCTCAGGTGCTTTAAGTTCTGAGTTCAACAAATGGTAGGCAGTCACCAATTTGGTGAAGATGGGGCACGAAACTCGGACACGCACATGCACCTCATCTTGGCAGCTGGTGGTGAAAGAATCACATTTTCGCAGCTGACCAAATCACAACGGTGAGCATGGGATTGCTGGACGGTCAACTGATTGGTCCTTTCATCATGAATCCCAAATCAGCTGAGATAAGCGAAATCATTTGGAATTCATGATTCATTGTCAACTCATTGGTTATAATTCCAAATTTGACAACAGTAAAATCGGCTGGTGGAAGCAATCCTCTGGCTGGTTGAGGATGATCAACTGATTGGCTGTTGGAGTTTTCATCCAAGAATGCCGTCATGAGCCCCAAATGTACGCATCTTTAACAATGATGAACTGCAAAGCTGTATGAATCACCTCACCGGTAAGGGCCTTATCGAGCATTGTTCGCCATGTAACAAGTACGTACCATTAACCATGATTATCCATCATTGAGTCTCATGAAGCCAATATGGTACCCATATCATTAACCATCATCAATCATCATCAACCCTGGTTATCCCAATATGAGCCACGGCTCGTTTTCCACCCACTGCTGGTTCAGGCGAGACAGAAGCGAGGCATGCAGCTTCGCGTGCGACGTTTCTTCGAAGAAATGCAGAAGACAGGCGCATGGTCGGTTCGCGTGGCCGGGGCAGGTGGCCTTCGTTGGCTTGTTGAAGAGAGCTGCAGCTGGGGACTGGAAAGGTTAATTCAACTGCAAGAAAGGGTTCGAGAATGTATTGGAATGACAGTCTTGTCAAGAAACAACACAAGAACCACGAATCGTTTGGTTGATACTGAGTGGGAACTTGGCATTGCTCTTCATACATACCCGCACGAGCGCATATGTATAGAATCTGCATCAACACATGTAACCGCCGTCGTTAAACTAGCAGTTGCTCCTGTGGAGAATCATACTGCCTCGGATGTTGCAGCTGAGTAGTCTGAACTGCTGGATGCTCCCAATAGAATGATCCTAGCTATTCCTAGTCAAAGCTATAGCTTTATCATTGTTCTATCACCATGGCAACTACTATGAAGTACCATCATGATAACTGGTTTTATGACCATGTCCAGATACAGGCTGGAACATTCAGTATTCAAAATCATGATGGGAATGCCTTGGGACGAAGAATCTCGGTTTTGCAATGAGCTCGGAGTATGATCCATGGGGGATCCCTATCAACCAGCCAATAAAAAAGCATGAAATCCTCAGGGATTCTTAGCTGGAGATGCTTCCGATGCAATCGGGTTTCCAGAAAGATATCCGAGAACAATTCAGCCACGAAAGAAAGGTCTATTCGATTTCGCACGATTCTTGTTTGTTGCTGTGCGACATCAAAGCTGGGCAACTACATTTTTCGCAATGTCTAGATGAACTTGCCGAAGGGAACTCACAGAAAAGTATGATCAGTTTCACAGGGCGAAATCCTGTTTGCTCTTGTTAATCATGAACCTACTGTTGAATGGCCAGTGATTCTTGCTGTCGGTTCCTGATGGAACGCAATGTTTGATGACGGTTCATGATGATTGAATGTCATTGTAGATATCCACAGATGCTTCATGACGGTTGCTGCTCGTCAATGATGCGGCTGGTGATGGTTGATGATCGATGGTTGATCATGCTTGGTGAATCAGTGAATCATGGCTTCACACTGATTGTGGAAAGATTAGGGACATGGCAACAATCAACGTCAACCAACCTTCAAGAAGAATGGCCATAAGATGAGCTTAATGATATGGTCAATCATGGTCAATGCTGATTAGGTAAGATCACGGTAAATTGTTGGTCAATCATGACCAATAATCATCAAATACTGGTTTGTGTGAATCAATTCTGGTTGATACTGACTACTTGCAGTACATCGGAGATTCCAACACCACCCAACAAAAAAGGTTAACGACTTGATTGATGGTTAAGGGTAGATGTTTATATTTGTTATGGACAGCTTATAGATAATTAGATATGGTTAGAATGAATGTGTGGCTGCTGTTACCTGTGATGATTGACTCATGGTTAGCTCATGGCGCTCTGGCCGCTATCCTCCTGGCACCAGGTGTTCCTCCCACCGAAGCGGCCATGAAAGCTTTGGGCAAAGCCAAGGACGCTTCGATCCAACGACGCATCGGAAGCCGCCCGGAAGGGCTGGCCGGGTGCCGCATGTGCCGTTGAGGTCATTGAGTTCAGTATGTATTGATCCGCAATCAATACAGTATTAGTTGTGGTTAAACCATACCATGGGGATAAATAGATTGATGATTGTATGAGGATTTCTGAAAATGGGGGTACCTTCAAATCATACAATATTAGTTGTACTTAAACCAGCCATAGAGCACCCATATAAGCGTGATAGAACCTGGAGTCATGATACAACTAGCAGTCATGATGTATCCCATCATTGTTACTCGTATGTTTTTTGTAGTCATGACGATGGTCTATTGTTGCCCGTCGGTCTACTGAGGAATAGTCATGATGGTTTCATTATTGACCAGTATATAGAACCAGTTCATTGGCAGGAATTGCAGTCAGAAGCATCGGTTATTGGCCACTATCAACCAATATAGAACCACAATGTAAGCATCCATCATCCATGATCAGCTATGATTGAACCATGGTTTCGTATCCTGATGCATGACCAACAGGTACCAATCATCAAGAGCCAGGATTACCTTCAACGAAGAAACAATCAAACAGTGTCAGCTGATGCTCCTCTTGGGGGCATGTCAATTCACCATCCAGCCATGTTCCTGGCCGGGTTTCCCGTGGTGAGACTTTGTGGCACATCCACGCAGCGTGTTTGATATGCCTGTTCGGTTGCATATTACTCCATATATATATATATATATATTATATATATAAAGTAAAGATGACATGTTTCTCATATTGATTCATGTATACATATGTTTTTATATGCATATGTGTTTATATTGTTTTAATACCTGCGCAATCATGTGATTCATCCGTATATATTTAAGGACACTTCTTTATCCCAAGGGGTTCAGGTGAGACTATCTCCAGTCTAGGGACCTGCTTGAAGCGTTAACAGCAGTGCCCGTTCTCCCTATCGCCTTGCCCCCAGCAGCAGGGGCACATCACCTCAACCGGTGTCCTGAGGAGTCGCTCCAGAGCGAGCCGCTTACTGCGGAGGAGTTGGCAGGCGGCCTCCGGTGCAGGTGGTAGCTTGGTCCTTGGCATTGCCGATGCACGGATCACGATCACTTGCTGGATCCGATTTTTGCTGGATGTTTTTGTGGTCATGGTGTAGTACTGATTTTTTGGGGAAGAGTTTTAAGAGATTGCTGATCTATGGGTCCAAGAAAGCAATTGCACACTTGGGCTTGGGTTGTATGTTGCCATTTGCCAGCTGTTCTGCAACCGCTGAAGGCATTTCAGAAGGTGATCGACCAAATAACTGTTGATCCTTGGTTATGACGGTTCCCTAGTGAAGTGGGCTACCAATCATCAGTTCATCAATATCAACAATATCGACCAGTGGTGAATTAACAAATCATTCACAACTTGAGAGTTCTCATGATCATTGCAGATCATCAACTTAATGATGAGCATCTGGTGAATTAAGGATTCGCATTGACAAATCTTTTAAGGTCAACCATGACCCTCATGGTTGCTCATGATTGCCCATGGTTGCTCATGCTTGCTTATGGTCCATGACAAATCCTGTTGATTTGTGACTTCTCATGATGAACCATTAGCAACCGGGCCTTTTTGGTGTACCAGGTGATGACTCCGGAGCGTCGCAGCGGTATTGGGTGCTAGTCACCCTGGCTGAGGTCGCTGCATTGGGCCCCATGGGGGGTAATGTTGGATCCATATCAAGAAACCACCCCCAGTTTGACCATAGATAGCTTGTGATTTGCCATCACATGTGGGATTTTATTTCACCTTGATTCAGATAGGGGAGTTCCAAGGCCCTACCCCACCCATCAAATATGGGAGGTTTATAAATATGGACCTGACATGACCTGACATTGTTATTCATTCACAAAAAGGACCACTGTTTACAGCTGGCGTTTGCCCACAGTTCGTGGACATGCCATGACTAGAGTTGTGGAAGGTGTGAAGTTCAATTAATTGAGGGTGTTCAACATTGGTCAAACACCAACTAAGGTCACTTTGCAATACTTGGCCATCAGTTGGATATTATCAACTGTTACAATCAACCACCGATCAGTTGATGAGCAATTAACTGCAGCTGGTACATTCTGCTCATTCGACATCATGATTGGTTGACTATATAAATGCTAGACAGCATGCTCAACCGTCATAATCATAAACAAACAATATATAGTATAATTAATTAGCATAATTATTTGATACCTATGTATAAGTATCTATGAATCAAGTATGTATGTGTATAAATATATATATATATATGTAGATGTAGACCTTTAGATATATAATGATATATATATATATATTTATATCGACAGAGGCCAACCATTAAGACACTGCTCCATTGAGTGGCCAGAGAGAATCATAGATAGCCAAAAATCACAGGTCAGAATGGTCCCTATTGTAACCTACACTAGTATGCTTTTTGGACCAAGCATTTTATTGACAAACCCACACAAAGCTGTTTAAGATTGTTGGTGATAGGATGCTGTATTGCCAACGATTGCGACAGTGACGCGCATGCCTGCAGTTCGATTTATTGGCAACAACGACCAGCTGACAGTAGATGCGAACCAACAGCAACTCGCAGAAGCCAACTAGCACCATCAAACAATAATTGCAATAAAGAGGTCAAAACGAGCCATCATCACCTCAACTCGGCTGATCTAGCTGGAAATTTTGGTTGTTGGGTTGTGAACCCATCCTTAACAACATTACTGCACGAAATACATGCCACCTCAACATAAACCTGTGGGAGACGGAAATGACACTTCGATGATCTTCAATGTAACAACTGGGTATATGGGTTTAACAGTTTGTTGCAAAGACGGACATTTCATACTGACGGAGGATGGGAGTGTTTTTGTCGAGTGTCAAAACCGCTGGCTTTTGGTTCGTACAGGGGTTGATATCATTTGATAAATCACCGTTGTTATCATGCAGAAATGGGAATAACTACATATCACTCAGGAGAGGGAACTGCACAAGTTTTTTTTCACTAGGGAAGCGATTAGCAATGATTTGGAGTACTTGTTGACGAGGAAATGATCCATTTTTGCTTAGAGGAAAGCGCATGTAACAATGAAAAAATCATTTTTGCTCAAGTAAATCTAGTTACTCATACTTATGCACACAAATTCAATTCGATCAGAATGCTTGCCAGGTCCTTACGTGGATGCACCTCATTAAGACCTTTTTGTTTTGAATTGCATGATATCGACGTTTGGAACCTGGGTTGATTCATGGTTGGGGTCACTATATTCATCATATCACGCACATGATTTCTGTGTCCACCAGAATTCATGTGTCCATCATTCTATCTGAAATAATCTGGTGTTTCAACAAAAACACTCTGGGACGATGCTAAGCATGACTGTTCTTGGGACCATGTGTACGCGAAAGTCTGGAAACGTCTAATGAGAAGCCTAGCAAATGTGTGCTACCACCACGACCTGTACTTCCAAAATGATAGTTTTTGCCTGTTAGCACATGGTTGATAAGTGGTGAAAACATGATTTGAGAATCATTTTAGAATCGTGAAGGGTGGTTGACATTGCCCAACGATTGCCCATTGCGAAGCTGCGGCAGGCCGAGACTCTTCGGTGGTTGGCGCGCAGCACAGCCAAGAACGATGTGGGTTTTGCGCTGAAGAGTCTGGGGGGACGACAGTTGGAGGCAGGTGAAAGCTGCGTACACCTCCATCGGCCTGCGAAAAAACGCCTTCCACGATGTACTAGCCATCGGCCATGGGCCATGCATTCCAATAAGAAAGAGGAGCCTAAACACCTTGAGGATAACCACTGGAATATACCAGTCCAATAAGGCTTTGGTTAACCAGGAAAAATAGTACCATAATATCCTGTAACCAATGTACCAGCCCAAACCACTGTAATATACCAGTCCAATAAAATTAACCTGTGGTTAAACTCCAATATACCACTCCAATAAGGTGTCATATAGCCAGTGACAAAGCCAATAGTTCTTAACCAGTCCAATCCTCAAACAAATCACCACTGGCATCACTGGCTTTGTCACTGGCACAACATTTTTCACCGTATTTAGAGTCAGGTCAACCGCCTGATCTCCCCAACCAGCTGATGGTGAACTTTGGACCAGGCAAAGTCTCTAAAAATTTAAAAATGGCATTGGCTTTTCAACACCACCGTTGCTCAACCAAAACACCGCGGGTTTTCAAATATCACCATTCGTTGATGAATCACCACAATCATTCTCCACCGTCAGTTGATGAACCACAAGATGATTCAGCATGATCGCAATACCTAATCATGATTTGTCTTACATCATGATTCCTGATGTGTTTCTGACAGTGAAACCGCACTTCTCATCGTCAGTGCCACAGGCCTCTGCAGCTTTCGTAGCTTCACAGCAGAAACAAGAGAGGCCTGGGCTACAGACGCGGTCGCAGAATCTCTAGCCTGTGATGTTCCTCTGGTGACTCTCCGGGGAGTTCATGGCCTCATGGGGAACCTGTCAACAGCACCCATTGTGAAATCCGAACAGATCCTGCCGAATTGACCTCCACTGATGCAAGCAGTGCGAAGGAAGAACCCAGCGGTTGAATGAAAGGTGGCTATGCCACCGTGGCTTGAATTGTGACAGGCCCATAATGGATTCCTTGTGAACCAATTTTTGTATGTTTCATCGCAAAGTTGCAGGATCGGTCACTGTGAACTGTGAATTTTGCTTTCTTGTGTTTGTTTGAATCTTGGGCTAGCTGATACAGCAATCATTAAGATCTCTCTCCCTTCATCTCAACCCCCTCCTGGTCCCTTTTGAATGTGTAGACTCACTACGAAGCCAGCCAGGGGCACAGGGATCTAACACAAGGGAGAATGGATCACTGAAGATGACAACTGTCGGGACTGATTCTAAGAAATTCAATGCCATCGATGTTGATGATTGCGTCATAAACCAATTCGATGTTTCTTCAAGCATGACAACAACAGTGGCAATAATGACAAAGAATAAAACCTCAACAGTGCAACAGCCAAACATGGCCCAGATCATCCAAGGGCTTGGCTGCCAGCTCAATGGTGTATTCTTGAACATAAGGTTTCTCTACTAGGCCGTGCAAGCGCCCCCATCTGCAACACTCCTGCCTTTATTCCTAGGGGCCGCGGTGCTTCTTTGGGAGGCTTCTGTCACTGGTGCGGCTCTTCAACTGTGAGATGTTCTTTGGAGAAGCAGAACTCCAAACTCTAGAGATGGAGCTTCAAGACGTGCCGTGGCTGCCATGGTTTAATGGGGTGAAAAAGGGGTGGGATTGGTTGGTTTGAAGAGGCAATTTATAGGAATTTCTTGTGAATTGTGATTTCTCGGATTTTGTCAGGATAAGCGTTGATGCTGCCACTAACCCACTAATTAGTGGACGGATTCCTACTAAAACTCACCAGTGGCAATTACAACTTGTGAGTCCCACATGGAAGAGCCATAAACGATATCATTGCCACATCACCGTCGAAAACAATGTCACCAGCATCATCATATACTACAATATAAGTCCTATATACATGAATATATCATGCAATTTGTATTTACATGAATATAAGCCAAGCTATAGCCAAACACATTGACAAATAAATCAAATAAATACACCTAAAATTATGAGTGTATCATTGATATCTCTCTCTCATCATCTATCACCAACGGCTGCCCACATGGTCGGCCCAGGTGCCCTTGCACGTTCGACAAAGTTGGTTCGAGGAGCTGCTCAGACTACGGCGGCGCCGTGCGCGCTTTCTGTGGTTGGACACGCCTTTGGCGAAGCTCTTTACGCCTCAGGAGAGATGGAAGTTGATGATGAGGATGGTGGGTCATGATGGTTGATGATCATGGTGATGATGGTGATTGTTATGATGGTGATGATGAAGAAGAAGATGCTGCTGATGATGATGGTTGATGATGGATGATGATGATGATGATGATGATGATGATGATGATGATGATGATGATGATTGTTATGATGGTGATGATGAAGAAGAAGATTATGATGATGAAGATGATGATGATGATGGTTGATGATGATGGTGATGATGGTGATTATTATGATGGTGATGACGGTGAATTGATGGTTTGTTCGTGGTTAACTGCCTGATGATGCGTTGCTGATCGGTTGTCCATGACGGATATTTCCAGGCAAAATCGCCGCCCTATCGGTGCCAGTCCAAGCCCTGCTCATGGGGGCTGTGAGGCCTTGATATGCCGATATTGTGCGGGAGAACATGGGAGGATTGGCTTAGAGCACCGTGATGATTGGTTGGTTGTTTGCTAAATCTGGGGAATCTTGTGCTTGCTGGGGATCATCCTCGTGCTTTGAAATCCCGCTGCACAACACTTCTGTGACGTAAATATATAGAGCCACTTGCGTTTGATTCTGGGCCTGATGGAATTGCTGGTGACAGTTGATTGCATCCACATCAACCAGCAATTCTTCCATGAGATGGGACTGCACACCAGCATACACAATCAAACCCTGCTTGCGCCATAGCCACTTGTGAGTTGGCCCGCACTCTTGAAGGTTGACCATTTTAGCAGCTCGTCCTTGGCTTGTTACATACCTGCGTCATGTGAACAATCACCAGTTTCATAGGAAGGTGGTCAGTACCAACTTGCATCAACCTGCCATCCTTGCACCATTGACAGACCATTAATCACTTGGTATCAAGATGCGCCCAGTTTCCACATGAGGAGCAATGGAAATCGCTGCGGTCCCAGTCCTTGCGAGCAGCATTGCAGCGCGCACTGAATCTGTTTGCTGGACCCCTTGAGGAGCTGGAGGTGGAAATGGTTCCGGGGAACTGCCTCAGGGATAGATTGTGTGGGTGCCATATGGGGATCCAATCGAAGATGTTAAGCAACAACGACCATCAAGGATGTAACAACCATCAGAGATGTTGCTAACATACTAAGCGTGAATTATACAGTTGTAAGTTGAAACCGTTGGAGATTTTCCGTAGAAAATCGAATCCATTCATTCTACTGTTGCTATTGACCGATTCCTGCACATACATGCACATCCCTCTAGGAGTCCCTAATTTGCTACAGTTCAACGTATCCCTCAGGGACACAACCATCTGACATGTAGCAAAACTCGATGCTTAACCATGAAGTCATCTCAAGCGGATGCAAATAGTGCTTGTAGTACGAACCCAACATGAGAGCCAACTCAACCCATGACAATTATAATCTCGTGCCACGCAGTCGGCGGTCAATTCCATTAGCCAACCGCACGTAGTTGTACACCGGCAACCGAAGGAAAGCTGTACCCAGATGCGTCCACACTGGGAGTTCCATAGACCTCGGTTACATGGTGACCCAAAAGTCATTGGTTGTTGACCTTGTGGCGTTATTTTTTCAAGTTTAGTGTATCATTTAGGGACAGCCCCACAAGATGCCTGTGTAAACATATTATGCGAATGAACATATTCAACATAGAACATAAATAAATATATATGGGCTCCATACACGTTGTTTTTAACTTGACAAGGATACATGACATGAGTCCCATCAAATCGAATGTTTGGCCTTTTTGAATAGTATGGAGTTGCTACTGAGTAGCTGGCGTCTGAAAGCTGCATGACGCTGGAGCGAACTGGCTCATGCTTGCAGTCAGATGTGAGCGGCATGCCTTTAGCAGCGGTCAGATGGCTTTGTTTCACCACTCCTTCAGAGCCCCATAGATTTTTCAGAAGCACATCCACACGTCCAATGGCTTAGGCATGCTTAGGCATGCTTAGGCTTTAGGTCCACATTGAGAATATCAACGCACTTATGTTGCTCGTGTTCCCTTTGACTGGAGTACTTCTCAAGGCATTGGTAGCATAACTTGGTGGGATCCGAAATAGATGTCCTCATGACAGTGTCATGGTGTCATGCTCGGCGTGTGACTTCAATCCCGTTGCTGATCTTCTGATTTGGGCGGTTGATTCTGGGTGTCAAACCAAGGCCATCCAAGACCTGTTAATATCTCCCCCCAGCTCCTCCAAATCCTCCACTTTTCTGCAAAGATAGGAAAGGAACCGGTACTTCCTTCTGAAAATTGAAGCGTGGGAGCCCATTTCAAGACATGCTTGAAATGAGAAAAATCAGATAAAATATATGAAGATATATGATTTGAAAAGAACTAACACATGCAGAATACCTGTGGTTGCTGCCTGGAGGCACTTTTGAGGCCAATGAGCCCAGATGCTTTGCGACAGCAGCTCCTGAAACTTCGCTTGGGCTTTTCTGCTGCGGATGTGCAGGAGGGCTGGGGGCAGAGCAAGGGCCATGATTGGTAACACATTTTGGGCGCCTCACTAAGCTGTGCACAACATATCTGGATTTTTCTACGTTGTCATGGTGATGGTCGTCCTTGTGATTGTTGTCCATGTCGTTGTTTGTTGTTTGTTGTTGTTTGTTCTTGGTTCTTGGTTCTTGGTTCTTGGTTCTTGGTTCTTCGTCGTCGTCGTTGTCGTTGTGTTTGTGGTTGTGGTTCTTGTAATTGTTGTTCTTGTTGTTGTTGTTGTTGTTGTTGTTGTTGTTGTTGTTGTTGTTCTTGTTGTTGCTGCTGCTGCTGTTGTTGTGGTTGGTTGAAGAGCGGTGTGTACTTTCTGGTACGTCCTGTTACCTGTCTGGGTGAGAGTATAAGCATGTATGAATGGTTCAGCATTTATCAAGGGTTCATAGCTGATAGATCAATGACGACGATCATGATCATGAACGCTTATGATGCTTGGATGAGGGTCATGGGCTACGGCTGATTGCTTTGGCCAGGATTTTGACTAACCATCAATTACTCACCAACTAACCCTTAATCAAGCAGCGATTAACCAGTCAGAAATCATACACGGCAGATAGTTGTTTCAGCACCATCATGTCATGTGATCCACCGGTGCTGCATTTCTGAAAGATCAGTGCCCTTACGGGTACAACTCAGTACAGCAACGACCCCGTGATCCCTGTTGACCATCAACCATCCAGCTCTTTACATTTGCGAGTTTCTGAAAACGGCAAAACCCATGGGGACCCCATAAAATGGTGGGTTTGTTAGTTACTATAAATGACGATAAACGGATTATTCGGGGGATCCCCTAGTTTGAGAAAGCACCATTTGGGTGTACTGGAGTAGATGCTGATTATCTCACATATCTCGATCACTTGCCAAGCTTGGAGATGGTCCAAAAACTGATCATTTGTCCAATCCAGAGTGGTGGTCAAGTATCACAGCCATCAGTATCCACTGGATTTTGCCTTACTAACTTAACCATCATCATTTTTGGTACATATGCCAATGCAAACAGATTAAGTTTTGGATCACAATCACACCCCAAACGCTGTTCTCTGAAATACCAGCTGACGAGGTTGCTTTTATTGTTTCATGCAAGTGTGTCACCATTGGGTTCACAATTGATATACATGTGTGCATGTGTACAATTGTGTGTATGTGTATAGACATGTATATTGAGTTTGTCAATAATGGGAAGGCCAATGGCTGAATCAATACATGGCAACCAAATTTAGATGATGGTCTCACTTATTTCTGGTGTAAGTGCTTGGCAACCGTGATTAGTTCACCCATTTACTAGTGGGATAACCTCAGAAATCCAAGTAGCGACTGCTCGGTAGCTTCCTCGAGGATGCCGTGAATCTGCTGCCCATGAGCGGGGAAGGGTCGGTAGAAGTGGAGGAATCTCTTCAAGCTACTTGGTGTGGGATTAATACCTGAAAAGTTCGAAGTGGAAGTTGGTATCCATAACTGGTCTTTTCGTTTCCTGATGGTGTAAGGATCAGCAAACGACTTCTGAAATTCTGGATGGTTCGAGAATCGTTCTCTACTCTCAGGTAATTTGACATAGCTTGGAGGACAATCGAACGTTCTAGATGTTATTTTTGGAATAGTGGTTTTCCAGCCAGCTATATTTTATTACCAGAGGTGAATCGTGGTGATAAAGTAGAGTTTGATGGGTTATCGTGCTTAGCAACTGTACAGCAATTCATACTGGCAAATAATTGTCAAAAGCGGTGGATAGTGGTTACACTATGGCAAACTAATCTGGCAACGACCGTATATATGTGTTTCCCAGGGTTTTCTTTTGTAAGAAATGCTGAAACTCCATTTCCAGATTAGTTGACCGGAGGGTAATGTTTGTCATCTCTTTTGTTCTTTCCTGCGTTTGGGACATGGCCGTGGATGGTGGCCGTGGCGGGTTTTTGATAGACAAATCGCTTGAAAAGGCTGTGCGAGAGGGCGGAACTGGAATGTGAAACGAATCCACAGCGTGGTGAAGTTGAGATCACAGTCATTGATGGGTTTTTGGGCTGTTTAAGCATCAGCAAGCATCATCAGCCAGCACAAACCAGCATCAACCGCAATCATAAACCAGTAAGTTGATAGTGGTTCATGGCTGCAATGGCTAATCATGGTTGGTGATGATCCATGATGGTTAGCAAATGCCGCAGACGAGGGTTTTCCAAGCACTGTTGTGAGGTAAGTGGAAAAAGCACGTGATTATGGGCCACTTGCAAGACTAGATTGCAGAGCCGTAGTAACATGCATACATATGCACATACCATAGGCATCACTGCACTAGTAGAATATATACTCCTTCAAAACCAACAGCGTAACCGCGAAATACTTATTATATTGGGCAATCTGGGCCAACCTATTCACATATTGATTTTTTCCCGTGGCAAAATTTTGGATAACTTTCCGTGGCAAAATTTTGGATAATTTTCCGTGGCAAAATGACTCAAATTTGTCAATGGCTCAAAAATCGAATACAGTCAAAATCATGGCGACCTTTCCGTGGCAAAAATGGCTCAAATGCAACATCCTATCAACACCAAGTTGGTCATTTTCACACACCAGGAGCGGTGCTCAAGAACTGGTGTAGTGGCAGCTACCCTGCCTAGCTATGGCAAACTGGTCATTGCTAGGGAAACCATGACCTGCTGGGCACAGGAATCATGGGAGGGGGATTTTTCAGCTATGCTTGTGGGTCAAACCTGTAGGACCCTGAGTGAAGTTCCCATTGATCGCACTTGTCCCTGTTGGGAGGTTCACCTATCAATCGACAAGTAAATTACTGATCCCCTATCCATTTGCCATTGTCCATTGATTGCTTGGTAAATATTGACCCATAGCCCTATGGCAGTTTCAAATCCCGGAGGTGTCTAGCCTGCGAGGTGCAAGCGGCCCTGGCAGCCCAACGAGAACGCCGGGGACTGAAGGCCGCCAAAGACGCGCAGGTGCACCGGTGCGTTGCCGTGTGGTCACTGTGGGGATGTGATCATTGGTCAACCACCAGCCATCGCTTCAACTATGATTCTTGGTTGATCATGGTGGTTGATGAGGCTCATTTCATGGTGATCACTATATGGATCCTGGATGATCTACGTATGTTATCGATTATGAAGGTTCTTGTATGGCTGTATGTTGTGCAATTTGTCTATTGCACTTGCCATTTATCATAACTGACTAGGCTATTTGACATGGATGAGCTACTGTAAGTGTATTGATTTTAGGATGGAAATCATTCAGCAGCAATGTTTGATGAAATTGGCCATAGGCTATGGATCCGCTTGAAGTGAATATGTTTATTTCAGGATATTTCAGGTATCATTATAGTTTGAGAAGGTTTGCTTCGGGAAGTCATCTAGGGTGATGGTTTTACCCACGTGGGAAGGAAGCTTCATCATGTGGTCACCAGCGAGTGATGGATGACCATGACTGACAACCATCACTAACAATCATTTCCAAACATCATTGACACATATCAACAATTACCATTGACAGTCATTAATTTACCATTAATACTTATTACGATTAAATTATGTAATAGCCATTTCCAACAATATGGATCATTTTCATTCATAGTCATCACAAATACCATGCACTATTCATAGACGTATACGCTTGGGGGGCTGGGCTGCGAAATCGCAGGCCGAGGCTGAGCACTTGGAGAAGGCCCAACGCGTTTGGAACTGCCGGACGCTCGGCGCAGCGAGGTCGCGTCTGCCTGGAGCTTACTGCTCGGTGCAGGTCGAGGTTTGATCCAAGATCATCAGTGAACATCAGTTAGAACCAACAGAAATCATCAGTTGCAGTAGCTAGAACCACCAGAAATTGATCATTGGGAATCAATCATCAGTGTTTTTCATGATCGGTATTAGCGTAAGTCTTACTCAGATTTCCGCGGCTTCATCACCTTGATTACAAATCGACAGATTGATCGGGAGCCGTCAAGCACTATTCATCAACCACATGCTATCAACCATTGATGACTGAATCACGAGTCAACAGTTCACCTTGATCTAAAAAACCTATTGACTAAATAGTTTCGTTCAACCACTAATGATATAGATGCATAAATCAACCTATTGATCTGAAAAATCATCGACCTATCAAGTGGTTGCAGTTGAAAATCCTCCAGCTGATTCGTTTCACTGAGTTGAACTCATTGATCATCATTCCAATGAACTGAGTTTCACTGATATGGGCGTTTCTTAAAATAGGGATATCCCCAAATCATCTATTATTAACCAGCTAATTAGCAATAAACACAAAAATCAGCTCATTTTTGGGCCCCCTATGACTTGAGGAACCCAGGAACCCCCATCTCCTCGATCTCTCAGGAACTGCAGCTTCATGAACAGCGCCTTAAGCAGCACCTGTGCGGTGTGCGACTATGGCTGGACGGGACAGCGTGAGTGTCCCAGCGACAAGTGGTGCTGCACGGCGTCCACAGGACCGTGAATCGATGGCTGGTTGGTGGTGAATCCATGGTACGTCAATGGCTGGTACATCAAATGCATGTGAATCACTGGTTTATGGTGAATCAATGGCTGGTTGATGGTGAATCCATGGTGTTTGGTAGTGAATCAATGGTGGATCCTTTTGGAATCGATGGTGAATCAATGGTTGATGAACGGTTGGTTGGTGTTGCTTGCTGCTTGATTAATGGTTTATTGTCATGATTCATTATGGTACATGGTTGTCAGTTCATCGTTAATGGTTTATTCATGCTTAGTAATGGACAAGTAGTGGTTGATGACAAACCATGGCCTAATCATGGTCAATGCTGGTAATGTTGAAGTCAATCTACTCGGTTTTCGGGGGTTTATCAAAACCAAGACCTATTGACCAACCAGCACAAAGTCACTACAACTTGAGGTTCTTGAAACTGATCATTTTTTGTGGCCGTGACTGAGAAAATGGTTGCTGAAGCACCCGTCAAGCGTGTTGCCACTCAAACCAATCCATGTCAGTTGTACATTTTTGATGGACACTCAGATTGCTGACGGAAGGTCTTGGAAACATCCAGTTTGCTTCGTGATGGCCAAGCATGAACTGCCTTCATTGCTTTTTCAGTATCCGAGGCTGTTCAAAACTCGGAGTTCATCCATGTGAAAATCGTCCAGTGGGAAAGTGGCAGCTCAACCAATCACTTGGATCTCTTGTCAGTTGGTTGGGGGGCGCCTCATTCATGGGAGGTGATCCCCCTAGTTTGTGATGGGCTACTAAGCCATGTTGCAATACATCCCTAGGGTAGATACATATATAAATCCATTATTCCAGCTGGTTAGTTATGGCCATGATGCATCATCAATCATCATCATCATCATCATCATCATCATCATCATCATCATCATCATCGTCATCGTCATCGTCATTGTCATCGTCATCGTCATCTTCATATCATCATCATCATCATCATCATCATCATCATCATCATCATCATCATCATCATCAGCATCATCAGCATTTGCATCAACATCATCATCATTATTATCATCATCATCATCACCATCACCAACCATCAACATATCAACCATCACTAGCCATCCTTAGCCAGACCAGTACTTCTGTTTGGTCAACAGGGCTTGTTACCTGGCAGGAGGTTGTACATTCTTCAACCCTAAGATGCTCTTCTACTGTGAGGTTCGCGTGATGAGTGCGGGTGGCAGTGGGAAACAGATACCTCCACGATACAAGACTCACACGCTTTGATACGAAACGAACCAGAGCTAGTTGTTCCATTGGCAGATTTTTGGGGTAGTGTGAGGCTTACTCAGGTTTACGAAGCTTTTGCTTGGCTGCATAGCTAGTGGTTGACTATAAGGCAGGGTTGATCCAGTGGGATCTTCTCGGTATCTTCCCAACAGAGCAGGTCTGTGGTCGAGTGCGTCCAGATTTGGCCAGCATGGCCTTTTGAGAGCTGGCCTTGGGAAATGGTGGAACACCATACGGGACAGGCTGGGCGTGGTGACATGGTGAGACTTGGTCTCCCTAAAGAGAGACTTGCTGTGAGTGCGTTGGAGTCAGATAGCTCTACTTCGACATATCGGATGCGCTGATGTAACATTTGCCAAGGCTATATATGCCTGGTGCAGCTGTCACTTTGTGATGCCCACGCTGAAACGGATGATCCAACAATCCACCGGTGATACCAGGCTTTTAGATAGTTTGTTCCAGGGAACCTGGTGGGATCGCCAAGATTTCACCGGACAATGGGACGGGAGCAACCACTGAGAGCCGAATCGGATAGTTGTAGACAGGATCAGCCTCCCAGAATTGAGGGTCATACAACCCTCTATTCAGCCAGCTTACTAAAGGGAAATGTTTATTTTTGGGAAGCAATTCAGCCACACACACACACACAGGATAGCGGATCAACACTAGCAAGGATATGTTGATGGCTTGGCACAAACTATAGAACTTCGTCGGTCACAAGAACACAAGTGCCCTCATATTGGGGAGCACAACAGGCCTTGTTGAGAAAAATGCGCTACCCCACGGTGCAAACGCTGTTGATGTCGGGAATCATCGCCAAGGTGAAAAACTGTTCATCATCATAAGGCAAATCATGGCTTTTTGCTTCAGCCACCGCAAAAATCTAAAACATGGTGTTCAGCATATCTGGGCAATACACATTTTTTTTTAATTAGGGATGATGATGATGGCCTATCAAGTCAAGGGATTCCTAGCATACTCTTGGCAGAATCTCACCTAGTAACAGTCTGCCCAAGTCCTTGAATAGGCAGGTGCCGCGTGCAGGGTGCAGTGGCTGTACAAAGCGATAACTCCTTAGCGAGGGCGCTTTCAAGCAACCGACTTGCTGCAAGGGGTAGGTACCAAGCATCACCCATGCTGAGTAATCCCTTCATGCCCGAGTATTTCAAGTCAGAGTATTTTAGTCATCCCAGATGTAAAGTGTGATACGTGCTACATGGGAATGCATTGTTTGGCTTGACCTCACAGATTGACTTAAGAGACAGATTTCATTTCGAGGGGTTTTGTTGGGTGCATGTAAATAGAACGGATTAGGGGCTTGTTAGTTCTAACATGTTGAAACCTACTCACCAGTCTTGCCTAGACATGAAAACTATTGAAAACTGCTCTTCCGACAGATTTGCGCTTGGAAACAGCTTGATGAGTTGGATTGATGAGTTCAAGCTTCGGCATTGAGTATTTGTATTTGTTAGTTGATCAAATTTGGCCACTGATGCAATTTGGTGCAAAGCCAGGGTGAGTCTATTGGCTGGTCAAGCACTTGCATCACCAGGGTGTTGAATTGACAACCAGTAGCATCATGTTGTTGGGCTGCATCTGCAAAACGTACGCGTTTGCAGCCCAGTAGAGCATCCAAAAAATGCTCGATACAGATCAAGTTGTCGGTAGATCAGCATTTTCAGATTGCACTATCCATCAGCATTAATCATGCCTACTCCTTTTTATAGAGATCATCAGCATTAATTATGCCTACTCCATCCTACTCCTTTTTATAGAGATCAGCGTGTTCAGCTTGCGTTCTGATCAATCCCTTACCATCTACCAACTGCACCAACCCGAAGCTCTTTCTGATGCAGCTGAGTCCCCCAGCAGTCCTTATTATTGTTAGTGATTGGACTTGAAGCAGATCATCATCACACAGTACCAGTCATTGTGATAATGATCACTAATGAATCATAATTGGTGTTAATGATCATTAAATGATAATCAATCATCGTTGTTGATTACTATCACCAATCATGAATCACTAGTGATCAATCAGTATCAACTAGTGCATTGTGAAGCATTGTCACCCATTGATCCTTGGTCCTTGGAAACGCTCGAGCGCTGCACGGAAAACGTGCGTCTTATGTCCGTGGAAAAAAGTGGCCCTCTGCTGGTTGTACCGTCCAGCCATCGGGAAAACGTATCACATTTGGCTCAAATCATCGCTATTCGGGAAGGCTGCATATGGATCTCTCACATACCATTTTTGTTGGCTGCTTGTTTTAGTTGATGCTCAAGACGACGTGATGATAAACGTGTGTGGAATATGGTGGAATATGGTGAAAAGCTTCAACTGCATCCCTTAAAGTCGGGAGTTTCTAGCCGAAATCTGTACGGTGCATGCAATCTATCAGTTATTTAGTTTCTGGCTGCAGTCATCCCAATTTCAATGTTCCAAAAACTGTGACAAACAGCGAGGGAGAATGGGATGGTTGCTTGTTATCAATCCTTATGATGAGCCATTGCCAGCATATCATCAGTCATCACAAGCTGATTCACCAACTTGCAGTGCTTGGTCAGTAGGATCGTCCCCTCATTTGGAAACAGCATGGAACAGCAATTTTTCAGCCTGTGCAGCTCTTGGGTAGAGCTATGATCAGCTATGACTACTACCTCACGGAAAACATAGCATTCATGCTGCATGCTGGAAAATTATCACCATTTTATGTTCCAGAACCAGCGGACCAATTCTAGTTGAGGTAGACTGGCAGGAGAGACTAACAAACCCCAAAACGAGCATATTCAGTTGCTAACCTGCTAAATGTCTCGAGATTGGAATAAATCTGCAGCAGGCTTCTGCACGAAATCCTTAGCATAGGCCAGAGGAGTCCGCGAATCCTACGTCAACATTTGAGCTAAAGGAAAGCACAAGTTTGGGCAAATGTTTTCGTTTGGGCAAACATTTTTTCGTTTGGGTGAATGTTTTTTGTGGAAAACCGCCTGCGAAACCTGGAAGGTACATGTTCTTAGGGATGTCTTTGGACACAAGCAGAACTGAAGGGAACTAATGGAAATCATGCTGCTAGTTTCAGAGCAGATGAAATCAGCTGCGATGATCCTGGATCGCTCCTCAGAGGTGATCAAGTCTTCCGCATCGACTACGTATACTGACGATTAGCCAGACAGACGTATCAGGTGATAGACCCAGAATGACTCCACAAACTGCAGCTTTTCATCGCCCAGCCTGAACCGAATCCCAACTGCACAGTAGCTGCGGTAGCTGGTGTCGTGGATGGTACCCCAGGTCTGCAAGGTGCCGAACTGCGGTGACGCACTTGTCCAACCGTCCCAAGCTGACCATCAAGTAACCATGACGCACATGGCTACGCACATCTATAAGCATGGTTGCAACTGTAACTAGTTGCAACCATCGAAAGTGTCCTATGAAAATTTGTTCTTAGCCCCAAAGACGTTTTATGAAAAGTGTCGGTTTATTGAACCATTTGATATTCCCTGTTGGTGTTGATTGGCTATCATTATTGATGAATCATCAATAACCATCAGCAACCAGCAAAGTTGTCATTTATGAAGCATGATATTTTACAATAACCATCCATAACCATCCATAACCATCCATAACCATCCATAACCATCCATAACCATCCATACATAGCCACAACCATCCATACCCACAATTATAAAATCCTCCTTCAGCCATCCTGGAAGCCATCACTTGCCCCTTGCCACTGGCCGGCCGGCCTTTGGCACCTGCTCCACCTTCGCCATGGGAGTGGCTCAGTTGAAATAGCGGCGAGGAGTTGGGTGAGAGCTACCGACGGTCCCAGAACCATCGTGGGATTGACCGATATGGCGATGGGTCAAGCAGTTAACCAGCCAATTTCATAGGAAAACCAAGGGTTAATGATAGGGGAACCAGGGGGACTAAGGGTGAACTGACCCACTGCCATACGTGTGATGGTACTGGGTGAAAATAACCATGTTGAATCATATCAGAGCCATGTTAGATATGTCCATAGCATGTAAGAATCTGTGAGATATGAATTCACTGGATCAACTCACTGAATCCATTCCAAATATTGTATGGCAATTCGCCTTCATCCATTCACCCTGTGCATATGCATGTCGATTTGAAGCTTGAAGATGACCTGGTTATGGGCGTGCCACAGCCTGGAAACGGCTCCCATCGCTGCAACATCCCAACTCTGTGGTTCCATAAGAGATGGGTCACGGAGTCAGCCGGGCGCTTGGATGTGCACAACAGCGACCACTGGTGGTCGAGAAGGGATGGTAAGTTGAATAGATTTGAATAGTTCGTCATCGTTGGTCATCACGTGGAAACTATTGTTCTCATGTGTTCTCATCATTATTTCTTCATGAAAGATCGCTATAACATTATAGAACATTATCATACATTATCCTAACTGGTCACGACCGTGATTGTAAGCAACAAGACCATCCTTTTCATCATCGTAAGCATTGTCACTATTTCCCAGATTTTCCATGACAAATCATCCACGACCAACTCCTGTGAAAGATTATCACCCGTTATGTGAAGCATTACTATTTGCCAGCACTCATCCCTCCATCATTGAATATCATCTGCACTTGACTATTCTCCCTCAATTATTTGTCACCTGATGTGTATTCAATATCATTTGTCATATCCCTTCATGATCTCTTATTTGCCGCTCGTCACTGTCTTTTGTGCTTGATTTCCGACTGAACCTGGCCGGAAACACATCCACGAAGATAGTGAACCTGCCGTCCGTTGAGCTTCTTAGTGAGATATTCTCTACTTACAAATAGATATTTACGGTGGTAAGGTGTAGGATATTCAGATATGTATAGAATACTGTATGTATAGTTGTTGGTTATTTGTTTTTAAAGTTACATGCAGGCAGGACAGACAGACATACAGACAGGCAGGCAGGCAGGCATGCGTGCATACATTCATACATTGCATTACATTACATTACAATACATTTCATTACACTACACCACACTACACTACACTACACTACACTACATTACATTACATTACACTACACTACACTACACTACATTACATTACATTACACTACATTACATCACATTCCATTCCATTCCATTACATTACATTCCAATCCATTGTATTGCATTGCATTGCATTACATTACATTATATTGCATTACATTACACTACTTTACATTACAGTAATTTACAGTACATTACATTACATTGCTTTGCATTGCATTCCATTACATTCCATTCCATTGCATTGCATTACATTACATTTGGTATAGATATATCGAATCCCTTCCGCTAAGTAAACCTACACACCCCATGGCGTACAGATTCTCAACAGTGAATCAGGGGCTCGCTCTGAGGCAGCTGCACTCAGCATGAGCTTGGGGGATGCCATTGGAATTGCACAACAGTGGCTTGGCTCAGGAGTAGATTGGGCACTGAAGCGACCCGATGGAGGCAGAAATGACACATCTCTTTGGCAATTGTGTGGTCTTAAGAATCGTTCATGTGCAAGAAATCCTGTGACCTTGAGCGTTGCATTTGGCATAGATGAGCGTAGTAAATGCTATATGTCTTCACAATAATGGAAGTGCAATGTTTATGCTAGTCACTGCTAGTCTGTTCCTTTCTTTGGTCACCTGGTGGACTGGCTGCCACTGGTCGGCATTCTTTCTATTTGATGCGGAAGGCAACATGCATTGACCATTGTTGGCATATTCATGGCAGCTGGACAAGATGGGATCATCACATCATCACATCATAATCCAGAGGGGGCGCACTCAAGCTCTCGCTTCTGTGATCAGGGAATCCAAGACGTTTTTGTTCGGGCAGAAGTTGGAACATGTGGAACCAACCTGCCGCAGACTTCTTCACCATGGAAGACTTGTGGTGGCTCAGGTGGCAGTCCTACAACCAAGATCAGCTCTGGTCCAAAAGAGGCTATGACATTGGCCTACAAAGCATGAGGAGCGCTTGCTTTGTCTACGTATCTATATTTGGTATTGCTTGGTTTTTTGCTATATAGTTAGTTTAACCTAATCTAACCTATCCTCGTCTAGACTCTATCGATCGATTTATCTATCCAATGCATGGGTCGTCCAACCTACTCCAACTAATCTAAAGCAATCGATTGTCATTGTCCAGTCCAATCTGTTGAATCATAAGATCCATAAGAGTGGGCTGACTTAATCCATTGAAGTCAAACTCTTCTCTAACGTCCAAGCTTCACGATCCAGAGCTTCCGAATCTATCTCATGAAAGTCAACTTCAATCTATTCTAGTTTGATCTCATGAAATCTGGGTTGAATCTGATCTGTTGCTTGGAGTGTCATCATCCTCATGCCCTGCCTCGGGTGCCCTGGCTGAAGCTGGTGGTGTTTCGCCACGAATGGAAACCATACGATTCTTGGGTTCCCCAACGTCGTGCCTATAGGTTTGTCAAGGTGTGTCCAGCGTTGGTATAATGATGACATGATATCCTATCTGGTAAGGAAATGTGGTATAGCAAATGCCATTCATAATTCATACTACATTGCTTTTGGGCATTAACTATGATTACCCATAATGCTGACATGTGTATAAAGACGCGTGGCCAAATCACACTTCGTAACGAGTCTATCATATGCATATAGTGATGTTGGGCCAAATCTCTTGTGGTGCCAATGAGGTTCATGGTCTTTGATGTCCAAATCTGAATCACCAAACATCAGGATACAAGCCACCAGACAGATGTCATCAGCAGTCAAGTTACCTCAGACACATACACACAAACACACACACCACCAGTAGTGGTTGCCAAACAAAATCGTAATTGCTGATGGTTTCCTTTTGGGAGTCGTGCACCAGGATTGATATCCTCAACACAGTTCGGGAAGAGATGCGAGACCAGGCGGGCCTCCGGCTGTTAGTCTTCAGTTCCTACATGAAGCGTGTCATTGTTGCTACGGACGTTGTCTGGTGGATCAACGTCGCAAAACAAGTGCTGTGGACTCTTGAACCTGTTGTGTCACATGCTTGGTATCGCATTTGGAGTGTTGTTGCTCCGGTAGTAAGCTGCGATCGGCCCCCCCCCTTGGAGTGGTTAATCGGTGGAGCAGTGAGAATTAACCAGCCGACTTGTGCCCGACATGATCTCCATGCCTATCTGAACTCTTTGTTTGGGGTATATGGCTGCGGGTCAATACCCTGTACCCTGGATTGCGAACCAATACCAGCAACGACCAAACCATGTATAGTATTTGTTGATATTCGTTGGGATTTTCGTCCATTCATTCTTGGGATGAATTATTGACTGACCCGTGTTGATATTTCAATTGTTCGATGTTTGGCCAGGGTAGTTTTGATTTTGCTGTGGTGCACGATACACCGAATCAGATACCAGTGACATTGGTTCAGACACTTGTATGTATATGTGCTTATGTGCATAAGATTCATAAGTATGATAAATACATGTACATATGTCATTACATGTCATAAGATAGCACGGCATCGCTATGCCCTGCATTTTGCAGAGTTTTGTGAACTTGGCTCTGCATGGTGTTCGTGTTGATCATTTGGATCCCAGAAAGCTCCCGAGGTAGTGGGATTGGGAAAGAAGCATAGCCGATTGGGAGACTTCATTGTTAGTTTCTGCTAAGGTCATGTTGCCCTAACCCCTCGGTAGTACAAATAGATTGATTTTTGTGCACAAACAATGAGTCATTTGCTTTGATTGTAGCAAGTAGAAAACGTGGGTTCTCTGCATATCTCAATCAGAGAATTAGTGCACGTAGGAGCTACTTGCAGCAGCAGAAACCCACCCATAATGGAAAACTAGAAGGTGGGAAGGCAAAAATGGGTGGTTAAAACCCTTGGTTTCCATTGCTGGTTGTGAACCACCCAGTCACAGGTTCCGCAGGTCCCTACCAAAGCTGGGTCAGGTGACTGTGATAATCTCCAGTCTTGACAACCTCATGGTGGCACCTTGGATGAGGAAACGTTATGCCTGAGGCCTTGAAGGAAAGTCACCCTGGATCATTGGCCGTGCTGTTGATTAGTGATGTGCCTCCAAGCTGGAATCGTATTTTCAGTTCAGTTGGCTTCCTCATATGTCCCAATCCTAGGGTGCTACAGGGGTTCTTGATTTGTGATAGGCCCATCGCAACAGCAATATTGACACTTCACGACTTTCTCTGAGTTTGGCCGCCCAACTCCATCTAATAGTTGATATACCCTCTAAATCACTTGCTTTTTTAGGGAAACCCTGGGGAAATCAGCTGCTCTACCAGAGGGTAGCATGTTTGTCCACGTCGCAACGCTTCCAAGAATCGGTCGCAGTCCGACACCTGATCCTGGTGCGAACCTCCCGGCCTGGATGAATCACCACTGGTTTCTTTCCCGGCAAGTCGTCCAGCTCAACATGCGTTTGGCCACAGGAGTTGCTCCCCGATCAGAAGGCTTCGAATGAAACTGTACATGGAAGAATCATGTTATGGTTACGGTTGCTATATAATCCTCATAGGTGATAAAACATCAACATCTCTGACATCCATCATCAATATTGAGATTATGATCATCACGTGGATGGTTCCGATAGGATCACCAGCAACGGAGCTGCCAGCGAGTGCCCGGGGTAGTCGGCTATGTTCATGTCCACAGTCACCACTCTGACTTGCGACCACAGCAAGCCCTATGGCTTGACCCTTATAGTTCCGAAACCTTCAGTAGATACCCAGTCGCACTGTCAAGAAATTGAATCAATTGTGGCTTGTCTTTGAGATTGGGGCTCTGCGGGAACCTGCCATGGTTTTCACCTAGCTGTATACACTTCCGTAACATGGCTATCCCCACCCTCACGGCCTTCGGTTTTCCGAAGTTGATGACCACCTGTTGGATGCTTCCCAGTGGATGATGTAGATGCTTTACCGATCACTGCAGGGTGGGTCCAGGGGGTCTTGCTCCGTCAGGTAGCCACTTTGATGCTCTCCATAGGCGCACGGTGGCGCATCGGGGGGCGAAGTAGCCGAGAACCTGGCCGTGTTTTCTGTGAATCTAGACATATCTAGAGTGTACCTCCAAGACTGACCAAATACAGTAAGTGTTTCACTTTGACATACTTTGACCATTTTGCGTTTGTTCTCCCGAAGTGGCAGCAAATCCAATGCCCAGGATTGTTTTGTCAGTCAGTGACCAAGATGAACTAGACATTAACCATGATAATGCCTTTCATTGGCTCTTGCATGCAATTAGTAGATATTACTCACCATTGTTCTTGACCATGAAAGGTGAGCTGGTCAAGCAGAGTTTGTCGTCGTCAATCACGCTCAGACTACCCATAGTGAATCTCAAACCAGCCGTTGAGTTGCCCTAAGAAACCAAAGTGAATCTCAAACCGACCATTGTTGACTACCAGTGGTTCACCATTGTTGATCATTGGCACGAAGCTATGATTACTCAACTGCTTGTCAACCATCAGTTGACAAGGCGCATTGCTTCCTCGTCCAGGTTTCGGTTTCGTGGTCGAGGGCACCTTCCCACCAGCTGAGAAGGAATACGAATACGATGAGTTGGAAAGGCCAGGTCTGCTACCAGTGGATCTCCACAGCTGTACGTTGACCATAGCAGGTTGATCTCCATGAATGCGACGGGTTGACCGTGTGACAGCCGGGACAGCGGCAATTCGGAATGTCCGGTGTGGTACCAACATGATCATCAAGCAAAATTGTGACTATTATTAACCACCATATCAAGATATATCAAGCATTACTGCAACGATTGGTTGACCATTGATGGTTATGGACCAAATTGATGGTTGACCAATTTACTGCATTTTCATTCGTTCGAGGCAATGCCATCAGGGGTTGTGTAGTCTACACCAGCCTTTCGTCGATCGTTGGTGAGCTTCTTTGTTGGTGATCACATGCGAGAATGCCGAGTCGCCAGCAGAGCAAATCAGCCCGGCGTGAGATTCGCTTGTTTGTTTGGTTGAACAGGGATGTTGCCTGGTTCAGCAAGGACGTTGCCTGGTTCAGCAAGGATGTTGCCTGGTTCAGCAAGGATGTTGCTTGGTTCGGCAGGGATGTTTCTTTTCAGTTTAACAAATGGACCGTTTGGAATCCCAGTTGAAGCATTGACTTTTTCCAGTTGGTTCAGCTGTTGGCTTCAACTGAGTTTGGTGTGCGAGGCGATTGCTGATCGTCTATGCAGTCTTGGCAGCTTTATCCCTGGCTTCTTGGCCTTCTGGTGCTTCAAAACGGCCCAAAAAAGCCTTTCAGGATGGCCCAAGCCTGATAGCCTGCCCAGAACTGGTTGGTGCTTTGATGGATATGTTTGATTTTCCCACATGTATGGATACAAATGGTTGGTTGCTTGGTTGGTTGGCACGCATAGTTTTCATAGGGATTGAAACCAACAACCAGAGATGATAAACAATAGTTATACAAGTAATATGTATGATAAACATGAAGCTCCGGTTCTGCCCGAGATGGACTGTGATTGGTTCCAGGTCTCTGATGGCTGTTGCCAGGTCGCAAGGTATGCCCATTGATAAAACTTAAACGTTGATTGATACCATTGATGTCCTTCTCCCACATGTGTGTCTGTTGTTGGTACAGGATGGATGGTAAATGGTAGAGGGGGGCACAAATGAAGAACTTGTGGTTGTGAATCTCCAAGTAATACGGGGTGTGAACTGCTTGCCTTTGGCCCTTCGAACTGGGGGAAGGATTGGCCCCCACAGAGTGTTGAGTGTGGTTGAAGTTGATTTTGTTGAACGCAACCAGCATTTTGGTTGAAGGGTGATTTGCACTATATGTTTGTTGATGCTTCCTAAATGAAACGAGAAATGGATCTGGATGTCTTCATGAGTGGGCCATTTACTGATGCCTTCTTGTTGCTTGATGATTGTTCACGGTATGATTACTACCAAATACGTGGCTTATTTTCGTTTTGTCTCCTACGTAGCATTACATCTGCAGCAATCCTGGAAAAGGTAGAATATACAATTATTGTACCATCCCCAAACGGGAACTGATCTAGTCATTGAACACGTATATTCCACCAACATGGGATATTCCATCTACTCCACAATGGTTTCATACATATGGTATATATGGGACAGTCTGTGCACGCCCCCGTCCCCCCCTCCTCCATGGTATGGTAGTATATGTAATTAGTATGTAAGTATTTGTAAGTACCCCTCCCCCCCCCTGTGGTGTGGTGGTGGGGTCTGGTGGTGGTAGCTAAGCAGTGTATAGTTAGTATGTAAGTAAACATAAGAACCCCTCCCCCCCCCTGTGGTGTGGTGGTGGGGTGTGGTGGTGGAGCTAGGTAGTGTATAGTTAGTATATAAGTATACACATAAGTACCCCTCCCCCCCTGTGGTGTGGTGGTGGGGTGTGGTGGTGGTAGCTAAGTTGTGTATAGGTAGTATATGAATAAATTTGAGTTTTGTATTTAGGCCCTACGCAAATTATGCAGATAGTATATAGGTGGTATATCAGTATTGTATAGATACAGAGACAGTATATAAGTAGTACATCACTAGTTATAACAAATATATGTGTAGCACATAGGTAGTATATGGTAATATATAGGTAGTAACTACGAGGGTGGGTAGGTGAGTATGTGGAGATTTGTAGTGCGTGGATACTATATAGGTAGTCTCGAGGTAGTTCATGAATAGGTGCGTAGTATGTAAAGCCTCCAAATGCTGCACGTGGCCTGCAAATGGGAGGATCAGGCTCCAAAATGCTGCAAATAGCATACGAATGTGAGAGTAAGGCTCCCAAATGCTGTAAATAGCATGCAAATGGCAGCATCAGGCTCCAAAGTGCTGTAAATAGCGTACGAATGAGGGAGTGAGGCTCCGAAATGCTGTAAATAGCACGGAATTTTATATATATATATATATCAACCATTTATAGTAGTAAACCAACCATTTTGAGGGTCCCCTATTTAAGACACCACCATACACAGTGGGTCAAAATCTTGTAGCCCTGGTTCCCCTATCATTAACCATTGCTTTCCCTATTATTGTTGGTCATTATCCCCCATTACTGGTTAGTTAATGTTGACCCATTGCCATATATATATATATATATATATACAGATATTTATATATACATACTATAAATATATTTATATTTACATATATGTATATATATATATATATATACATATTTATTTATATACATATATCGTGATCCTGGTGCAAAGTCGCCAGCTTCTTCACCGTTTGGCTTCCATGCCGAGGTCTTCCCATTGGCATGCATGATGCTGACGATTGCTGCACGCTTCGAGGCTTGAGGATATCCGTGATATGGTGGGGGCGGGGGGGGGGGTCGGGGTTGGGTTGGGCTGGTTTGGATGGTTTGGGTGGTTGGGGTGGTTGGGGTGGTTGCTCTCCCTTAAGGACATTTTGGTCGGAGAATTTGTGTCAAGATATGTGAGCTCAAAAACTTTCGATTAATTTGTGCCATGGATGTCGGTGACTTCGTCTTTGGCGTTGGTTGACCTGACAAGATCATCAACATACTTGTCCTTCCTGACGGTCTAAAATATGATTTTGCCATATTCAGTCACCAATTATTGTTGATGGAGGATTATTAGCCTGCTTTATATAGCCGTTATTTGCGAAGCGGCAAAGGCCATTTCTTGGTTTGATTATGTCTTATTCCACATGTTACAATCAAGACAACACATTTCGAGCTCGATGTGCAATTCTTTGTGATTGCTTGTTGAGTCTCGATCGTGAAAGCTGTAAAAAAACTGTTTTCCATCTCAGGCGACTATTTGGTATTCACAAAATCAAATTACTTGTTGATTCCTTCTAGACTGTCAGTAGATTGCAAGTCCAGCCATAAGTAGGGTAGGTGGAGTCATTCGCCTGAGAACGTAAGAGCCAATAGCAGTTCTATCAAGCTCCGCAGGTGCTACCCCCAGTGAAAAGAAGCTGCCCACAACCATGGCCTGTTTTGATCCTGCATACATATCAGAATACATCTGTGTACAAACGTGTATATACATATTCACGTATACATACTATGTTCTCAAAGCACATGTCATCAATAATTATATTACATCTTTGTTTTTAGGTAAGGTCGGTAAGGTCGTTGTGGGAAGGTATGTGCATTTGGTAGGAGACCGTGATATCCAGGGGTGTTTTCTGGGACAGCTCAACTACCAACCGCGAGCTGCAACCTCACCCGAGCTGGTGGAACTGCTCCCAGTGACAGCGAGGTGGAACTGTGCCAGCAAGATGTCATGGGAGATCTGCAAAAACATTTGCTGAAGGCCGGATCATCATCACCACTTCCGTCACAGGTGTGTGATATGCTCGCGTCTTTGGATTTTGTCACAGCAGGTAGGGTTCTGTGTATATGCACATGTATGTACTGTATATTTATATATTTATATATCTATATATATATATATATTTAAACATATACATAGCGATATATATATATATATTGTTACGTATATATTATATGTATGTATGTGCACGATGCAAACGTATTTGAAGACATGAAACATGCATATATCTATCTATCTAGATATATATATATATATATATATTCATATATACACATGTTTCTTTGTAAGTTATAGATTGCTATAATTATAGTTGCATTCTGATTGATTTGACAGTAAAATGGGATATTTTCAGCATCCTGACTCCCATGAGTGTTTGAGGCTGGCCCAACCTGTTTAGCCCACAACTGTTGACAAATATAGTGGACGCACCCAGCGAAGGTGTTTGGCTATCCTTGGAGCCCCATTTGTGCAGTGTTTGCGAACACATGGCACATTGACAAGTACTACTCAAGAATGCGTATTGCAGTACATTATGCAAAGAGTACCTGCACAAGTAGATTAGTACGATTGCCGTATCCGAATCATGTTTGCCAGCATGATAGTATATACTTATATTGTCCAGTAGACCAGATTAGCTTGAGACTTTTTGTACTATGATTGACATTACATTACTCATTACACTACAGTTCATTACACTAGACTACATTGCATTCCACTACATGACAGATATGGATACGTCCACATTACATTCATGCATACAATCCAGCACCCATGCTGTTTGAGATTCATACATTGCTGTTTTTGTCATACAGTCAAATCTGCAATAAGGTGTACTCCAGAAAAGGAAACACATTTGATTGATGGATTGCGACAGGGGTTCTGCTACATGAAAATATCTGGAGTAGAATTTGATTAAAATGGAATCTATACATATGATATATATTTATTTATGCATACATACACCATAAGTAGACACAGACGCACAGACGCATAAGCGTTGCACTGTCATGTACATATGTAAGGAAAATACACAAGTACATATGTACAATCTTTTTTGTGATTACAATAGGCATGCGTATGTATAGATATTATGCATATATATATATATGTGTGTACATAAAGATTATGATTGTTTCTCTGTGTGCAAACATATGTATTTAGATACCCATGTTTGCGTGTGTGTATACATTGATGAGTCATACTTTGCTATTGATTGGCTGTTGGTGACATCGGACATGTTTATATTCCAACCTAAGAATAGAATCAGTCAAGCGGAACCATTGCCATTTTTGGAGATATGTCCCCCAATGGTTGTTGATTATCTTGCATCAGTCACTAGCTTCTCTTACGCTGTGTTTTTGTCCATTTCCTTGTTGCCAATCTCACAGCCATGAATCAATGCTTACCAGTCATAGGATAGAATAGCGGTATGTTTATTTACACTATGAATCCCATGAATATCCATGACTTATCTCATGATCTATCCAATTTATTCAAGAATCATGGCCCCCCGCCATTGAAGAATGATCATTTGAGTAGGGAATCCAATGGAAACCCCAGGGACCCGGGTCCCTATCAATCAGGTGCTAATGTAGCTGGAGAACCAGCCATTCTGTTCAAAATGAGCGCTTTGTGCCCCCCCAAAGTCCTCAACAGATTTGCTTGACAGTGGCTGGATTTTCTTTGGGTATCTCTGGATTAAACTAACAATTTGATGTGGAGAACCGTGATTCCAAGATATTCCAAGTAGGAAAACCATCCAAAAATGAATGTTTTCCACATCAAACTTTTGGTTCAAGGCAGGCTATATCCAGCCCCTTATGAGTCTATCACCCTCCCGTGCTAGGCTGTTCAACAATCAAGATCCTTTGCCTCAGAATAATTGGAGATCATCAGGATTGTCAACCGACCCATAAACCAGCTTGTCTACCATAGCTGTACATTGTTATGGTTGTTTTTCTCCCGCTATCGTGAACCTTTGCCTGTATCAACGCACAATCATCATTGACTATTGCAAATCATGAATCAGAAACAATTGGAAACCGTTATTAGTATCATTTGTCATGGACCATTCCTTTCGTCCGTTCATCAATGAAGCACTGTAAAATGATGTTTGACAATCCAATTTGACGATGATCATCCGGGATCATTCGTATGATAGTCATTTCTGATGGCTCACCAACAAAGCGTAAAAACATCCCTACAACCATCTGAACTCATGGTGCATGATGCCATCAGCCTCATTGTCAGCATTGGCGCAATGAGGCACTTCAGCGCGACCAACGCGATGCGGAGATGGTGCAAGGTGACATCGGAACCGGGCCTGATGGTGGTGCACGATGAGTTGATTGGTGCTTAGGATCAATGGTCAGCAATGTTGGAACAATATTAATAACCCTCCTGTGCTTGGGATATATGACCAGCTATTGAGCAGGTAATGAACTGTATTGATATGGATCTACCAGGAACCGTGGTAATCATGAAATCATCGCTCATGTGGATGATGACGAGCCACAATGACTAGTAAGACGCTCGGCTAATCATCCTCGAGGGCTACATTATGCAAATCAGCAATGGTATTGGCCAAGCAACAGTTAATGTGGATAGTCAGTAGTGGCACGTGACGGTTAAGAGTGTTTGATAGTGGCCACTCACCGCTAAGCATGTTGAATAGTTTTTGATAGTTACTAGTGATGATTGCAACACGCTTACACTTGTGCATGACAACCAACAAAATCTTGATTGATGATTTGTTGCTGCTGATCAATCATCATGAAGAGCGTTTCACGCTTGGTGGCAATGACTAAGAACTGTCTGAAAATGAGCTAAAGTAGCAAATCAGCGCCTTTCACATGGCTAATGTTTGACACTTACCGGGTAGTTCAGAAAAAACAGCCATCCGAGATGAACCACCGCTAAGACAATGGCAACCCCTCGCACCCCGATGTCAATGTTGACGGTAAGGCTGCCCGCAGCAAGAGCAGAAATGGCTGTTTTTTTTGAACGCCGCCAGCGACCCAAAAACTCCACCAACATTGAAAAAGGGGGAACGGGGGTTTAACAACTTTCACGTGTGTTTTTGAAGGATGGCTGTTTTTTATGAACTCCCCGGACTCAAGGTCAAGATGTATGTCACCCGCTCCGCAGGTGACACACATCTTGACCTTCAGTCCGGGAAAGTTTTAATGGCAAGACTGAGTTGTTCCTCGCGGCATCTGCTCCACGCATCTTGGACAAGATAAGTTGCTCCCTAGCCTGTGAAGCACGACGGAGGACGAATGTGACCATCCTTTTAGGAAGTCTTGGCCCTGCCCTTGACGCGCGCCGGGAGGCTTGACGTGCCAGATGTGGTT
>VSDK01003802.1:743309-751163 GCA_009767595.1 Symbiodinium kawagutii | reverse complement strand
CTTACATGGCATTCCCACATAAAATTGCAAATTGAAAATTGCACTTTAATATTTGCAATTTAATTTAGTATTGGCAAGGTATTGCCCTAGGATCTCCCAATTATTAACTGAGTTACCCATTTTGATTTTAGATTGCCAACAGTAGTTGTTAATGAGAATTTCCTTCCGGCCGGGGGGAAGAAAAAAAAAAAAAAAAAAAATTTTTTTTTTTTTACGTTTTTTTTTTTTTTTTCGGCCCCCCCCCTCAGAGGAAATTTCAAGTAATGAATAATAAGAACTTTTCCTCTGAGGGGGGGGGCCCGAAAAAAAAAAAAAAAAAACGTAAAAAAAAAACACAAAATTTTTTGCTCCCCCCCGCCGGGAGGGATGACCGGAGACCCTTCTCCCAGAGGTCAATAATTGAATTGGCAATTCAAATTTGTTTTTGGAAATGGAAATTCAATACAAGGAATTTCAAGGTTTTGAAAACTTGATATGTTTGCAGTTTAAATTCATGATTGCAGCTTGTTGCTCTTTACTAAAGAAACTTCCAGATGAAGCAAAGTCAAGATCAAACAGCCAAGAAGGAAATCCAACAATTCAAGAGAAGAAAACCCTTAAGTATGAAAACACTGTATTTCTACAAACGTGGGAAACTGGGGCCTGTATTATGACCTTTTCTGGAGATTTATGGGTCGATCACATGATGAATAAACTTGTTCTAGTTGGTGGCTGATAATCAGTGATAATCCACAATCAGTAGCTGATGATGATGATGATGATGATGATGATGATGATGAATATGATGATGATGAATGATGATGATGATGTTTCGATGATGATGATGATGATGATTATGATGATTATGATGATTATGATGATGATGATGATGGTGATGATGATGATGATTCGACGATGACGACGACGACGATGATGATTCGATGATGATGATGGTGATGATGGTGATGATGGTGATGATGACGAGGACGATGGCACCGTCGAGATCCAGCTGTCAATGAATAACGCTGCATCTTCCTTTAAACTTTAAATTTCTGCTGTTTTAAAATCAATGAAGGGGGGTTATTCATAGCTGGATGTCACATTGCCAATCATCGTTGCCTATCACAGTGTCAACCACTACCAGCCATGATTGTAACGGCCTCCTTGTCCGTTGGAGGCACCAAGGATTAGCGGTAATCACAGGGTAGAACAACCAAAGCAATGCAAATTGTGTCAGTACTGGGTTCATTCTAGACTAGCGCCGGCAAAGATCAGCTCGGGAATCCGGAAATGTAGTGACATATCTTGTCCACAGCTCAAGGCATCCGCTTTGAAGGGATCCTTTAAGGCAAAGAGCACATGTGACCAGGCGCCAGCTGAGCAACTTTGAAGCGCTCTTCGCTGAAGACGCCGTGGGGCACATTGCTGAAGATGAGGTGCCTGGAAGTCACACCAGGCTGCTCGCCGAAAATCCAGGAAGGTTGCCTGAAGAATCCGAGCATCCATTGACATTGACATATGAAAATTGTTTGGAACATATTTTGACCTTAAGATGGGACCAAACTTCAGTAGCAAGTGGCCCCTGGATAGAAGCGGTACCTCTTTGTATGGAGATATCCATCAGAAACTTCGAGGTCTTCGGTTTGTTCGGATGAAGCACGAGTCTTCGTTGCCAAGAGGCAAACAGCTTCAGATGTCAAGGGATGTCGGTGCATCTCAGGTGCTTTCCCAACAGAACTGATATTCCAAGGCACATCCATTAGTAGATTATATGATTTTCATGAACAAAAAAGCACATTCAATTCAATGAGCTCAATAGCTGATGATCAACGATCAAAGATAGGGGGTGATTGATGTGAATCTACTAGCCATTCCTACCGTAAAGGATAGCTTGAAATTCCTATTGTAAGGTCTATGGCTAGATATGCCCAAAAACCATTGGCCTAGGGGATTTGCCTAGCATCACGATTGGTTGTGGATATTCCTGCGCAGGTGCGGCTCCTGGCTGAAGGCTTGCTACAGAAGGTGGGGTTCGAAAGGGTGCGAGCATCGGTGGTTAGTTGGTTGGTTGGTTTGGTACTTGCTTAACAATTAACAGGTTAGTTAACAGTAGCCCTGAACCATCATGAATTTGTTGGTTGGTTCGGTTAGTTGGTAGCCATTAACCATCACGAATCAACAATACTAGCAGGATGTAACCAAAATTAACCAACAATAGGGATCGACGATGATCAAAAATGTCGTTGCCCAGTCACCACATGAAGCTGTCGATGGGACAGATGGGGAAGCGGCCCCTTGCGGCCTCGCCAGGTGAACTTCTACCATACCTTGTATCCAATCGCGCAGGTTTTTCTGTGGTCCCTTGGTAGAAGGGTGACCCCGGCACCACCATGGTGTTGGGAGATCATGTTCCAGCTTGATCATCACAGCACTGAACATGTACAAACGCCACACAAGTTCTATGGTTTGACTTAGAAGTTCGTGCTTCTGCATCCAGGTGCTGGATCTTAATTGGCGGGTCATTTGATTCGCAGAAAACTATGACATGCGAAACCGGGCAGTTGTCAAAAGCAACGGAATTCTTCGAAAAGAGCGAAGATAGGATAAATGTTGAAATAGCACAGAGTACTTGAAGTAATTGTTGTCAGGAACAGACTAGGAAGCAAGACCGGCAACGCTGTTATTGCTGTTAACTTTGCTGCATATCCCTAATCAAGGGAAAGCTTAGCAGCTAGATTGTAGTCGTTTCCAGCTTGTGTCAAATCCATCATAGATTGCAAAGTGGTTTGCCCGCGTTTCGAAGTGCGGTAGAAATTCACTGGTATATAAACCATCTATATCAGTATAGTTGTGTTGTAGCTGTAGCTGGTGGCAAAACATTTAACCACCTGTATATCAACTAAAACACACGCACGCAATGGTTTCAAAAACTCCTCGGGGTAGATAGGCTACAAGCCTAGAGGTGCAGGATCGCGATCATCCTGTCGACTCTGAAGATTTTCCCATGGGTTGGTGCCCTGATCGCCCACACGACATTCTACCTAGTGCAAGCACACCCATTTGTTGCAACATGATTCTTGGATCTTTGGCTGTTCAAAGAGATTTGGACTGGATTTTGGGGCAAAAGACTAAATGTAGAAACTGAGATAGCTTTTTACTTAGCTCACCATGATACTTTTCGGCTCCCAACAATGAGCGGGTTGGTGCTTCCAAGCATCCTTGCATGGGAGGAATAATCACTTTGACCTGTGATTGATTGTGTGGTGGTTTCTCGAAATGGGGGACCCCCAAAATGAGTGGTTTATTGCTATAGATTATCAAGCGCGAGTGATTTGGGAGTACCCCTGTTTTGAGAAACATCCATATTTTTGGCATGACTTCAACAAGTTATACCTACCAACAACGCTGCAGGGTTGATGTATCCCTACGTATGATGGTTGATTGTCACCTTAGCCATCATGCTTAACTTGTTGGCTCTCAAACACCATTGTTGGTTGTTACACACTATTCTTGGTTGTTTAGTACTATTGTACTATTGTTGGTCGTGAAACATTGGTGGTTGTCACAAGTTACCGTTGGTGGGTAAACACTTTTCTTGGTTGTTAATGAATCTTCCTGGTTGATAGGCACGGTTCTTACTTCCTACACGTTATGGTTGGTGTTCAAATTCTATCCTTGATCCTTGCTGGCATCGCCGAGGCTAGGGATGTTGAGCTCGGTTTTGGTGTGCTGTGTTCTTTTGGGCTTGTACTACAAGGCGTGGAGTGGTGGCGTATCTTGTTGTTGGGTAGCACTAGAAGGAGCGACCCTTTGGACGTTCGGAGGAATCATCTGAAACCAAGTGATCTTCAGCACTTTTGGACTCCTTGCTCCTCAGTTTTATTAGGCTTGGGACTGATAACGGTTGATTTATAGATATGTACATACATACAGGCACATCTACAGAATACTTTATAAGCAGGTATATCTAAATCAGATACATCTTGGATTGTGACTATCACATGGAGTTTCTGAGGCTGAACAACCAGTCAGCGAAGTCAGTGGAGCTTTGCTACCAGTGTTTGACACTGCTATGGCTGTATCACTATCCCCTGCATACGCGACATCAAAAAGTGACGTGCGCACTCAAATGGCAGCCGTGGAAAGAGATGATTGTATTGGGCTGGGTGCCGCCCAAGGACTAGATCGATTCATATCGATTCCTGTGAAGATGAGAATGAAGATTGACTGGCTGTTGGTTGGTCGTAATCTGGTTGATGGTTTTATTCACATGTTTTGTTTCCCAAATTTAGTCATTAACAAATGTTTGTTTGACTCGCAAATATGTTTCATGACGGGGGTGGTTCAACCACCAGTCATGGAGTTTTTCCATCTTTTCTCAGGAGAAGGATCTCCTCGCTATGCTCCAACTGTTTCGAGCTACCGAAAACGACCCAGTGCTCCAGGCAAATTACCCTGAGACACCATGGATGTGGTCTGGGCACCTCAGGATGGTGAAAGTCTCGAGGATGACGACTGGTCAGTTGCCTACCTATGAATCTGTGAGCACCTGGAACCCAAGCGGAAACTTTTTTGGGTCCATAAGATTCCATGACCCAAGTGAATGCAAGTGTAGGATGAGAATGAAGCGAGCCTGCAACCGCAACTCGGGAAGGGGCTGCTGGTGGCATGACTGCTGGTGACATGATGGGCAAACAATTTGGAGAGATGACCAATCATTAGTATCTGTGGAACAGATGGCCATCATCTCTGAAAGTCTTCAGAGCGCAAGACAATGGCCAACTATTGGGGTTTATGCCTCCTATGATTGCCGAAATTCTTGGGTTTTTGTAGCTTAGTTGATCATTGTGATTCCGCACTGAACATCGCTAACTCATGGGATCTATCACTTGCTTGGCTGCTTGTAAATCACCCCATTTCCCCAGGCGGTTTGTTCGCTTCACCACCTTGGACCTAGGCGGAGCTACAGTGGAATCTTGGGCTCTTGTGCTTTGGGATGCACCTTGGCGGTGAAAAAACAGTTCCACGATGTTCCACGCAAGCCGCTGCAAGGGGATCCTTCCATTATCATCATTCCAGTGCTATTTCCATGTTATGCCAGTATTGTTTCACTTCTTCGAAGAGCTAACTGGACACAGGGTTCAGAGTATCAAATCATTTCTGAACGGTCGCCAGCTCTGAGGCGACCGGTGACCAATTGTTTGGTGCTGCAACATGGTGCAATCCCACCAGTTATGATGTGGGCCCTGTGGCCTTTTGGCAACATCTGAAGTCTGCATCCCTTCCCAGGGGTGCGTGGAAGCAGGGGATATCCGGTGGAACTCCCAAGCTGCTTCAAGCTGGAAGGGACGCTCACTGGTCAGATATTCTTTGTCCTTTTGGTGCCTTTGGTGCCTTTTGTTTGAGTCATAAGCTTCTATGAGCATGGCTGCCAGTGATTCTCCCCCAAGACCAACTCAACAAAACCGCATTACCAACTCACGAGTAACCATCATGAATCGCTGTTTTTCACCATGATTGACCCCAAAAACAATGACGTACCCCTCCACGGCACTGCTGCTAGGCATTTTCTTCTTCTTTTGGATCAAGTGGGCTGCCCCAGTTGAAGATGCTGTGCTGGCAGATTATCCAGTGCAACCCTAGCTTGGTATCCCATGGCCATTGCTATGGGTCGTTACGAACATTAGCTGGTCTCCACTCATGGTTACTGAATCAGAAAAGCAAGTCATTCAAGACAACGGCTGTAAACGTCGGAAATCTCTACAAACACTGGAAGTTCCAGGAGAGAATTTTAAGACCCTAACTCCTGTGAAGGAAACGAATCCAAGTGCCCGCAAGTTACACGGAATTAGAAAGGTAGAGATGTCAAGAGACAACTAATTAATTAGCTTGGAATGCACATCTGTTTACGGCATCTTTGTGAACAACATCAAGCTACCGCTGGTGAACAGATGCTGCAACGCTTCATGATAGCAACCAAGGTTGTGGACTTCCGATGGCCACATTTCATGAGTAAACCCATATGACAATAAACAGTCACAATGGATTATACATAGTTACAGTATACATCAGTATACTATATACATAGTTATCACATCAGACAAATTGACAACAACAGCACATACTAACAAACCTCTCGAAACTTTACAGCTCAATGCCTTTTGAATTTTCCCTTGTCCATGCGTTTGCTCCAGCAGGATCTCCCATGATCGGTGATCGATAACCAGGATATTCCACCTATTTTGTTGGTCATGAAAAAGATTTTGTTGGTTCTAGTTGCTAGATGCCCTACATAGAAAACACTGATCGACATTGATGGTTTATTGGCAATTGTTGGTCATTACCCGAGCATCGAGTTCGATATAGTTTTTGCTGTTGGTTCATTCTCCCCATCACTAAGAAGTTTCTGCACCAACATTTGCCACCAATTAGACAAGAGCAAGGTTTATCAATCATCATTAGAAACCGTTAGCATGTCATTACGACGCTTGATGAACGATTGTAACATGATGGTTGTGATGTGTTGTGAGTAAGAATGATAGAACCATTGTTAAATCATTATTCAATCGTGAAATAACTAACGACACCGGTTGATGGGCCGGTCCACTGTCTAACTTGATTTACTCAGTATAATCATTAATGCTTGTAAATAAGAGCTGTTAGACCAACCACAACAAGCCATTATATATTTCACCACTATATTGTTAAACTGCTTTAAGCGTACATCAACCACTATATTGTCGTCATAGTAATCATAGGTTTAACCACTGCTTACAGTTATGAATCACTATATGCAATATGGTTAAAGCTACAGTTGATATATAAACCATATCTATGGCTGATTGTTGTGGATAAGCCAGTACATAAACCACTGATTATTGTTAAACAGAATTCAACCATTATCTACCGTTCTGAGAGACGCATCAGCAGTGATCAACATTGGCAGCTGCGACTAGTAGCCAACAATCACACTGGCCTTTTTTTCAGCGGGGTTGATGTGGCTTCGATAAACACTACATGACACACAAATACACATACACGCACGCAGATATGCGCAAGAAAAGGTGGCTGTAGGTAGTTTTCAGCACATCCATTTCAAGAACAAGTCCCATGCTTAAGCAGTGAGCTGCGCGGTTGTTGTTGTTGTTGTTGTTGTTGTTGTTGTTGTTGTTGTTGTTGTTGTTGTTGCCATGAGGTTCCGGCTGCGGACCAAGCAGATTCAGGTCACCCGGCTGCCAGCCATCCCGCCGGTGCATTTTTTGCCATGTGCATTCCGACTCATTTGGGAATGCCATGGGCACTTCCAAACTTCCAAGTCATCATTTGTTTGCCGATTCAGTATTGCGACTATGGGGATACCTCTCTCATTATCCCATCATGTTCTTAAAGACAGTGTATACTGTGTATACATTATAGTAAGTTTCTTTCTTGTATACATGATCCCATTTTGTTCTTGATCCAGATTGCCACTTTGGAAGTCAAGGAAAAAAGATGCTTTCTGTGGCCTCCTTTAGATGAGCTTAGGACCTTGGTGGGACACGCACAGCAGCGTTGACGATTTTTGACCCGACGCCATCCCAACGAAACGCCTACAGCTGGTTTTAACATGCTTTACCTGTGTGATTGAAAACAAAACCCTTGGTGATGACACTAAAGGTTGGCTGTTCATGGCTGTTCCAGGGTAGTTGATCAAACAGTCACTGAAAGCGTTGCTGAAATTTGGGGAGGATCTGTCAGATGATAGTGTTGGCGCCCCACGTGGGGCCAGCGAGGATGATCCTGTCCATATTGTTGAGGTGTTGATACGACTTGGTTTCTTGCATCAACACGGTGTTGTGGGTTTGGCAAATTGTCAAGTCTTGGTTGGTGTGGCAA
>VSDK01003802.1:708309-738309 GCA_009767595.1 Symbiodinium kawagutii | reverse complement strand
GCAGGGTTTAGAAGCTTTGAAGCCCCAATTGTGTGTGTGTGTGTTAAATGTCAAACTACCAACACAGTGTCGGGCTCTGTGGATCGCGAACTGTCCCAGAATGTGGATACCAGTGCTTGATACTGAACACTGCCTATGTCCCAGATGGTTGCTGCGAAATGTTTGCTGCCAACAAGTAATGCATAAGATTCTATAAGTGTTAAGACATCCATACTAATATGTATATAGAATTTATTCGTTATTTAAATCAACGCAAAAAACAATTTGTGGGTGATATTGGTTGTAGTTGATAGTAAGGGATTGATTAGCTATAATGGTCAATGTCCATCATTTTGGTTCAGTGATGGTGGTTTGAAATGGTTGAGCTGATGAGTTCATTAGTCAGGGATTCTCATCTTTTCGGGAAAACCCTGATATGGATACGGCTATGGGTCAATATTTATCAAACAACTCATGGGGATAGTCACCAACAAGAATGATGAAGACAATGGTTAATGATTGGGGAAGCAGGGGTACAGAGTTTTGATCTTGATATATCTATGTTGTTATATGTATATCTATATCTATATGTATGTATGTATGTATGTATGTATGTACGTATGTATGTGTATCTCTATTTGCATACTCATGTTCAAAGCAAATTTAAGGATATTTGCATGAGATGGTGTGCGTCGGGAGTTTCCAGCATATGCTTGTCGTGTTTGTACGTTCATGCTCGTATCTATAGGTATGGTATGTAAATATACCACACGTATATATGAATATACTTATGCAATATATATATATATATACAGGTAAGTGCACACCTTATTATATACATCTATCAACTAGCATGTGCATGTATATATGAGAGAGACAAACTGCAATCCTGGCTCCACCCTTTGAAGCATCGGAACTTGCCAACGAAATTAGGAATGGCCTTGGGATGCCGGCCAACCTGCTGCTTCGCGGCTCCGAATCTGTGGGTAAGTTAATTTAAACATATGCAGCCACCTTATTGTATTTACATTCTACGTCCACATGATATGCAGATCATCAAGACCGCTCCGTGCGGCAAGGCCAGTTTTTGGTAGCGATGCTGAAGTGGAAGCTGCATATCGAGGTGCCAGCAGGGCTCAGTATACCACTTGTCATCTCGGAATCACATACTTTCAAGTCACTGGGTTCAGTTGGACAAACACCTTGGGGTACAGCATGTATCGACAAACCCATGTAAAGATATCAGAAGGCTTGGACTCTGATGAGCCATTGTGCATGGTGAGAGGTTGGCAGACCATCACTGGTTGGGGAATAACCACTGCATCCATTTCTAATCGCACAACTTGGAGCCAGCTCTTGACCCTGCAGAGTGGATTATTGACTTCCAAGCCTATTTGGGAGGCTTGATTTATTGGGTTTCCCGAGAGTAAGCCTGTAGATCTTTGCGATCGCGATTTCTGAAGCCTCGGGGAGTCCCAAGACCCCCCTTAGGATCCTTATGCCAGTGTTTTACTATGGATCTATATGGACTTCTGTTGAAAAAGTCATGATCCCTGTGCCGCAGACTCGTTAGAAACAAGGACCTGGATGGTATTTCAATAGCCTATCCCGCTTTGCATATTATATGGTATATGTACGTATAAATATATACATATATATATATACATAATTGTATGCTGTATATATAACTATGCGTGCATGTACAGTATGTAAAAACACATGTATGTGAACACCATTACAGAACAAGGGCGTACGGATGTGCCATCAAGTAAAGACAGTTGGGATCCAACTTTTGGCATTGCTCAGATTTCACAAGCTACGGCCTTGCAGTTTGCTGAGCTCAAAGAAGTTGCCGCGCCCTGATCTGTCCAATCATCCTGCCATGGCAGTGCTCTCCAGGACCATGTTCGTTTGGGGCATTCTGATGGCAATCTTCATGGGGAGTACCTTGCAAGGCTGCGGCGGTGATGAAGAAGGTGATGATTCCACCACTGCAGCATGCACCGCGACCAAGCTGGATGTGTGTGTGACCGGACTGAACAGCACCCTGGCCATGACGGATTGCGATCAGGTCCAAACTTTCCTCACATGTGTCACTGGGTGCTGTTCCTATAGTTGGCTGGACAACCCGACCACTGCCACTACCATGGATGGACAGGCAGCCCAAGGAACAGTCGAAACAGCTTCCACTTATTGGTTTGGTAAAAGCGAATTGCAAAACTGCAGCCTGACGAACCCCTGCGCCTAGCTGCCAGGGACTTCCAGAGCTCATGGCGACTGTCGCTTGGAGCGATGACTCCATTGATCTTGGCGTTTTGAAGTTTGAAGCACAACGACTGAGCCGCCTTAGTTTCAAGTAGCATGTTTTGAAAACTGCTTGGTGATTAGGAATCACATCATGACACATCATGATATCATCAATATCATCATGACACATCATGATACGACGTTTCTTTGATCGAAGCTATGAACCAGCCAGGAGTTCCAAGAATTGATCACTGCAGTGCGCGCTCCATGCAAAGAACTTCGAGGGCAGCTGATCCCCACTGTGCTTCCTCAGTGGGACTCCCTGACTCAACTCCAGGTAGCACCCAGCAGTTCCAATTGGCAGAACTGAAGGGACAAAAATCACCAAGTCACATAGTTGTCAGGGGATCCTCATGGCATGGCCATGGTTGGTGATCCAACTGCTCCAGGTGCTACTGTGAACCATTTCTGGCGATTAACGGTGCTACTCCGAGCACCCAAATTCATGGGGAAATTGGATGAATTTGGCCCTTCCTGGGGAGTGTCCAACCGGAGCTGAGACATTGTTGCCATACATTGCCATGATCTATTCCTTTAAAGTGGCATGATCAATCCATTTGTCAGGATTCGTGGGGGCAGCTATGTAATGATTGGCCATGCTACTGTTGGCGAATAATTAGTGATACTGGTTAATTATGACTACGTAATAATAGCTAATGATAGAATAGTGATACTTAAACATGGTGAATGATATACTTAAGTAATGATAGCTTGAGTGAGATTTGCCCCATGGCCATGAAAATCTTCATCGATCCCAAGAAGGGAAGCACAGCCTCAGCAGGGTGGGAGGATTATCCTTCTAAGTAGCTGTAGTAGCAGGAAACATGTGCGCCAATAGCACTGGTTGGTATAACCATCCTGACATAGATCAAAACAAATATTGGAATCCATAACTATCATTAACTATGCACCATTTTCAGCCATTCTATATTCGGCAGCATTACCAGATGGATTTTGGATGATGAGACAAGAGGTATGCACTCCCATGCTTCGCGCCAGATGCCTTTGGAAGAAGAACCCAGGCCTTGGGAGTCGAAGAACACCGTGAAGTTTGTTTGCTCCTAGGAATTTGGATGTGGCGATGCACATTTTCCACACTGAGCCCTTGAAAACTTTGAAAGGATCTCTTTTCCAACCCTCGAATCTTTTCACGCGGAATCTTGAAAGGACATCTTTTTATGTGAAAAGAGGGAGTACATTAAGATTCGGCGGATAGTTCCTGGCATTCCGGAAATGCTGGAAATATGTACTCACCGTGATTTCGAAAGCTGTGATCCACCAGGGTTAACACAGCTTGGGAGATGTATTTCTGTTCGAAGGTGCATGAAGTCATATCGAGCCAGTTGGATTCACGAGAATCACAGTAACTCGCAAGTACGCTTCTTTTCTCACCATTTCCATGCTTAATTTTTTCTCGACATTTCCATGCTTCAATCTGTCCCTTCGATGACGCAGACATGGTTGGTCTTGTGAGGTGTTCCTTAAGGCTACCGGCGCTGTCAAGTACCTCCAGGTTTGTTTGTTTTTTTGGCATGGGATGATGGTAACGTTCACTTGCACTTTAGAGTACGTTGCCCATTTTCTTGGTGATACACCCAAGTTGGTTGGTTTTCAAAATATAAAAGCATTAGCCGTAGCCACAGGTCGCTGGAACTATTCACTTTGTACCTTTTCCGGTGGCTACTGAGTTGGCTGTTGCAATGAGGTGTTGCCGTCCGGCAAACAAATCTGGAAGCTGAAAGCAACGATTTTTTATTGACAAAACCATTGGAAAAAGTGGATTTTCTAGTTCCAGGTTACTGTAGCTGGAGTGATGTAATGCATGGGGATGCCTGCACGAACCATCTCAGACATGACCCAACGACTCCCAAAGTTCATAAGGAACCAGCAATTTTCGTCACTATAGACCTGCTGCGTTGGGTTTTCCCGGCTCGATTTGTTCGAGGCGGCTGCCAACGAAACAGACTACGAAAGTGCGGAGGCGAAATGCTGAGACCAATTGAGTGGATCAGCCGTATGAACATCGAGACTTATCTGCTTAGATCTGGTTGGTAGTTTAAGGCCATGTTTGGGGCCTCCTCATTATTGGGGATGAGTGGTTGATTGACCTTTCTTTTACGGGTTGAACCTTTAAACAGAATTCAGTGATGAATGGTTTAGTGAGCACCGGTCTCTAGGGATCCACTACGGCCTGGGAATCCCGCTCTTTGCAAAGTGACAAGTCGCTGACCGACTTGTCATTTGGAGACCTTTTTTTGGGACTGGTGACGTCTATATATGCATTGATTTGCATAAAAACAGCTTTTGCTAGGCCAGGACGCACATGATGTATAGATAACCAAACATAACCAAACTGTATCTTACTCCTTAATTATATATCATTAATATCGCTTGTCATCCAGATATATAGACACGTTAGATTGAGGTCCATTAATCTGGGTGACATTTGGGATTTTGTCGATACGAATCCCATGGTGTCCCTGATTTTGGTGGGAACTGTCGGGAGCACCATGTCACCACATGTTACAACATCTAAGTCCAAATGCTACCAAACAGAACCAAACAATGCCACACATCACCAAATATCACCATTTGTGGCCAACACTTACCACATCTAAGGGCACCAACACATTGCCGCCAGATGCGCCGCAGGAGTTTCATCAGCCCTATGCCAACCGACCTGGAGCAAAGGCGGGGCGGGGACCAGTGCCACAACGGATGCTGAAGCGTGCTGAATCACTGATATGACTACTAATGACTATTGATTGTTGATGGTATGACTATTAAGTATGGTAGACCACATTAATTGTTGATGGCATGACTATCAAGTACGGTCATGAAGAATGATTCATCGATATGGCACTCATGGACTATTGACTATCATAGTTAAGAAAGTTCAGAATGGATTAATCAGTCTTAAACATTATGAATGACAGCGGCCATTCACCACCAATATGATAAGGACTCATGGATGGCTATTCTTCTTCCCGCGACTGGTTGTACTCACTGGCAAACTAAGCTGGTTGGATAGAAAACCCATCATTTATAGCTGGCAAAACTCGTTCTTCTAGGTTCCAGGTTTGTTTATCAGAGGTTGTGGTAAACTAATCTGGAAGCTAAAACAAGCACGTTTGGATTTTCACTTCCAGGTGAGATTACCAGAAGGTAATTTTGCCAAAAATCTGGTGGGTCAACCATCACAAGGCTAAGAGTGATCCCCTTGCTTTGGCTGTGATCTGCGCGCATCATGGCCATGGCTAGCAATCGATGAATAGTCAACAATGGTCAACAGTCATAGGGAAACGAATTGCTATAGGCATGAAAACGGAAGTAGTTTAATCATCATGTTCAATACTCATAACCACTAATCACAATGGAAATAAATATAGTTGTATATGTCGTGAGTCATAACCACCAGCTAATTACAACCCAAAACGGGTGGTCGTTCACATGCCGGCAGCTGGACTAGTAACTGGTCACACATGGGATTGGTTAAGAGTCACCGGGGGCCCTTGACCCACAGCCACCTTCATAGGGATCGAAGCTACCCTCGTTGCAGGGCTTGTCATCAGAGTGATACCGACATATTGAGCATTCCATTCGGGAACAAACGACCTTGAGCAGTGCAAATATTGACCGCAGCTCAAACCAACGCACACCCCATCATCCAAGACGGAAAGCAACAATTTGTTCGGGAAAGCCATGTATGGTTGGCCCCAAATCTGTGCAGCACCTGTTGGTTGTTCGGTGTTTGTGAGGATTTGAGAAGCAGTTGAGAGATCTGCGACGTTTCTCTCAATTCTCTCCAGGTGTTCGTTGACGACGTTGCTCAGATAGAGCCGTGCAAATATTGTGTTTTTTGGAGAGTTTGGGAGCTTCAGGTCAAGAACAAGATTGGGTCCTTTGATTTGTTAGTTGAGTCTTGATGGAGTTAAGCCAAAGTTTGAGATTCTGTTCAACAGACCAAAACAAAAGGCTTTTCAAGGCTGTCCTGTTCAAATGGTTGTTTGAAGGCAATTTTTCTCCAAAAGATTTACGCTAGGAAATTGACGGCCCACAAATCTTGTTGCCGTCAAGTTGTGGCTGAGAAATGAACGATTGAAACAGCACCGAAATTGACCCTTTGGAATTGTATTGGGAATCACTTGAAAACCTGATTGCGACGCCAATAAAGAATGGTTTTGCATCATTTTGCACTCCACATGATGCAATATCGTGTAAAATTTAGATCTGAACTAGTTGTAATTAAGTATTTCCTTTTACTAATCGATAATTTTCATGAATCATCCTTAGTCTTGTCAATGATTTCATCGGATTTCGTGGGTCTAAAAAGTTTGGATGCATCAGATGGAATCAACTTTTGACTTCATAGCATCCTTCAGCGGCATTTTCTCAACCGACCTTATTGTTCTTCAACGTAGTTACCAACGTAGTACTAATTGACCAATACCAACCAACATCATTCACCTGCCTCTTATTCGTCACAGTTGTCCACAGACATTTTTTGGGAGATCCCAGCCATTGATCTAAAGCACAACCAACCATGAACGCCTGTGATCTCCGGCTGCAGGCTGCGGAAGCTCTGGCTCTGGCGGCTAGTTACAACTGAGGCCCTGCTCCGAAAGCCGCTGATGGGACTCCAACACGAGACTTTGTTGGAAGCTCTGTGTATATATCGTTATACTTATGTTGCAATGTGATATATCAATGCATAACATATATATATACATGTGTATTTATGTACAATAATATATACACATATTTCCAGAGATGAGATGGTTGTTGGATGTGTATCACCTTGATTTGTCCCTTGTGTAGAAAACCAAATATCCATGCTCGACTTTGACTAATGAGCTTATTGTTATTCTTTGTCCCACCAGTGACACCAAGGTAGCTGGGCGGATGTGCGAGGAAGTGTGACAGAAACGCCTCAGATAAGTTCCTTGGCACATCTTGGGACTCACAACTTTCACATGCCACACATTTGCTCCAAAGAAAGGGCAGATGCGTGGTCACAGCAGTTTCACAAGGGATGAGGCCCTCAACTTGAGGCTGCCCTCCCCTTGTAGCGGGCAAGATTTGGACTCGCAAGTGCTTGGCTTGGAGTATTGCAAAACAACAACTGCTTGGTGGTTGGTGGTTTTAGATATCTTTTATTTTCCCCAAAACCCTTGGGATGGTTGGTTGATTGATGATTTTTTTTCATACGGGTTGCAACCACAAATCAGGCAACAACAACAACCAGCCGGGAGTAGCAAAGATCAGTATATCCCCTTTGCCAAGGAACTGGATGAGAACATCCGAAAGTTGGCTTTGACAAAAATGGACACTTCCTTGGGTTTCTTGCACCCCCAGTAGTTGGCCTGGTGGAGTGTGCCGCTCTTTCGAACTCATCCAGGAAGAGCGCTTGACCATGGACTTTTTGACTCTTGTCTACTTGCATAGATGAGCAATTATGCGCCCGTACATGGTGTACCCAAAAAACTCAGTATTTTCCTACGAAAATAACTATTGCTGGATGGCAAGCAGTCGTTATTTGTGGATGATTCCGCCAGATCGGCAGGTGGGTACTGGTCAATATCACGTGATGTTCGCAGTAGCTTTTATATTTGCAGACGTTTGTGCTAATCGCACGGAGATGTTCATCACAGGGATATTGTTGGGCCGTCGTCTTGGACATAAACGTGTCCGATAGTCGTCGTGTTTGGCAATGTGGATGATACCCGCATGTGATATCAGTGATATCAGCATATACCGAAATCAAGTAATTCCAATATTAATATGATATAGTGTGCATCATGCATTGTTACATATCGTTAGGTTTGATCGTTCACATATTGGATAATCATGTATTGTAGATCTCATGCAGCATAGACATCGCAATTGACATTGATTTGACGATATGATATTATATACTATAGATCATTGGTCACACATCATGTCACTTATGTCTTATGGAGTTTTTTCATGTTTTTTTCTACATGATGTGTGGTAATTGGTTGGTGAAAATGATGAACTCTCAGTGAAACGTTGGTCTGGTCTCATGAGTTGCCAGGATTTCAAGACAGCCAGCAGTTGTTTGTCTCCTTTCTGCACTTGCGCGAAGAGGTTAGAACCCAGCATGATCAGAAGCTTCATCCTGATTGTCCTCATCACAGTCGTTGTGGTTATTGTCCTCATCATTGTCCTGTTTGGGAGTTTGGCTGGTCAAACTTGTCGTTCCCACACACACGCACATGACAGAATGGATACCTCAAGAAGTGCACAATGATTCAGGTGTTGCACCATCAATGAGCCAAAACTCTGTGACAGCTCATTGCTTCCCCCAACTGCAGGCCACATGCGAACTGCCAATCACAGAGTTGTGTTGAGGGAGGTGATCGACCTGGATTTTGTTGCTAGACACATCTTCAAAACGCCAATCCCAAGTAGTTTAAAGGATTTTATCACCTTCTACCATATATCTTCTATCAGCAAGTCTAAAGCTAAAGTCAAATGCAACGATCAACTTCTACTGGCCATTCACTGCGATGGCGATGCCACAGGGCTATCATTTCAGGCACCTTGGCGTCAGGGATGAGTCGGGACACAGGCTCCTCAATCGATGAGCGGTACCCAGGTTCCCCATAGTTCCCCCCGACGGCTCAGCAGACTTGGCGATGTGACTTCCAAAATGGTTGAGTCCTTCTTTGCAGTACAGCAAGTACTGTTGGTTGAATGATGTGAAATATGTGTTATCAACAGTTGTTCTTATAAATAGTACTACTGTTGGCTGTGCAGTGCTACTGTTACCAACAGTTCCAATCACAAGTTCCAAGTAGCACAGTTTTGGATTCCAGTGTTGAAGTTGAACCTCGAGTTGGTGTACCTCTGTTGTGACGGGGACACAGTGAACTGCCCTCATACCATCCGGTGCCCATTTCTGTTCAAATTTGGGCCGCAGAAAAAGCACTTGTTGTGTTGTTGGTCAGCTCACTGATTATAGATAAGCCATCACTATCCATTACAGTACTAGTTTTCCCAGCTCTTCTTACCAGCTCCGTAGCTAGTGTATTCACTATCAAGTATGGGAAGTTATATATATATATTGTTTTTTCAAGTTGATCCCAGACTATCAATTTTGCTACCGAGTTGGTTTGGCAATTACCACTGGGCTTTCCCACTACCCATAGCCTCCAGTCGTGATTTTCAAGAGGACCAATACTGAAACTCTTTGTGCCGGTAGTTTTCCTGATTTGATGAGCAAGGGCCTCATTTGTGGTTGAGGGCGAGGAAGTTACTGCCTGAATCACACATCCGCATTCAGTTTTGGGAGCGAACATGCTGACGTGATGTATCGGGGCAAGTACACTGACCTGTGCAGCCTAGAGGATCTGTAGGTATGTATGCACATGTGCGTACGTATACGTAGTCGTAGTGTAGCTATTGGCCAAAAATATGGCCTAAACATTAGATTCTTGTATATCTTATTGACAGATAGTACCACTATGAGCTGACATCACATGCTATACCCTTGCTGTGAAGGTATTTTTGTTATTGTTTGTTTGGGAGATACAGTAACTCTATATGGACAAATAGTCTTCAGCCGCTGCCTTACGTTGTGCTGCCATGCTCCTTCCAACTTGGTGTGATGGGCCGTTACCACGTGGAGGCCGAGGGTGTCGGCAGGAAGTGGTGCCCTTTCGAAACATGGGATGCTGCTGTTGCTGCATACACTTGGGCATTGGCATTGGTTAAAAGTTGATCTCAAAGGTGCAGCCCCAGAAGGATCTGCGGTGTTCACACTCACTTTATGACCAGATTGATGGTCAGTAATTGAGCAATTCATCCCGCCATTTCCAGAGTAGTAAAGAAGGCACGATGCCCACCGCCACCATGGAAAAAATCTAACATTGGAGTGTGATGCCATCATGTGACATGTTTATGGCATGCTGAATTTTCGCATGAATTTGTTTGAGCAATGCTGTGGAAGTCGTGGTCCCTTGTTCAAGAAGGATTCAATCGGGAATAAGGTGAAGTGGAGTCATCGACAACCTGTTGTGACTTTCTTCGCTAAGAAACCACCAATTTCCTGGTGCACACCTATTGCAGGGGACCATTCCAGGTCTCTGTGCATTCCCACAAAATCACCCAGCCAACGGTGTCTTGTTAAAACTCCTCCAGAGTCCTGAGCTAGATGGACTCGAAACAATCTGCAAGGTTTGAACTTGAAGCCCACTTGGTGGGGAGCGATTCGGAGGGCTGGGGCACCCTACATCCTTTAAACGGGAGGAACTACAAGGAGTGGCCAGGCGGATTCGCCCAGGTGGCGGTGCTTCTCATCCGCGGTGCGGCGGGATATCTTGGTCACTGGTATTGCCGAAATCTGAACCAGCGCTTCAGCCGCGATGGGACCTGGCCAATCAGAAATGTCATGAAAGGTCTCCAAGTGGTGCGAGTCCCAAGCAGAAATAGATCGTTTTTGGGGAGACAGCACGTTGATGGGTGACCCTGGGTGACCCTTGTTGACCCCTTCATTAAGTACACATCCTGTGGTGATGATAAATGCATGATGCAGGCACGGCCCAGTTGCGTGGTTGGGAAACCGGTTGCTGGACCCTCGAATTGTGGTGTCGGACGTGGTTGTCCCGATGGGTGTCAGGCAGGTACCCTGAGTCCAGGCTGCGATATTTCAATAAATGCTTTTGATTTGTAATGCAGCGGGGTACTGATAAGCTGCATACACCCTTGATGATTGCATGTTTTGGTGAAGACGCAGAAACATTTGTGTGCATATGCACCTGGCCTAGTAACACTTTACCACATTGTGAATGATTGTAGGAAGTGGAGTATGGCTAGTCATATTTATATATCAATTATTATAAAACAGTTTCTGTCTCAATCAACACATATGGAAGTTCAATGCCTATATCATATATCCTGAAAGTATCCTAAATATATATATATATATATAGATGCACGTTCACGCATGCAGTCCAAATACGTTTTCCAATCAAAGCCTATCACCACCCAGAACATTTGAAAAAGCGGTCATCCGACGTATCACGAGTCGCCCCCAAGTATCCCTGAGTTTGCAACAAACTCTTGAAGAACACAGTCACTCTAGATCAACCATAGCTTGTTTAGTTTACCGTTCACGTCCATGTCATATAAATCAGCTGACTAATTTTTATCGCCTGTTTTATAAACCAGTTGTTGTTGGTTAATCTAGACTAACCACATTCTCCAACAGGCATTATTACTAAGATATCAGTATAGATACGTTCCTGGGTAAATGTTAAATGCAACATTGTTGAACCGTGTTTTTCATTTCTTTGGTATGAACATCAATCTTTGTTGTCAAACCCGCCATTGCGAAATGACGGCATTTTTTGCCGGTACTTGGGCTAATCCCTCCCGGCCTAGCAGCAGACCAAAGATATGATCACTACTTTTGGTAGGGGGATAACCCAAATTAAATCATCATGTGGTTGAACAATCAAGGATAAATGGTAGTTTGTACTCAAAGTGTTGTTGCTTTTGCTATCCATGATGCCCAGGCGAAACAATTTTTCAGGGCTAGGATTTGTTACTGAGCCATCACTATTGCAACGCCAAGATTACACACACAATGGTGGTTCGTGTTGTAAACAGGCCCGCCATGGTGTATATATGTATTGATCGTATGGCACTCATAGAATCATGATACCCTGCCATGACCATGAAATATTTTGCCAAAACAGTATTTTGAATTCTAAAATCAACCTGTTAAGCATTCAGCCAACACCGCATGGGCAGTAACAACCGTGATTGTTTTACTTCAGGCCACTACAGTTCATAGCGATGCCGGTCCATGGCTGATAATGACAAACTTTTAGTTATAGCTGGTAGAGCAAAGACTAGCAAAAAACATGATCCACGGTCAAGATCTACCATAAAATTCTGCAGTTTGTTTGCCGAACAGTTCACTACTGGAGCAGTGCTCCGCTAGCACTGCCACCGTCGCCACCCCCCGTCCCACCGAGGCTGGATCAAGAAGCCGTGCTGGAGCTACGCGGCTTGGTGGGCCGCCTATGTCGCGTTCCAGGCCGGGAGAGGGGGAATCCTGTGGTTGAATCTAAGCTACTTGTGAAGGATGATGATTTAGTGGAGTCACATGATGGTTGACTGATGGCTGAATGAGGGTTGGTTGATTGTTTTCCTGTGGGAGTTGGTGGGGGAGAATTACGAGAGGAAACAATTCGGATGATCAGCAACGGGCTACTCTGCTCGACTCGATGATCGGGGGCAGAAGCGAACTTATGCGACCCGTGAAGCCTGAGTACCACCCTATAAAACATCAATGTTGAAGTCGCTTGAGCATTTTTAACCAACCCATCACTGTGCTATCATCAGGTCGGTGGTCCATGGGATGAACTATCATTGATCATTTATGATTCACAGCTGTTGCAGCAACCAGTTTATGCCATCAACAATCGTCATAGCTATAAACCAACCAAGGAGCAACCACGATTCGGGTAGGGTTCTGGCTTCCATGGTTGATTGGTTCGGTTAGCCATGGTCGAAGTATATCAAGGTTTTTGCTGGTTATATGGAATGATGACCGAGCAGAACATGATAATTATGGGCTATGGGTAATCATGTTCAAGAAATGGATACGGTAATACATGATAAATAATGTAGATCGATATATAGTGATTGTTTGGTTGATCGTCATCATTCATAATGTTGAATCAAGTCTACTTTATGGATAATAGTTTGCAATGGTGGATCATAGGGGAGAATAACCAAGGATGATCAACCATAGTTGTTACAAGTTGTTACCAGCAAGCGGAGAGATGGTGGAAGGGGATAGAATGGAGGAGAAGCCACCCTTGCTTCTATTTTGCTTGCGAACCGGGCCATTGAAAAACCTTTCAGTGGAAGGAATCGATGGAGCCTGAAAAGGAAAGCTTTGACATGCCCAAGAACCAGGAAAGGAAGTCCAGAATATAGATACTGAGACTCATACAGGCTTAATACAGGTGGTGCACATGCATCTGATTCCACTGCAGGTCCAAGTCCTGAACGTTTGCAGCGCCCTGACAGGTTTACCTTCCATCGTCTTCGAAGGGAGCAATTACGCTCTCGTGTTTAGAGTTTCTTTGGCTGCCAATTTCATGGTGATTGGCTACGAAACTAGTGATTGTTTAGAGATTCTTTGGCTCTTCTATCAAATCTATTTGATAGGGATTCGTTCAATCATCATTCATTGCCCACTAGTAGTCGCGGGGTTTTCGCATAATTGTCAGCTGTTTTCACCACACAACTTGCTACCATGAAGCACCATCCAGCAGAACATTTTGGTCAGAAATCTGCCTCCAGAGCCGTCTCTTCGGCCAGTTGGGTCAACTGATGATTGGAAGTGATCATGAAGGGTCGACAGGGTTAGCCAGCAAAGCATCATGGAAGCCTAAAGCTACCTGGAATCCTGGAACTACCATGTTTAATGCTCGCCTTGCAACACGTTGGGACACGAACCTTTGGTACTGCTGATGGCGCGCTTGGATGGTGCATCGAAGCATGGTGGTAACCAAGAACCAATCATAAGTTCTCAAATGACAAGGAATCGTTATCAAATCACTTTAATCACTTGGTATTGGTGATCCAGTATGGCCAACAAGCATATCAGCAAGCGTCATCATCAATCAGCTAGATTGCAGTTTGCCTTTTTTATGGTTTAACAATCAACAACAATAGCTTGGTAATCATTGGCCAACCCCCGTCCATTCCAAGCAGCCACAGTAATAAATCGGTGGCCCATCCAACCAAGAATATGTATACGTATATATATATATAGACATACTTTGTCATACACATGTAACACAGACAATCGTGATTAACACTCATGATTCATCTATATACGCATATATATGCAAATCCTGTATGTTTGACCTGTCTTTGTTACTGTCAGTTCTCATCTCCAGTGTCACATGTCACCATCCGGCACTGCATATATTATTGGGCTTTTTGCTCTGATCATAAGCCAGCAAGTTTTATATAACCATCATTCGCCATTGTTCATGACCAACAATTGTGGAGCCTTCATCACCCACACACATTTGTGATTAAACCCTGTCAACCCTTGTTAGTTTGTAATTATTGTTATGCATAAGTTCTTAGCCTTTACAAACCATGAGATTTCACCACCGTTTGCAGCCATTAGCCATCCGATTGCCCACCATGAATAGCCATTAACGATCGAATTCCGGCACTCTTCACAGCGAACCATAGAAATTCACCGCTCAGCGACCATCAGACTTCCCCACCAGACGACTCAGAGAACCAGCTGAGCACCTTTCCATGGTTCCCATGGTTCACCACCCATGGCCCCCTGGCCCCCCCATGGCCCAGGATTTCCTCCAAGGCCGTGGCTGCTCAGCGCCACGTTGGACCTTGGAGTTGCTCTTTGCGCAAGGCTTAGCGCAACGCATGGGCCCTGGCAGGACGCGTCCTTGCGCTGGGAGGTGGCGTTGGCATTGGCGTTTCTGTGGTGAAATGATGTTAAATGATGTTAAATGGGGGGTGTTCTGAAAATAGAAAACTCATGAAAACTCCAAAGTTATGAATGGTCTATTGCTATGAGGGCCTGCTCTTGCTGGCCCTGGGACTCTCTGGGACTTGCAGCAGCCCTGCGCGTATTGCTATGAATGACTATCGATGGATGAAATAAGTAGGGTACGCCTATGACCTGAGAAACCACCACAGGACGAGTGAATGGTTTGGAACCTGATGGCTTACTAGTGATTAAATGAGTGGTTGATAGTTATTAATGATGGGTTAAGTTATAGTTAGTGGTGATTAACGATGGTTAGTAGTGGTTGATGGTTGATACTGGTAAATGATGATTAATGTTAGCAGTGACCACATGATCAGATAAAGTGTATATATATATATATATTAGTTGAGACCACTCAATAGCCACATATAATCAGGCTAATTAATCAATTAATGATTTCGACGACAACAAGAACGCTGGTATTATCAAAAAATGTTGGTTGACATGCGAGTGACAGTAGCAATTACAGTGTTCATTTTGGTGGTTAGTGGTTGATAGGCCAACAGCAATGCTTTAATAATCAGAACTACCCGACCCAGACGCAGATGCAATGTTTGGTAGTCAATGACATGCATAACAAAGTAGCCGCACCAAACACACGGATGAACCAACAATGACCAGCAATAAGCAACAGCAACCAAAAATAAGTAGCCAATTCATGCTTGCTGATGCTTCATGACAGCTATTTGGTAGCTATTTGGTAGCCTCACTGTGCCCTTGGAGAGTGGGGATGAGCGCGGGCACAGCTGTGAGTCTTGCCCCGTTATAAGCTGTGGAGCTGGTGGCGAAAGCCCTGATGACCAGCTCCAGCGTGGCACACGTAGCGTGAAGCCTGAGTTGGAGCGCCGTTGTCGCCAGGATATCCTGGACAACGTTGGTGGGCTTGGATGGGTTCCTGGGCGGAAGTGCTTGTGAATCGAGGATTGAGAAACCACTGGTACTCCCTGGCTGATGCAGGATACCGCATCAAAGAGTAGAGAATACCTACTGTGATGGTGGCTTTAGTAAGTCCTAACCCATGGTTTGCAGATCTTGAGTAATTACCCCGCACTGTGACCATCGTCCTGAAAGACGCCGCTTGCATCCAGTTGCTTTGAAAACCTGTCAGGGTGTTTGGAGCCTCGGGCAGAAATTCTGTTTGTTTTCAAATGCACCTCTCACCAAATGTGATGGTTTGCAAGATCAAAGAGCAGTGCAGGTAGGGGAACCAGATATTTGAGGATTGTGCAGTGATGACATGTTGTGGCCCGCAGATCGAATGACTGGTGTCTCAGGACACGTAGTGATCCGCTCGCATTGTTCTTTCAGCAAGGAGGGCAAGGGTTTGAGGATCGCTGGGAGCCAAGAATCAGACCCCGTTGCTTGGTGATGCTGTTGGAACTATTGGTTGTTGGGGGTTGGTTGGGCTGCGGGCAGCTGTTGAAGCACGGTTCCATGGAGATGACATGGCCTGGAACATCCTTCGTTAGATATGCATATTTACAGCCTTGCAGATCTGTACGTCGATGATCTATGATATTCTATGATCGTCTATACGGTTTTTGTATCCATTTGTATCTTATTCGTATTGTAATTACAAATCACATCTACACATAAGTACATATATGCATGCAGCCAGGCAGGCAGGCGCACAGACAGACTTGCATTATTATGCTTCCATGAAGTCAGTTCCAGGTCTAAAACAGGAATAGACATCGCCAATGCTGAACAAACATGGGACTGTCCATCAGGGACCGTACAAAAAACCATCCAACCGCACCAGCTGCAAAGGTGTCTAAGCAGTATTCAGAATGATCACTGATATTCGTCCAAGCGTGATTTGGTTGCTCGACTTCCTATAGCACGCAAGCTGGGGGGCAATGAGGCACATGGCCCAGTGATCACTGGCGACGCGCCTGCGGCCACAGGACTTTCGCTGTTTCAAGCCCTGCTCTGGGGCTCTGGAGCTTCATGGGCTCAGGCCGCAAGTGCTGCTCACCCAATCCTGAGTAGCGGCACTGTCCAAAACGGATGGGGGTTGATCACCTTACCAGAAGGTTGTGGCATGTTATAACTGGGGGAATTGAAGGACCGGAAGTATTCAAACACCTGGAGATAAAATGAGATAAAGACATCAACTTGTCTTTCACTTGTCTCTTAGCCAACAGAAGCGGAGTCTCAATCATCTGCATCATGCAAAGTCGGGAGATCATCTTGTATCCAACCAGTTCAGCTGTGAGGTCCTCAACAGACATGGCAATCAAACGATTAGTGATCTTCATGATTCATGTATATAATATATTACATAATATATTTTATGTAATATTTAAGTATGTATTGATATACGTATAGATAAAAGTATATATAAATATATATACATATACAATTCACTTCTTGTGAAGATGTTGTTCTTCGCAGTGTTTGAACCATTTATTTCATTTTCCCAGACCGCCACGGCCGCTTCAGGTTTCCAGAAGTGGCTGGGGCACCTTCGCCCTGCTGTCCTCCTTGGCTCGCGACTTTCAGCAGCTCTTGCGCCAGTCGGAGCCGCCCAGGCGGGCGCTGCTCCCCTTGGGAGCCGGTGACCCCCAAGCAGTTCCACTGGGTGGCTTAGTCAATGGCTGTTGAATCAATGGTGGCTGAGAACGCTTTTTTGTTGATTTGTTGTGGGTTATACAATACTTGTATATATTATCTCTCCTGACAACGGTATATTTTGGTTTAGTATTGCCATTTATTGGGGCTAACAACCAGCAATCACCAGGCTCTGTCATCGTTAGTCGGTTCATGAGAGCTAAGCACGTTAAGCATCAACAGCATATGGTTGGTTTGGTGCCTATAAACCCCCACTGACCACTTGAATGACCAACGCACTTTGATAGCCAATATATCAGTCTTGTCCGCAGCTTGATGTAGGGATTTTTGAAAGGTTGCAGATGCACAAACTTTTTGACCGGAAAGCTCCAAGATCGTAGTCGAAGCGCTGAAACCAGGCAGCCAGAGAACCTGGGAGCATGCAACCATTTCAGAGAAAACCTTCAGAAATTATGCCCCCCAAACAACTTTGGTGGTTTTCTAAGCTTAAGAATGACAAGTCTTGGAATGGTTCGGGGGTACTGCATGGATCTTCCATCTTGGCTTTGAACATTTGCACCATGTGGGGACCTTGACATGGCAGGTCCTTTATTGAAGCTACCAAGCCCTATTGGCAAGAGAAGGACTGGCAGGGTGGCATTTGCTGCAGGCTTGGTCTGTTTTGTTGATCTACGTCTTTTCTAAGTGGTTTCTTGCTGTTTTTAGCTTCTAAATCCGCAGGTAACTAGCAGCTCCACGCTGATCTATGTGACTCATATGACTCTGTCCGTTCATTGCTTCCCCTCAAAATAACCCAAACTAGCCATGCTGAAGACTGAAACTACTGGATTTTTGAGAGTCCACTGAGTCCACCATTGGTGGAGAATAGGTGCCGCACAAGCCGTCAGAAACTCCTCAAAACTTTGGCGAGTCACATGTGGTGCTGTAGGGTGTTGAAGTTGAAAGACACTACAAGACATGCCAAGGTTAGGGGATTTGTCAAGGAGGAAAGGAAATGCGTGTAAGGTCAAACTGTTTGGAACTTTTTGACATTCCAAGAGCTAATTTGGTTAACACATTTCTAAATGCTTGGTACAAGAGAAACAAACTTGGCCAAAACAATGCCCCTACATTTTGCTAGGAGATGGAAGACCGTGCGATGGATGTCCCCAAGATGTTGGAGTTGGCCGTAGCAGCTCGGCCGTACAAGTTGGGTAGCATGCAATAGCAACCAGTTGCAATCAGTTGATGCTCCAAGTTGCAAAGCATTTCATGTATTTTAAGGTGGCACACTGCAAGACACTTGGACCATTTTGGACCCTTTCTCAACGACAATTTCAAGGTAGTGAATTGATCACTCCAGTCATTCCTACGCATAGAGGCCATCCAGTTCGCCTGGGATTCCAAAAAACATTGTAGCTGTAACAACCATTGATACCGCTGTTTCAATAAGTGGTTTTGAAACTACTAAAAAGTATCAACCATCAATGGTGGAACCCTAGGGTTTACATCCATTTACGACAACTAGCTAGGTACCTTTCGAATCCAAACCAGTCTTTGGTTCATTAGAGCAACCACGACACCAAACAAAACAAGCGTGCCCTATTTGGTCCAAACGCCACACAAACATGAGAGGGAGAAGGATGGTCCCAATAGAGGCTTTGAAATTTGGGATGTTTGTCAGGGAGGCTGTGATTTACAATGGTATGATGATGACTATCTTGTTTGGATTTTGCTTTTAAACCACCAAGCAGTTGTTCATTTCCGCAAAAGGCAGACCACCACTGACATTTGTTCCGACAAAGATCCCTGAGCCAGGCTGCCAGGCGTTTCTCTGGTGGGGTCTCCAAAATTCGGGGGACCCCAAAAAAGATTGGTTTTTACACGTTGTACAACTCCCAACATTGCAACACTGTTGGCGTTTCAAAAAAGGTCGGTTTACTACTATAAGTGGTGAATGGTGGATGATCTAGGGGTACCCCTATGACTTGAGAAACCACCACCTGCCATGGTAAATTCAATGCATCCAGTGCAAGTTTCAAGTTTCATGATGACCAGTGCAATCATCGGTCCTCAAGAGAGGTCAGTTTCGAAAAATCTTTCACGAACCACTTCACTGATCTTTACTGTGAAGATGGTCAACAGCACAGTAAACATGGTTCACTTTTCATCATTTTTCCATGAAAAACATGTGAATTATGTCGAATTTTCGGTCAAAACCTCGGATCCCAAAGCCTCAGATGCCCACCACACCATACCGTTGGGGCTCGGTGCCTCCGACCGAAGCTCGAGAGCCAAGGCACATCTCAAGTTGGTGAATCGATCAGAGCCTTGGGACTTCGAGCCTTGGTCCAGTGAATGTTTGGGGATTCCGACCGGGTGATTTGAGGTACGGCTTCACCTTTGCTAACACCTTGTGGTGGCTATGGGTCAATATTAAGCAACCAACTAATTGGGGATAAGTTCACCAACAATAATAGGGGAAACAATGGTTAATGATAGGGGAACCAGGGGTACGGGGTTTTGACCCACTGCTGAATGGGTATCATATGCTCAAACAGGTTATAGCGCAGTGGTCGATAATGGTTGTTACCAATGCTTTAAGACAGCTGGGGTATTTTCGTAGACATGTTGGGATGGATCATACCAATCTGTAGGTAGATGGATCAACAGGTAGATATTATAGATATTGATAAGTATAGAAGTATCCGGTAGTATACATATTGGTAATCCAATCAACTCAGCAAACGCATACGTGAAAAGGAGAATACAAGATCACGACCACTAGTAATGAATAGGATCAACCACTCATTCAAATGAGCCTGGATCACGAATAGACTTCCGCAACATGCCTTGTCACCAATCTCAACCACAATGTAGAGCGGGGGACGCTTTCACAACCTTTGATTCCAAGTTACTTGCAGTTTGATCATGATTACCAAACTTCCTCGTGGACAAGATACCGAAAGCCGCTGTTCGTGATTCTTGATAATAGTCTCCACGAATGAACCAAAGCAACTGAAAATCACCATTTCCAATAGGTAAATGATATACAACTAGTGGATTTTCAATTGCTATGTTAGATTAATGATAGATTACCAGCAAATTAATGATATACCTCGTCCTTCGGTGACGAATCATGACCAGCCATTAAACCAATCCAATTCTAAAGATGCAATGCCCATTTGTTACATCCCTCGCATGGTCGTTGCCTATCCCGGGTGCTGTTTGAACATCCCCAGTGGATTCTTGTCCCAAAGGAGTCTGCAACTCACCACCTCTACCAGACTTCCAAGGTCAGGTCACCCGCTGGGTAGCCACCATCCCATGGTGCTACAATGCAGCCGCCTGAGGAAGACTTATCCACGCATGTGGAGGTCGTTGAAGCAAGGATTCGTCAGTGGTCCAGAGATGCCATCCTCAGCGGCATCAACAGCCTGACGGCCACTTGAGCAGCGGGCGGCTGGATGATGGCACCGCTTTCGCGCTGTTGCAAGCCAACCACTAACCACCCATAACTTCGCTGTAAAAGCTACGAATTACGTACACTTGATTCAACTTGATTGTACTTGCCACTTTTGCCACATGTCAATTAGCTCAGGGATCTGGCATTCAGCTACTCAGCAAAAACTTTGGTGGTTTTTGCCTGCATGGCGGGGCGACAGTCTTCGCGACCACTTTTTTTGAACTCATGCACCAGTTTACTTGTGATATGCCTTCAATCCGCGAAGTGGTTCTATCAAAACATTGGAGTCGTTACCACATCATTTCAGCTTTCCTGGAGTGCTTTCGTGATCTCACAGCATGAGGAAATTGGATGAACTATGATGAACTCATTCAAATCGATGAAGAAGCTCCACCAAGAATCGAACTTGATCGTTTCAACATCTTTCAACGTGGCACATCCAGAAGTCAAAGGAGTTGCTGGGTGGATCCCTTGGGTCGCCAGGTGGTTGCCCTGCTGTTGGTGGATGAGCTCAGCCAGGAGTTTTGGCGCTTGGTGGATGAGGTGCTGCTGCCCATCGCTGCGGTGCTGTGTTTGCCTCGAGCAGTTCTGGGCGAGGCCCTGGCACCGATGGTGCGGCGCGGGGATGGGTGGAAGCACAGTGGGCCACAGCATGGCCACAGCTTTGTGCCGACGATCAGCACCGCAGGTGAATTTTCATAGGCAATGAATGGTTCGTAGCGGTTTTACAATGATTGATCATTCGCAAGTTCATGGTTTATTCATGGTGAATCATGGGACATATCACAAGCTATCTACGGCAGAATTGGGTGAACAAAGATTGAAATTAGGATGCAAGGAGATTGGATGCGCATGACCCCATGCTGTGAAGCATCTCGTTTTAGGGTGCTTTCGAACTTGTTCGACTGCTTTGGTGGTGAAAGTTGGGAACTATGTGAACTATGTGATGAGCCTGTGATGGCTGTTGCAACATGGTACAGACTTCCCCAAGATCCCAATACATCCAACACTTGCATTGAGCTAGCGTACGCCCACAGAGCAACTTCCACATCCCATCTCTGCATGTGTTGTTTGTTTAGTCCGAAGTCCAGCCATGATTCGGGCAGTGTACAGTCCCACCCATGCTAAAGAAAACGGCTGAAGTTTACACAGGAACTCTAATAAGCTGCAGCGTGCCAAGTGGGGTAAGGACCCAAGCAAGAAAACCAACACGAAGCGATGGCAACTTGCTCCAACGCCTGATAAGGGGGTCAAAACAGATCATGACCAACTTGAGACAGATGGGATATGATGGGGTCAACAATCTTCGGCCCATGGATTTTGAAGCAGCAGGTGGTGAAGCAAGGAACAGCTTGCTGGCACTGCCGAAACATCCAGAAAATATAAACCCTACATAATCCTACAATTGGACGGCCGCCAATGATTGCACAGGCGGATTGAAACACTAGACCGGCCTGGTTTGTCATGTTGGGTCATACTTTAATGACTTTAATGGTACAGGTGGCCATTTTGGCTCATTTGAAGCTTGAAAGCACCTACTTGGTCCAGCCATACGGAGGTGAAGTCTGTCCTCGAACCGGGTACCGTCAAACTGTATGATTTCTCTCATTTTCCCTCAGAGTGACAAGCTTGGGTGATAGGGTGAATAAAGGTTGATCCTAATCATGTATAGTCTGTATAGTCCCCAACTCTGACCATATGGTTGGTGGGTCACAGTTTTACTAACATCTGGATGGTACATGGATGAACATCCCAAGAAATCGATTTCACCGCAGGCTGTTCACCGGGGCACCCCCGCCGACCATGGCAGTGACCAGGAACATGATCCGCACGCAGCGTGCCACGGACCGCGTCACTGGAAGCAGATCACCGGCCAAGGGGTCAGACGTGCGGGCAACCGAACAACAAACACAGATACCAAGGCGTATCGTTGATGAATACGATATGGATGGATATGGATGGATTCTAGTACCCATATACGTTGATACCAAGCTAAAACAGCATGTTGTTGATGAATACTCATTGTTGACAAACATGTTGTTTTTTGATACTGGTAGGCAATTATAGTATTAAGTTGTGGTTGATGATACTTGTTTTTGTAGACTGGCTGTCCGCAAGAGTGTAGTTGCAAATAGTTCCTGAAGAATTAGCGCCTGGTTGAATGATGAATTGCTGTTGTGTCACCACGACGATAGTGACGAGTTGTTGACATTGATAATGGATGACAATGGTCACTGGTGGTCAAATAGATGTCAATAGCTACCGATATTTCATGGATGTTCATGTTGATCAGCATCCAAGATGTCACTTATGGCGGGTGAGGCACGTGGGCGGCATGTGCCTTCTTGTCCGATCTAACCAGAGCTGCCTGAGTTGGTTCAGCATTGAAGAATTGATTCTGCTACGCACCGTGGTGCTTTGCGAGGATTTTTGTTTGTTACCTCGTGATATCCCAAATCCAACAGATTCCAACATTTTCCAGTTGTTTCTTTTCTCAAAATCTTTCAAGATTTTTTCCAGTTGTTTCCAGTTATTTTGCATGTTTTTTCCGATCAACTACATGATCTCCGGGGTGAAGCCACGGCATGAGGCCATTGCTATCCCCTGTGGCGTCCTCGCCTCGGGCAACCCATCAACTCCTCCTGGGCCGTTTTCCGCGTGGAACCGCGGCGGCGCTTGCTGAGCGACAACCTGCGCAGTGGCTGCCGCGTGCCGTGGCCGACCTGGGAACTGCTTGTCGTCGTCATCGTTCATATTATATCAACCCTGGATGAAATGTTGAGCATGCGTTTATAGTGGTTAAATATGTTAAGTGTGGGTATTCTGGGTTATAGCCAGTTAGAACTGGTAATCAATATGGGGATGAAAATCAAGCAACATGGTTAATTCCATGGGTTTCTGAATTGGGGGGTAGCATTTTAAGACAACTGCTTGGGTTTTAGGGGATACCCCCTATTCATCGACCAAGAATTTATTAATCCAGGGTTGGCATTATCATCATGGCCCTAAACCTTTCTGATTAACATCATAAATGTCACCACGGTCGTTGTCGTTTTTCCATCATGTGCTGCCTATAAACGATGCGATTCAAAGGACATCCTTGTCAGCTGGTGATATTGATTGAATGTTTTGTACCTCCTGGCTGTTTGTTGCATTTAGCCATAATCAATAAAATGATAGTAATTAACCATTATTAAGTAAACGATAATAACATGTCAGTTACCACCATGAAATGCCATAAAAGGTTATTATTAACCTGGCTGTTTTGTTTAATTCATGATCGTAAGTAGAAAAACATAAAGAATCATGTCCCATCATGAACCACAGTCAGCCTTGAGCATCATTATCCACCAACTATCATCACCAATTTGCGCAATGAATGCTGGCGGTTGATGCTTTATTGTTCAACCAGTAGTGTAGTCACCAATGAGTTTGATGGTTTATGATTCAATCAAAAAGCAGTAGTGCTTAACCATTGTTGTGGGTCCTTATCCCCAAATTACAGTACCCTGATTTGCCATCATTAACCATTCATGATTCCTCTGATTTGCCATCATTAACCATTCATGATTCACCATCATCACTGTGGTTTGTTTGTCAGGCAATGATTAACCATTAGCCATCAATCATCAACCATTCAGCATTAACCATCAAGCATTCACCATTAACCATTTACCATCAATCATCGACCGTTCCTGGGATGCTTTACCATTAACCATTTACCATCAAGCATTTATCATCAACAATTAATCATTTACCATTAATCATCAAGCATTTACCATTTACCATTAACCAGCATTTGCCATTAACCATTAATCATTTACCATTAACCATTAACCAGCATTTACCATTAACCATCAAGCATTGGACCCCAAAAATGGTTGGTTTATCACCATAAATGACTATTGAAGGATGATTTGGGGGTACCCCTATTTTGAGAAACACCCATTTACGATCAATCATCAACCGTTCAGTATTAACCATCCTGGGATGCTTACCGTTCCTGGTTCCATGGCTGGACGAGGTCACCTGTTCTCCGCGGATGCTCCAAGTCTTTCAGGCAACGGTGGCACAGCAGGCGTTGCTCGTTGCGAATGCTTGGTACATGTTGGTACGCATCGTTTAGGGTTCCTAATGGTTACTAATGGTTACTAATGGTTACGAATGGTTACTAATGGTAAATGCTCAACTATCATGCTCCACAAACATTTTGGCAATGAGTTTGATAGTGGTGAATGGCTGGTGCTGGGTGATGGTTAATGACGTGGAATCAAGCCTTTGATATCCTAAGACAGTCTGATAATCCACCAGGAGACCGTACTGTGACAATTTATTTTTCTTTTTGGATTGCGATTTTCCATGTTGGATCACGGCAGAACAGCCATTTGTCTGGGCATGGTATGAGCAGTTGAGACCCTGGCAAATGGCGCAGATGCCTAAATTGCATCCTAATGCAAATGGTCTTGTCCCAAGGTTGCACCCCCCAAAATGATTGGTTTCCAATTATTCTTCTTGATGTGTTTTGTGCTCGCTTCTGTGCTCTATTTTCGAGCCATGGCCACGTAACAGTTGTTTCAATTACATGAGTCGTTGGGATCATGACAATCTTTCGTACCAGAGTGTGTTGATACTGTTTCCAAGCTCAGTACCAAGGTTCTGACACTTTGCTGTATGAGTGGGGGTGGCAACACGGGAGAGGGGTTATTCTTTTTCCAGATCAAAAAACAAATGCGGATCAAAAAAAAGACACGGATCGCGTAATATAAATGGGGAAATTCAATCATTTCCAATACCTACGAAGTTAGGTGGAATCGAGTTTCCTTTTGCTGAGACGTTAAGACACGTCACTACTTTCGTTTGGCTCAAGGTGGAAAACACTGCGTTTCTGGTGTTTATAGGGTTATCAGCCGTAGCCCTTTCCTTTTCACCTTGCCATATCCTCGTTGCTGCTCCATCTGCACTGCACTTCACTGCCTTGCTTGCTGCTCCTGCCACTGGGTGTCTCTTTGAGCATTGGTGGCGCAACTTGGCTTTCCAGCCCTGCGTTTACGCGGGTGGAATCGTGGGTGTGTTTGTGTGTTGGCTGGTGGTGGTTAATGAGCGAGGGGCAAAAGCAAAGAGGCGGTAAAAAGACGAAACGGAAACAGGAATTAGGATATACAGTGGTTGAACCGGAGTTTCCTGACTTTGTGAATCCGTTGGCCAGTTCCAGTGGTGCAGCGGGTCCAGCTCCGCAGCAGGTCCCAAGGTCCCTCTTCCCAAGACCCCTCCAAAGGATAGCTCTAGTGTTGGTTCTAGTGTTGCTCCTCCGAAGACACCTCCCAAGGAACCACCAAAGGCTAAGGCAAAGGTGACTAGTGAAGTTCGAGCTGTGCCTAAGCGACCAAGCGCCCCAAGTGTCCCTGTTGCCACCCCGGATCCAGCCGCTCCAATTGCAGCTGCTCCTACAGGGCCTGTCAGGAACACGTTTGAGGTGCGCTCAGCACCTAAGGCCATCCCAAAGGCAACTTCAGTGGTTGTTGCAAAAGCAACTTCGGCGGCTGCTGTGGCTAAGGATTTGCCTGTTCCATCGAAGGGTGTGCCCAAGGGTTTGGTTGAACCAGTTCCTGTGAAGGGTGTGCCCCCGGTTTCGGTTGATCCAGTGCCAGCCAAAGGGAAAACCACTGGCTTGAGGCTGCCTAGGGGTGTTCCAGTGGCTGATCCATCGGTTGCTGCGGATTCTTCGGTTGCTGCATCATCCACGGTTGCGAAAGCAGAGGATCCATCCACGGTGGCTAAAGGTGAGCCGGTTGCTAAAGCTGATCCGGTTGTCAAGGCTGAATCAACGGCTGCATCAAGTTCTGTTGCTGCTCCAAAGACCCCACCAAAGGTTGAATCGAAGGCTGGTACTGCTGTGTCGAAGGCCAAAGAGCCGGGTCCGGTTGCAGTTGCCCCCAAGCTTAGTGATCCTGCCACGGGTGCTTTGATACCAAGGGCAGGGGGGTTTGGAGGGGCATCAGCGGCTTCGATTCCAGTGGACGCAAAGGTGCGTTTGTCCATTGACTTGCACGGGGTATTGGATCTTGATTCATACCAGGCAGGTAAGTGGTCACAGGCTTCGCGAAGTGCTGTAGCGAATTGGATCCACTCATCGCAATACCATCAGGTTGGTGTTTGTACCTATATAGGACTTCGTGGTTCCCTATCTCAGCAAAGGCGAAGGGACGCACTCAGTGAGGTGGCCAGATTCAACCAAGACTACCACACAGATATCCGTATCCTCATTACAGCAGACACCGAAAAATCAATCTTGCTGCCGCAGCACGTAAGTGCACATATCGACGACAAGTTGAGTATCTGCTATCGGTGCTTTGAGAGGGGATTGCCCACCATCTGTGTGAATCATCAAGAGTTCTTGAAGCAATCGATCCATCCCTTTCCGGTAGTGGGGACTATCGACCGCTGCTTCAGTGAGCTGGCACGTCTTCGGTTGATTCCACGCACCTTCAGTGCTTGGCCGGGTGTGTTTACCACCCATCGGTAAGCTCAGCCCAGCGTTCGCGCGGGTGAGCTGAGACTTGGATGCAATCAGCCGAGAGCAGTTCACACATGTCATCGAGCATCAGCAACTTAGTGTCCACGGGATCTACCCTGACCCTCCGAAATTAGTAAATTTAGGTAACCTAGAATTTACGTAAATTTTTCGATTTAGGTACCAAAATTTACGTAAATTTTTAGGTGTCACCTAAATTTTTTAGGTATTACCTAAATTTAGGTGACACCTCAAATTTAGGTAATACCTAAATTTTGTTTAGGTAATACCTAAATTTTTTGGCTCTTTTTTTTGATTATTTTTTGAGCTATTTTTGTTGTTTTTTTGACTTTTTTTGATCAAAAGCAATGTAATTGATGACATTTTTTGAATGCATTTTTAAGCAATCTCAGCCCAAAAAACAATGTTTTAATCAATTATGTTGCAAATTGATGTTTCATGTAATGTATGGGAGACTGGCTTTTGTAAATGAAAAGCACCAGTGTGTTTATATTTGATGCTCTTGAAAGGCTTATTAGATCATATGTGTGTGAATAATCCTTCCAAAGAAAAAATGGAAACATTTATTTGTTTGTTTGCATTTCCTGCAAATACTTTGCTGCATTAAATTTACTTCCTGTTTTATTTTTATGTTTTTTTGACTGCATGATTTCCCAAAAAACATGTTTTTTGCTGATCTCATGATATGTGCTTACTGTTTGGGAAATGTTTTATTGTTTTTGGCTGGAATGTTTTGTATTATTCTTTGACTTGATCTGTTACAATTGATTATGTTGTTTCTATGGTACCTGCTTGCTTTATATTTATTGATTTCTTCTTACATTATGTTTTACGCACGTTCCACAATGTATTCTTTAAGTTTCCTGAATTTCAAAAGCCAAAGCGAACAAAAAAAACAAAACCAAAAAATATTTCTGTGGAAGGAGAGAAGGGCTGAAGAAGTCCGGTCAACATTCTGCAAGTATTTGTTTTTTGGCGCTTTTTGTTTTTTTGGTTCTTGGCCCCTCGAAATACGCTATAACCAGGTAAGTTGAAATTGGACAAACCGTTCAGATGCATAATTGAAATAACCACAAGAAGATAGACCATCTTCAAATAACGCTCGTTTGAATACGCCATGGTGGGCACAATTTGAAAAAATGTTGAATCAAGTTTAAGGGCGATGTGTCCCAAGTAAATAGGTCACGCATAGCAAACACTTCTTGGCTTTATTAAAAAAAACGTTGTCAGTGTGTTGGTTTAACTAAAAAGAGACATGTTGTCAGTGAAAGCTGGTTTTGAAAGAATGACAGTATTCGACATTACAAGCACATTAAGCGCATGCATTGCAAAACAAATCCCTGTGTTACCAGGAGTAGGCCCAATAAATATTAGTCGTGATTGATCTTGTGTACCTGCTCTTATGCAGCATCAGTACTATTTAGTGAAATAGAATTCAAAACGGCTACATTGATACCATGAAAAAAACTTATACTTCTGAGATCAGAACTCTTGAAAATAATCATCCAAAAATGAATCCTATCACTGTCAATGGTGGCTACCTTGGTCAAATTACATGTTTGGTTTGGCCCGTGTTTTCTGAATCAAACACAAATATTTTGCCACTATGTCACTGATAAATATGACATTGTGACTAACAAAACTGTTTTTTTCTTCCTTGGAGTGTCACGAGGTTTTGTTGTTTTTTCCAATCATTCTTAACATCTTTCCAAAAATTTTACATACCGATGTTAAATGATTTCCATTGGAACACATTTTCTTTCATGAGGAGCAGAACGGCTCGCAGTGGGGACGCGCTCGTAATCGCAAGTGGTTGTGAAATATTGCCATTTACCATATTTTGTGTTTTAAGCGGGTCTAGAACCCAGGCTTTGAATCACAGCAATATTTGCTTGGAGCTTCCATTGCAGGAAAGTGGAAATATTCGCAAAGGCAATATTCAATGTTCCGTATAGCCACTATTGCCATACTTATTGAGTTTGTTTTCTTATTGCAAATTCGATTATGCAAAAAGAATATTGACATTGTATATATCTATCAAGGCTCCTGCCAGTCAGATGCATGAGAACACTTGTCATTTACTTGTGATTTACTCTAAAGTTATTTTTGATCTGTTTGTAACATAGTTTCAATTTACACCTTTACTTGTGCTTTACTTGCTGTCTACTCCTGATTTAGTTGAAATGCATTTTTTGATTTACTTGTGGTTATACCTGTGGTTTACTTTGACTGATTAAAGACTCACTTGTGAATTATTGAGGGTTCACTTGTGATTTTTTGTCATTTACTTCTGCCTTACTTGTGATCTATTTGTAATTTATTGCTGGCGCACTTGTCATTTATGTTTGCTGTATCATATTTTTTGAAACTAGTAGACCTGTAGACTGGTAGACTAGTAGAATATGAGTAGGCCATCAGTAGAATACTCACAAACTAGTAGAATATCAGACTAGTACACTTGTAGACAAGAAGGAGGCCAAAAGAATAAAAGTAGAGTAGTAGTAGGCCAAAAGAGTAGAAGTAGAGTAGTAGTAGAATAGTCGTAGAGTAGTAGTAGAGTAGCAGTAGAATAGTAATCCAGTAGTA
>VSDK01003802.1:648036-684027 GCA_009767595.1 Symbiodinium kawagutii | reverse complement strand
CTTCTCTACTTTTCTCTGAGCTACTCTTCTCTTCTCTACTTTTCTCTTCTCTACTCTTCTCTTCTCTACTTTTCTCTTCTCTACTCTTCTCTTCTCTACTCTTCTCTTCTCTACTTTTCTCTTCTCTACTCTTCTCTTCTCTACTTTTCTCTGAGCTACTCTTCTCTTCTCTACTTTTCTCTGAGCTACTCTTCTCTTCTCTACTCTTCTCTTCTCTACTTTTCTCTTCTCTACTCTTCTCTTCTCTACTTTTCTCTTCTCTACTCTTCTCTTCTCTACTCTTCTCTTCTCTACTTTTCTCTGAGCTACTCTTCTCTTCTCTACTTTTCTCTTCTCTACTTTTCTCTGAGCTACTTTTCTCTGAGCTACTCTTCTCTGAGCTACTTTTCTCTGAGCTACTCTTCTCCTCTCTACTTTTCTCTTCTCTACTCTTCTCTTCTCTACTCTTCTCTTCTCTACTCTTCTCTTCTCTTTTCTAGCCCATCCGTAATTCGGAGTTTCTCTATGAAACTTCCTTTGATGAGACGATGACTTTATGGATATATAAATCAAGCTGTGCCCTTGGGATTGGCTGTGAAATGGTGATTTTATGAATGCCTGAATCCAGCTGTGCTTATGGGATTTGCTACACAATGTTTTAGATCAGATGAAAACGTCCAAAACTCGGAGAACGATAGGGGACGTTCACAGATTCTATGAAAACCTCCAAAACTTGGAGAACGATAGGGGACGTTCTAAATTTTCCGTGAATACACCTTAAACGAATATTTTTGACGCTGCCTGTGCTGCCACACAGTGTGCTCGCGTGTGATCATGTTTCATCATGTTTCATCATGTTTGATCATGTTTTATCATGTTTCATTTGATTTGATCTTCGTCGGGAGTGGCCTTTGGTGGCATTTGGTGGAGTTTAACGGTGTTCTGTATGTAGGCTGACAGTTGCTGACTACATGCATTTATACATTTGTTTGTGGCCGGCGGCTGGCGATGATGAAGCAACATCTTCACTGAAAGTCTGAGAGGTTGTGCAGATTTCTTCATGGTTCGATTAATTGAGCCTTCGTTGCAGCATGCTTCCCTTGCCTGCAGTTGCCCTCCAATGAAAGGATGCTGCCAAAAAGGGCACTTTTGATCAAATCTGCTTGTTTGATTTTGCTGGACTTCCTGTTGGTTCAAGGTCTTGAGTCTCTTCGGGAACTTGCACTGTTCTCGTCTTTGGATTTTGCAAGGTGTTGCTGATGACAACTCATGAAAGCAACCACGCTGAAAGAGCAGTGTGGACTGGAATGGTTCGATTACCTGACAGCCAAGAGTGCTCTATTTACAAGTAGGTTCAAAGCATGAAGATCGAACTCAAACGTGCCGGGGAAGGAGACAGCGTGGGGCACATGGACCGACAAATCACAGGTTCTGAGTCTATCCGTGTTCTCGCGACTTGAAGTTTCTGTATTTGTTGCGTTGCAATTTTAAGGTTTCTTGGCCGGCGGCACTATGGGATGATACCATAAAAAAGCAACCACTGTCGGACAGTTGCGTGAAGATATGGAACGACTAGCTGATGTGCTGCCACACAGTGTGCTCGCGTGTGATCATGTTTCATCATGTTTTTTCATGTCTTATCATGTTTCATTTGATTTGATCTTTGTCCGGAGTGGCATTTGGTGGAGTTCGATGGTGTTCTGTAATTAAATCGGTCGAAATATACATTTGTTTGTTGTTGGCGATGAAGCAACATCTTCACTGAAAGTCTGAGAGGTTGTGCAGATTTCTTCATGGTTCGATTAATTGAGCCTTCGTTGCAGCATGCTTCCCTTGCCTGCAGTTGCCCTCCAATGAAAGGATGCTGCCAAAAAGGGCACTTTTGATCAAATCTGCTTGTTTGATTTTGCTGGACTTCCTGTTGGTTCAAGGTCTTGAGTCTCTTCGGGAACTTGCACTGTTCTCGTCCTTGGATTTTGCAAGGTGCTGCTGATGACAACTCATTAAAGCAACCACGCTGAAAGAGCAGTGTGGACTGGAATGGTTCGATTACCTGACAGCCAAGAGTGCTCTATTTACAAGTAGATTCAAAACATGAAGATCGAACTCAAACGTGCTGGGGAAGGAGCAGTGTTGAACGGTCCCATGTCACCAAGTGCCTTGCTTCCGTCTCTTGGGTAGGTCGGCCGCCTGCTGCCGTCCTTGCAGTCAGCGCCCAGGACTGCATGTTGATGGCCTGGTACATGCTGAAGGGTCGCCTGCGGGGTGTTTCCTACGAATCGCTGCCTGTCCATGCCCAGATGGCCAGGGAGACCTTGCATCTGAATGGTGCCTTGCGCACGGCGGCCAGGGGGAACGTCACGGTGAGGCGGTTGGCTTTGGGAGCAAAGAAGACGGAAACTCGTTGGCACATCCACAGCGGTTTGGTGTCAGGTTCTTGAGTCATTGATTTTTATATGATATATGAATATATATATATATATATGATAGATGTGTTTACATTCATTTACACAGTATTATAGATTTATTAAAGAGTCTTCATCAGGAGATCTTCAGTTCGGAAGCTTCTGAGAGAGTAGAAATGCGCTATCAGAACTGTTTCGTGTTTTTTTGAAATCTCTTGGTGAGTGCGCAATTTTGGACGATTTTCCAAGCTCAAAAAATCCAGCTGTGCTTTTCAGAAGGATATCTTCAGATCAATTTCCATTTGTCCATTTTTACGCAGAAATCAACACCCCCTGCCGCAGCTGTCAAACATGACATGTGGTGGTTTCTCAAAATAGGGGTACCCCAAACTACCAGCAATTGCCAGTATCCAGTCGTAGCCTGAACTCTCAGGAGATTCACGGACAAGTCTCGCATGCGGGCTTCGGGCAGGCAGGACTAATGGGAAGCTCACCCACAAGCTATTTGGTGGTTTCTCAAAATTGGGATCCCCAGAAATGGATGGTTTATTACTAGAAAATTGGTTCATAACATACTGGATGATTTAGGGATACCCCTATGACTTGAGAAACTATCATTTTATCCTGGATATGGATCATTTTGCGGACCTTGCCCTGTAAAGGAAAACAAAAGTGATAAAAGTGCATCACCCTTGATCCCTAGCCCATGAGGCTAGCGCTTGTGTGGGAAGCAGACCTGCAAGGGGAGTCATGGCCGCGTCAGGGGAGCAAAGGATCCCAAACCAAGCTGCTGGTCCGTTGTGAATCCCACGATTTCGCGTGATTTCTTGTCTACGACCGACTCCACGATTAGCTAATCTTGTTGGGCATTAGGCGTTGCGTTTTGATAGCCATATGGAGGAGCACTGGGCAACACACAGGATTGAACGTTCATACCCAAGGGGTTCCAAGGCCGCCAGGGCCTGTCAACAAACTGGATACTGTCACGACTCCAGACCTCGGCAAACGAAAAAGCAGCTTTAGGAGCCAAGAAGGACGGCCGTTTTTTGGACTTTCTTGGGGCTTATGCTGACCAGAATACTATGGTTGATGGTCACTGATTGTTCAGGAGGCTAGATCATCCAGTTAGATGTTTGACAATGGCAGAATGATCTATAGTAGTGAATGCTTGATCATCAATCAGCTGTCAACAGATCATTCTCACTACTTGTTGAACAGATCATTGATAATAGTGAATCTGTGAACCGTTGATGAGGGTTCATAATCACGGTTCAACACCATGATGGCTAATGGTGGTTGACCTTGTGGAAGAACCAACCCTGAACGCGGCCGTTGCGGTACACCCTTGCCGCAACCGGACAGGTCACTCCCGGTGAAGCTTTGTCTGTTCGAAGCTCCACCTTGGAACCTTGGGACGCAGCTGTTGCTGTGAATGTATACGTATATTAGTTTGCTTATGCCAGATTGCGTTCACTATATATTTATATATATACATATTAACATTGTTAATATACATAGATACATACATACACGCAAAATTAAATTACATTACATTACATTAATTACATTACATCACATCACATTACATTACATTACGTTACGTTACATTACATTACGTTACATTGCATTACATCACATCACATTACATTACATCACATCACATCTCATCACATCTCATCACATCACATCTCATTACATGCATACATGCATACATGCATTCATGCATCCATGCATTCATGCATACATGCATACATGCATACATGCATACATGCATACATGCATCCATACATGCATACATGCATACATGCATACACGCATACATGCATACATGCATACATGCATCCATACATGCATACATGCATAAATGCATACACGCATACATGCATACAAGCATACATGCATTCATGCATCCATGCATTCATGCATACATGCATACATGCATACATGCATACATGCATACATGCATCCATACATGCATACATGCATACATGCATACACGCATACATGCATACATGCATACATGCATACATGCATACATGCATACATGCATACATGCATACATGCATCCATGCATCCATGCATCCATGCATCCATGCATCCATGCATCCATCCATCCATCCATCCATCCATACATACATACGTACGTACGTACATACGTACATACATACATACATACATACATACATACATACATACATACGCATACTAGACATACACAGGATACTACCATTTGAGCGTGCATTCGCATCCAGGGGACATGGGACATGTGCAGAAACTATGTTTGGCTGTTGGTGTCAACAAATCTGACACGACTCAAATAAGTACCTGCAAGGCAAAAAATAGCTAAATCAAAAATTTTGTTTTTCCCAACCCCCTTCAAATAGTAAGCCCTCTCAAGGGAAAAACACCCAACCCCCAGTACCTTCAAGGGAAAAACATCCAACCCCCTTAAGCAATCTCAAGCTTTTGCCTCCCTTTTGCTGCTTGTCCTGACTTTTGCTGCTGGGTGGTTGGGAGATGGCACTCCCCTGGTAGCTGTTCTCGCTTCGCTGTATCAAGCATGGCACCCCTGCGACATACCTATCTGCAAGCTTGATCCAGGGACACTGTCAGGAGCGAGGTACCTCCAGGGCTGTTCACGATGGTTTGGTGCTTAAGACCTCGGTGATTTCTAAACTGCCGAGATTCTTGCAGAATGAGTTGGGAAGTCAGAGCGATTGCCGTCCCACGATGTCCCTGTTGTTTCCCTGTCTTTGTGGACCGTCCTGCTCTAGAAAGCATTTATCCAGATTCTTAATTTTATAGACCCATTGCGAACGATTTCCTTGCGATGGACCCGCGACGGACAATCCTCTTGATGCACATTTCTGCACCTTGCCAGCTTTCTCTTGGTTCACTGTCTCACGCAACAGCTCCTGTCTCCAAGCTCAGGATTCTGTCTATCGCTCGATGGGTACCCTGGCACCAAAGGAGCTTCCGGTTTGTGGGGTATGGTGTGAGCAACAATTAACCAACATTGGGAAATCCTTCGCAAGCAATGAAGATTACATGGCTGTTTGTGGTTACCTGGATATATAGACAACGAAGCATCGCTAGGTCGCCTTTTCCGACCAAAGTATTATACAATTTCATGGATCGCCAAACTGTTCACAACTCTCCATTTCGGTCCTTAGCTAATGCGAAAAGGATTTTGGAACCATGCGTTGGAACATGGATCCAACCAGGGTGTTGAAGGGTAGCATCGTTGTGTGGAGGGCCTGAGCTAGGCCTTGGTAGCTTGGAGTCCCTGACCGTTTGGATGAGCATGGGTCTATATGGTGGGTTCTTGAAATGGGGGACCCCAAAAAATGGTTGGGTCATTGCTAATGATTACGATATATTACGATTACTCTTGGGTGGTGTGGGGGTACCCCTATTTTGAGAAACACCCCTGTACCACCTCAAGCTGTGTGTTTCTGTGGGTTTGGACATTCTTGATCCAGAGCCATGGATGTAATAACGACAGGAAACAACCACCAGGTGGTGCCCGGTAGGTCATGATTTCGGAAGCGGCCATCTTCTGCAGCTCTGAGGTTTTAAGCGCATCGATTTGTTGTCCATTTTTGTCAACCACGGTGAGAGCCTGGGCTTGAAACCACCTGCTGACTTCCAGAAACCGCTCCAACACGGCGGCGGTCACACCTTGATGCTCAACAGGTTGCTTCACTTTTGGGTTGACCACGGCTGCATACGGACTTGGAATTCTGCGGACCTGTGCAACAAAGTGTATCAACATTCAATATCTTTCGATACTTTCCAGTCAACTCACTACTGGGTGACCATGTGTTGGGTTTGGTCGGAAGCCTTACAAGTCTACCTGGTCATTCAAATCTCAGGCTGGACGATCTGGACATGTTTTAACAGCCCAGGATATTCTGAACTCCTGCCTTGGTTCAACGATGATTAGCTTCATGTCCATGTTCCTTCGTCTGGAATTCTGGAGCACCTCCTGTTTCTGTACGGTTCCAAAGCCAAGAGGAAACGCCTTCTGTTTCTGGTGGCTAGGGAGACCATGACGTTCCCACCATGGGCCCAAGGCCCAAGGTCGGCTGTTGGTCAGGTGTCCAAGGGCTGATGCAGATGAGCGTGGTCACCTCATGTTTGTGGAAGGGCATTGGAAACAGAGGGACTTCAATGGCCAAGAAATAGCTTGATTTGGATTAATGCTGGTATTTCAGTGTGAACCAGAAGCATCCAATTTGACACAGTTTGCGAGAAGATATGTTCCGGTCATGTTCCCGATGCCCCGGTGAAAACCATCTGAACAATCGCCTAAACGTGCTGGATCACCTAGAATTTCTGGATCAAGGTTGCCCTACATCAAGCAAAAACAAGTATAAACCTCTGTACATAACTTCAGGAGAACTATTTCAGTCATTTTCCTCCCAAAACCCTCACAACAAAAACCATGTGAAACGTTGCGCAAGATTTCGGAAGGTTCTCCCCACATGCAAATATGCGTTCCAACAAAAACTATACAACTCTTTGGACAGTAATACGCAAGTTCTTGTTTCCCAGACGTGAACAGAATGAAGGAGAGTTGTACGTTTCATACTTCCGTTTGATATCAATTGGCACAATCGAGAGAAAAAAAACAACTTCCAAAAAAATAAAGGGGAAACCAACTTAAGCCAACATGGGATGATAAGACATCTATGTTTTATGATTAGGGCAATTGTGGTTTTGAGTGCAGAGATTCTTGGCCGATCTGGAGCCTGGGGGAGCAGGGTGCCGTTGGGTTTCAAGGGACCAGCTGAGGAACGGTGTGTTGGATGGAGCTCAAAAGCTTCTCAGCAGTTTCAGGGTTGGGTGCGCGCCTGGGCAAAACGGGGTGGGCGCAATCCTGTGCTTTGTCAGAACTGGATCCTGCGTTTGTTCCTCTGGTGTCGTGAGGGAAGGATATGTTGTTTTGATGGAAGATATCATTCAATATCATTCATATGTAATTATACCATTATTGCTTGTTGAACATATCAATCAACTTTGAAAAACATGTGATTGCCCTTTTCAAGAATAGGTGAGGAGGCTCATCCATTGTTGGGATTGCTGTCTTTCAAGTTGGAGTTTGTCCTTCAACATCACAAGGTGCTCGGTGAATGCGTTCTTCGTTGCTCTGAATGTTCAACGTATACCAATGTATGATATATATATATATATATAGATTTATCAACCAGTATCAATTGTCACCAACCATTCTTGTCAAGTTTCAATCAGCGATCTACTGACGATCATTGAAGCATGAATCTCATACATGCACATGTGCATGTAAGTGTAGATATACACTTACCTAGCTGCCCACCTACTGACCTATCTACGTAAATCAGCACCTGCATAGATTATTATCATTTGTTTTTTACTTGTGGGCTTCCCTAGATCCTGAACCCTCATCTATATCTTTGCTCCATCTCAGGCCTATGTCTTGACTTATCTAATGGCTGCTTGGGAATCAATTGCTCACCTTTAAGCGGAGCTTTGCTGCAAACCTATAGTAGGAACCCTTGAAGAACAGTTACAACAAAGTGAAACTGCAGCAGTTTTGCATGAGGTCGATCCACATGATCCACTAAGAACCTCCCAAAGGAGGGACCTTACTCTTAATGATCAAGTTTCGCTATCCTCCCACAATCGCTCATTTCTTCATGACGCCTCGATAACTCTCCGGCCCTGGGGCCCCAGCCTGCCTCCTGCCATGGTACCATCAGCGCCATCGTGGCCTAGGTCTTTGTGTGCACCTATGGAAAAGAAAGATCCACGAGCGAAGCCATGGCTCGTCTACGAGCCTTGGGATATTCTGCTTCTGGTAGCGCTTGGAATGAAGATGGACATGGCTTCGAATGGGTCAAGGCATGTCCAGTCACTGGGCTGCCACAACGGCTTCTGCTTGTGGTTGTTGGGTTGTTTGGTCGCTTGGTTGTTTGGTTGTTGTGTTTGTTGCTGTTATTGCAGACAGTTTTGCAAACAAGAGGAGCATCGATTACTGAAAAGGTTTCGCGAATTGCACATGTGGATCTGACCTTCCTGCCACCAATCTTTTATTAATTTTTAGTGCATACAATAATTTGATAGGAAGGTGGGGATGCTAGATAGGATCAGATTTAGCAACGCTGGGCCCAAAAAAGTGTGACAATGTCTCGTGTGGAGGATAGTGACCCCAGCACCTACTGGTAGGCGCGGGTAGAAGAGTCAGGATCAAGATGAGTGGCAAATTCAATGGCAACGGGGTCCAAGTTGCAATCAGCAAAGTTCCAACATAGTCAAAACAGTGGCAGCTTTTTCTGGTAATGATGTCTCTCCGACAAAAAACATGTTGTTTGGATAAACCACCATTGATTTGTGGTTCCTTCTGGTACCCGGGTATATAGTTAAATGGGTGTTAGGCTCTAACCATGGAATGTGATCTCTGCACGGATTCCTGCTAGCATGGTTGGTTAGCAGAATTAGGTCGCCAGATTTAGTTTGGACCCATCGGTAGTTTACCCATTGGTCAATCCTATTTGGTGTAACCATTCATTTCTATGCCCATCGGATCCCATGAGATTCCTCCAAGTATTTGATCGCACCAGTGCTTTCAGAGCATGTGGAAACGTGGTGGTAGCTTCTTGAAACTACATTGTTTACTGCCATGCGGTGAATCCGCCTGAGTTGAGTACTCATGATTTTCATAGGCTCAGCCCATCACCCCCTTTGACAGGAACCTAGGATCATGCAGATTCTCCAGTTTAAACCTTCACTTAACATGTAACATGTATCGGTTTCACACTAGACATATCATTGAAATCATGAATGGGCTAACGAATGGTTACACGTTGGACAACTATTTCAACTTATTAAAACTTCTTGTGGCCTTTGCTGGAGGACAGGTTCTCCGGTCACTCGTCCGGGGGCCCACCGTTGCCAAGGCTTCGAACGGCGACGCCGAGTGCTGCAGTGCCCAGTTTTTCCGCTGGTGGAAAAAAAGCTGCGGCATCTGGAGCCCTTCATCCACTTGTGGGGCCCAGAATCCAGCATGGCGACCATATGGGGATAGGGAACCCCCAAGAATGGCTGATTTGTTACCAGAAATGGTTCATAGTGGATGATAACTGGAGGGACCCCTATTTTGAGAAACCACCGTACTTTCCCAGAGATGGTGGAAATTTGTCAGATTCCATTTCCTGAGCCCGTGCCAGATACCTTTGTCATCCTTGTCGAGTTTGGGCTTGATGCTTTGAGGATTGCTTTCAGATGCTGGAAGACTGAGTCAATTCTGAACTTCCACATTGAAGTCAAGCTGAACTCACCAAATTTAAAGGGATGTTCTCTACCAAGTTGGTTATCCTTGCTGGATTCTTGAGGACTGATCCACTTTTTGTTTGGGTATTGTTCAACCCAGGTGCCTATCAAGACACATCATGACTTGGGAGTCCTCTTTGATTAGAGGCGTGCAGCATGTTTCATCACTCGTAGGTAGATTAAAACTAACATATCCCATTTGTTGAAAGTATGGAGGTTTCACGCCAGTCGTGACCTGCTAATATGGCATCGTGACTAATGGGATAACCTTCACAACGAAGCAACCAGGTCAACCATTCGCTTTTCCGGGTAAAGTTTACTGGTAACGAAGTGGCTGACATTGGTTGACCTCAACAACTCAGACATGACGAAGCGTTTCGTGGGCGAAGCTAACTTTTGTTCAGCAAGCGTCACTGTGCCCGTCAGGTGTTGACAGCTCCCGTCGTGAACTTGTGGCGAAGTGAAAAGTGAGCGGATGCGAGGGATCCAATGGAGAAGTTACTTGTGATCCTGACTTTGCGTTGTAGACTTTGATAAAGGACTTGTATATATATTGGTAGTCCATAGAGATGGAGCCCTGAAAGAGCAATTTGTTTCTGGAAAAGTCATTGACATATTGCGACGGGGTTGCCAAGTACCTGCCAATAGGACCCCAGCCACATTGACACTACATCTAGTTTTGGCCTAGTCAATCTACTTGTTTTCTTTTGGCACTCTTAAAGATAGAACCAACACTGCCGCGAGCCAAATCAATATCTGGTCGCTCCTTCTGATCGTTGCCTCGTTTCGCCACATGGGGCCCTGTAACTGGAAGCCTTTTGGCTGAGCGAAACCACGACGTGACTCGCCTCCCTGCCCTTCGAAACGCCAAGAAATGGCTCCCTCCAAGGCTCGGGGGTGAACCAAGTAGCAACGAGTCCTGGTTCCAGAAATGGCAACCCACTACCTGAGTTGCAACCAGGATTTCAGAACCAGCTTAGCGCAGAGGTGTGAAAGAAGCTGTCGATCTTGACCTGTGACTCTAAAGATGACTGAATGACTGCTTGGGACAAGTAGAAACAGCTGATCTTGCCGCACAAGTGATTTGGGACCCAGTCTGTCCATTGGTGCTGGATGGGTTCTTGAAACTCAATAGATATGATTTTTCCAGACGTGATGCACACCCAGCACTCATGGTACCTGGTGTATACATGACTGTCGTTTGTTGCCATCGGAACTTTCACTAATTCATACTCATTCATACTAATTCAATCATAAAGATAGATTCACATCTTTTTTTTGTCAATCACATGGTTCGGGCAGACCCACCCAGGCAGACACCAGCAACACTGCAGGTTGGATGCGACCCTTTCGACGGCTCTGGGTGCGCTTGCTTCGCTTGAAATGGCGTTGCCATAGTGCACATGCGTACCTCCTGCATCCTGCTGCCATATTTATAGGGAACAACAATGTAGCTTGAGATGGTTGGGCGCACCGGGTAGCCCCAAATTCTGCAGGTTTACATTTTTCAGAAAACTGAAGCTTGGCAGTATGTTGGACAACGAAGATGTGAACCAATCGTATCTCGACAACATCTCCGACTTGCTTCTGTCAAATGCACCCTTCACAAATTATGCTTGTTTGAATTAAGCGCTTCTGGGCCTTTTTCTTGTGACAGATTCCACGCCGCTCGCTTTTGTAATGAAAGTTATCAAACTGGATTGGCTTGCAAAAAGTCTCTGCAATGCCGAAGGGGTACCCCCATCTCTGCGGCATGCTGTGGCTATACCCCAGACTTGTGTTTGGTTTAGTTTCTCAGAAAAGGGGTACCCCAAAAATGGATATAGTTTATTACTACAGATGCTTAACAAATTGGATGATTTTTTTGAGAGCCCTCTGACTTGAGAAACACCAATTTGTTTCTAGGAGGGGCAAGGTTCAGAGTTGTTTTAAACCCATCAGATCCGGTGTCCTACCTTCGGTGTCCTACCTTCGGTGTCCTACCTTCGGTGTCCTACAAGGGGTCCTTGTGCCACGCCAGGAAGACCATGATCGTGTCCTCCAAAGAGAATTGGGTCAGTACCTCAGGGAGCTGTGGCCCGGCCGTGGAGTGGCCGTCACCAAAGTCTTGGTTTCTGGAGCGAAACACCTGGTGGTGGCCGGTGTGAAACCAGTGGCTGAACTGGTAAATCCACGACCCTTTCGAAGTGGAAATGGCAATGCAGGCTGGAAAAAACCAATCGATAAGGATGTTTGCTGAGCTTCCTGTGGAATCTTGGGTACAGCTTTGTAGCCTTTTCGGCAACGAGATTGGGGGGCAGACCTAGAGACACCACTGGTTGAATCTTTACGACTGTGTTCCTAGCTTGACCCTTCCCAATGAAACTGGTACCATTGTCAGGATGTTTGCAGTTCCAATCAGTTCCATAATATCCAGGGTTGCCATTCTATGGCTACAACAAACCAACGGCCCCAGTGACATGTGAGCTGAGTTGAGTTATAGTATAGGTATATATATATACTATCTATCTATCTATCTGTCTGTCTGTCTGTCTGTCTATCTATCAATCTGTCTGTCTGTCTATCTATCTATCTATCTATCTACCTATCTATATACATATTTAAATATATATATATATATATACACACATATATATATATATATATATTATGTTATATATATATATATTATGATATGTATATATATATTATGATATATATATATTATGTTATATATATTAAATACATGTCTTGGATGGCAAGCTGATGTCAAGCGTACTGAAATGATTTGCAGAGGCATGATATGGACATGCGTCAAGGGCCTTGTTCCCTTGGGATGTGTCCACAGCAGCCCGCAACATTTACAACTGCGAATCATCTGCAGATGCTTTCAATAGCACGGACTGTCACCGGATCATGCTTTGAAGGTTTGAGGTTCTGACTTGACAACATCAAAGCTGATCAAGATGGATGTTCGCCCCCCCCCAGGTGACCCTGAATGACTGGTGAATGTGTTTATCATCAAGCCACTTTGTTTCCGGAAGTTATTGCCTTCTTGGAAAAACAGAAGTGGAAGATCACAATATAAATCATACAAACAATGAATAGCGTTTTTTTTCCTGCACAGAATCTTGCATTCAGGTTCTGAAAGCAGATGGCACTGCTTGCACGTTTTCTCGCAGAAGTATATTGTCAATCGTAACCCATGCTGGATGATAATGTACCCTCCTTGCTTGATATTCTATATCAGCTTTAAAGGTACCGAAGCTCACCAAACTTTAGCTAACATTGTTATTTTACTTTTCTTGACCAGCAATTGTTCACAACCATGAAATCTAGGAAACACAATGAATCTATGGAAATCATCAAACATGAAGTTATGCACTGGAAACAAACCATCATGAATCATTATGATAAACATCAATCATGGGGATCCCAGAAACTATTTTGACCATTACTACTATTTGCTACTTGCAACTTTATATCTATTCATATTTATATGTGTTATTATATATATATAAACATATTACATGTGTTCCATTTTACATTTTACTTACCATTGTTATGTTTTCCAACTATTACTATCTATTATATCTTTTCCAGGTCGATGAACCATTATTACTAACCATTATGCATTTTGCAATGACATATTTTTTTAATTCTCTTCACCAGGTGAAGGCCGAGATTTTCTCACGAGAAGCAGGCGCGGTCGCACTCGCAGCTGAAGCAGCCACGGCTGGTGGTTGGGAGGGAGCGATTCGGAGCCAGGGGTATCCCTGGGTCCCTTACAAGGGGGAGAAATTTGGAGCTACCAGGAGTGCCCTAATCCAATGGTAGTTAGCCATTCACCATTCTTGTGAAAACCACCACTGAGCATGGGTGAACCAGCTGAGTGATGGAGCGAACTCTTCTAACCTTTTGTTTCTTGAGTGAAAATCAACTACACTTTTCCTTCAATTGGAAAATGAAGCACATGCTTATTTATAAAGCATGTTTGCGTTTTCGGAAGTGTCGAATCTATAAATCTCCATTTTTTGGCACACATTCATTGATATGGAGCTGTTTGTCTTTACTCACAGTGGGAATGAGTGTATAGAGGACATACATGATTGGTGCGCAGTTCACCACTGGCGGCAACACCTTTCTGGCATATGTCATTCATAGTGTATGTATGTAGAATGGCAGTAAAGGTGCAATATCATGGCATATCTAAAAATCGCAACAGTAAACTTGGTCAGAGTGCAGCAAACCTATGAATTCGCAAGCGGCCATCAGTCTCAATTGCAAAATTGCTCCGGACGATCCAGCTTGGAAGACGCATGTTCGTATATTTTGAATGTGTCCGAAGCCAGAAATTGAGAGTCAAACCCATCATAGTTGTTGGGTGTCCTATGGTTGTAGCCTTCTTCGCCAAGCAGAAGAGTTTACACAGCACAGCATGTCTTCTGCTCTTTGGCCCTTCATCTGTCGTTTTGATTTGTTTTGTGGGTGTTTCTTACTTGTGCATTCCCTCATCCTTGTCATTAGCATTCATTGGCCACTAACTAGCCGTGAAAAACTCTTCGTCAGCCACTAAAAGGGGTATTGATGGGTACTGTATAGTACCATTGATCAATTTTGACGCAACGGTTGCAATCTTTGATTCTGACCCGGCCGCCGTGCTGCTTCACTTGCCCGTAAGGGATGGACCAGGAGAGCTGAAAATGAGAACGATTGAATCTATTGAATTGCTGAGCATGTTTGGAAACGACACTCAGTCTTCCAGATTCGACCAACAGTTTGGTGTTGATTACTGGTAAGGAGCACTGATCAATGGTAATGCTCAGTGCTTGAAAAAGCTCAAACAGCAAGAATGGTCAACAATCAGAGGGCTAGAAAAACCGACAGAACTGCCAGTCGGAACCAACCAAACCAAAAATAGGCAGGCGAACATCGAAACACGAACTAGTTTGGTCATTTGTGGCATGTGAAGAACCAGAGTAGAGGGTATTGATCCAAAGCGCGAGAGGTTTTGGCAGTTCTGTGCTGCATGTCATCGAATCAAATCCATTCGCCATGTCGTAGTTGCCGAAGCGATGGTTGTATTTGATTGGCCATCTGCATGTGTGTTTTACTTTTTCCAGGGGTCAACGCATCTTGGCTGCACTGCAGTGGTCCATTGTGGAGACTAAAGGTGGAGAATCTTGAACACTATCTACGCAGATCTATGCTATTTGGGTGCGTCTCTGCGATAACCCCTGAAACCGTTGCTTTGCATTGTGACATTGTTTCCTTTTATATAGCCAGTAGGCCTCCCAAATACGGGTGCTACTGGCTGGCTATTGCTGCACCAATCAGCAATCGATGGTTGTTTGCTGTTGCCGTCCCCTATATTAAACCATTCTTAATAGCCAGTACGAACCATTCCCAGTCATCCAGCTTTGGGAAACACTTCAAGGTATACAATGATATTTCATCACTACTTACCATGATTCAGCACACCACGGTAGACGGTTATGAACCAATATAATTTTAACTGCTATTAAATTTGTTATCCACTAGCCACTATTGTAACTACTGACCACGACTGTGTAAGCAGTGTGAACCACTTCTTAGCTAAATAGACCACTTTCCAACTACATGTTAATTTAAACACTCGCGAATGTTCACCAGCTGTCAACTCATTCAACTCCTGTTAACCCCTTTTTTGATCCTCTTAACCATGAACTGATGGTCCACCCCTATCCGCCACTCCACCTGGGTTGAGGGTCCACCTCCCAGGTTGTTGGCTCTGTGGATCGCTGTGCGTTTGGGCAGCGGTGTGGATTTCTTCCAATTCTCCGAGAAGTTGTCCAATACCGCTCTGACGCCCTCGCGCCGTGGCTGTCGGAGGTCCGCTATGGTGCGGGTACTGGTAGACCTGGCAGCGAAATTCCCACCCTCGGGAAAGCCATGGCGATGCTGCCAGTTTCAAACAGTAAGATGAGGATTAATGGGGGTTGGGGCCTGAGATGGAGAGGAAACTGTGCGGTTTGGCTGACAAGAAGTTTTAGAGTCCAAAATCAGAGAAACCAACAATCCATTGCTAGCTTCAGCTTTCATTGGATAATATTATCTACAAAACCATGTTTTGAGCTTGTAGTTGTCTTGGTTTTGTAGAGTCATGTGCAGTACCTGGGATGCAATGAAAGCGGCTACATGCAGCTGGTAATGTGGCAGAGCGATGCAGACCGAAAATTCTAAAAACCATTCATCAAACGTGCTTTTTTGACTACAGCACCATCGATTCTATCATTCATCACTCCATGTTTGAAATGCTCGGCTTTGCGGAAGCCCGTGCTGGTTTTCACGTGACCGGAGCCTAAGGTGGATGCCCCGGAAGATGTTTCTCTTCTTGGTCTCCAAGCCTGTGCCGCCTGGCACATGCTCCACAGAGCTGCCAGACTTTGTCCCCTGGTTAGTTGGACATCATCGGTACGAAGTGATTGCTGGTTACTGGTTACTTCTATCATCCTACCGGAATCCTACCTGTTGATAGTGAACAACGACAGGTGTTTATCGCTAAGACTAGTTACGCTTGTGGGTGATAGAAATTGATCTCGCGCGGCCCTGCCATGGTGGTGCAACTACGGAAGCGCTTTAGAAGTTCTACTGCAACTGTAGTTCTGCTGGGGCTACAACTACTGAAGACCATTGACGCCGCCATTATGCTTCATCATAGTTGATAGCAGTTTCTTGAGGGTAGAATCGATCCTACTGGCAGTTGTGTGAGTTGTGAACACGAGTTGGGCTGTAGTAGACACGAAGTACCCAACGTGATCTCAGTAGCCACTTGGTCCAGCACGGATGATTCAAGTAAGATTCTTCCTTTACGTAAGTCCAAGTTGTAAAAAGAGTCACCTTTCAACAAGAATCAGTCATGTGAATGGGCTCGGGACATATCACCACGGTTCAACTTTCATGTCTTATCTTGGAATGCTCTAGTCGGAAAGCTCATTGACTTGCCAGTATGGGTTCAAACAAACTGCAATTTGTTGGATGTGCCAATATGTTTGCTGGTAATTGAAGACCTTCCTTCTCAGTCATTGTTGGGGTCAAAACAGTCCATGAAGGTCTAAGAAGATGATATGGAACCACAGTTCTTGGTGTTGGATATTGAGTTTACCACTGGCCACATCAATGTGTTTCCATCCTCAACCTCAGATCAAAGGTTCACATGCCAATGTTTACAGGAGAGAAACCTTGGCTGGTGCCGGTTGGAGATTTCTCGGTCCATAAATAGTGGTTTCATGTGGTACCCCAAGCATAACGACGGGTTTCAGCAAAACTTGCAATTTGGTGTAGTTGGAAATACCCAACCCATTCACGGACAGTTCCATGTTGCTTAGAGTACTTCTATATATTGCATGTAGTCGGTGGCTACAATAGTTGCAATCTACCGGACGGACAGTCTATGCAATCTATGCAATGTTAACCCCGGATTACTAAACCGCTGATTGATTTACAGGGGGTATCCCCCAAGTTCGCCAACTGGTATCCCATGAAAATGGTGACCCACCCCCCATTTTATCAACCTATGGTATGGTTTATTAATCCCAGGTTAATCTTAGTTGCTGCATATCCATTTGCATCTCAGTGTGGATTGGGTAGCATCGGCTTCCAAGCTGAGATATCGCCTGTCAGCATATTCCACCATCCCCTGGTTCTTTGTGGCGGCCTGGATGGAGTCGGATTTCGGATACCATCTGTGGGTGTGGCGCTCAGCCGGGTTTGGTGGTCGCCAGACTGCTACACGGTGAATATGCTGGGTAGGCTTGGATTGTCAATACATGGGCCATTCAATTTTTTTTCGCAAATGGAAACCATCCAAGTTCGCTGGTACGTCAGAAACAAATAGAGACAATCTCGACTGCTGGCTCTAAACCACAGGTGCGCAGCTAATGAGATCTCAGATGGGAACAGCCACACAATGGCGGCACCACCCTCACTGAGAAATCGGGCCTCACAGATGCCTGGGCCCCTTTTCATTGCATGTGTTTTATCCCGCCATTCACCAATCGAATTCTGCCTTTTGGCTTAAGGTTTAGTGGTTTAATTCGCATTTTTAAGGTTTAGCTACCACTTGGCTTCACTTTCTGGTTGAGTGATGAAGCGTCCGATGGCTTATTTGCCTTGAATATCCACGAATTCAGAGCTGTCTCAGAGACCAGTGAGTCTGCAACATTGGCCAACATACTCTTGGGTATCAAGATTCTTCACCCTATTCGCCAAGGTCATGGCCAGTCACCCGTTCTTCTTCACGGGACCCTCCCGTAAAAGCCCTATGCAATATGGATGTTTCTCAAAATAGGGGTACCTCCAAATCATCAGTCCTTTGATAGTCATTTATAATTGATAATGGTAAACCAACCATTTTTGGGGTCCCCTATTTTGAGAAACCACCATATTCTCCCCAGACCCTAATTTTTGGTTTCAGTTCTTGCTCATAAGCTTCGCAGAACAAGCCGTCAGGGTCCACATCCCACCACCCAGAGGTAGATCATCCCTACGCTAAAAAGCCTCCTAATCAATTCTGTGCCTTTATTTGTTTGTTCAATTGCAAGTCTGATTGTCGCAATCGAAAAACAATGCAACACATGCAATAAACATCAATAAGCCAAACTGGTTGACAACCCGCTTGCTTGTTTTTAAACAGTAGATGAGCTTGGGCGGTTTTGATTATTAAGGGTCCAAGGAGTAGACTCGCTTTGTAAAAAAAGCAGCAACATTTCCATTGATGCTAAAAAAAAGGAATTTTCAGAATCATCGCTCCAGATACTTTTATTTGGTAAGGGCGCTGGCATGACTATTAGGTTCCTATAGGTTAGTGTGCTCATGCTATACAACTTGTAGTGATTATTTGTAGGGGAGGGACAGGGTTTTGTCGTAGGAGGAAAAGAATGTCAACCACGCTGAACCACCATTATTGACCATTCGAGACCAAACCATGATAGCCATTAGCAACCATCACGGCATTAAGCATGATGATGCTACACTTTTGTTGTCTCCTTCCAAGGCTCACTTGGGGCGCTAGCAAGCAGCTCATGTAAGACACTTCTTATAGGTGCTGTTTGCTGTTCATTCTCCTGGAGGTGCGAGCTGCCTGCGCAGCGGCTGTGACTCTCTTCCAACTGGGTGACAGCTGTCGTACGACGAGTCATCGAGATTACCTCATGATGCTTGGCATACAACGAGTCATCAATGGTAACGGATACTAAATCATGGAATATCATGGATAGTGATAGTTATTCAATCAATATTAAAGTCTGATTGAAATTATTTCACGGTGGATAAAGGATGATTTGGAAGCGTATGCTTCATGAACTTACCGATTCACAGATTGACCTGATTGTTGGTTCAGTGGATGCACCTTGAGTTGATCAACCCATCCCCAATCTAAGCTGGGCCAAGGGACGAACTACAGGAAAGCTGTGAAGTCAAACTTGTTTGGTCACTTAATTTCAAGTCGAAAGCCCTGGTGAACTGTGTTTCATGATCAAATGGCCCCATCCCATCTGGCAAAAACAAAGTAAAACAAACAGGGAGGTCACGGATAAGCCAACACGTTTCCTTGGATTGCATGTGCACATGTTTCCTCGTTGATTTGCTGCAACCAGGATCTACATATGTTGGGCCATGGTCTTTGACAGTGACTTTGCCCAAGCTGCAGCGTATGGACTTTGCGTGCTCTACATCTTGGGCAGTGGACTTTCCAAAGTGATCATAGGCCCAGAACCTGCTGGGGACTCTTCTGGACGAAGGAACACAGAAACCGGTCGGGCTGGTCATCTACAGATAAGCATCAGCCTGTCAAGCACGGCATCAACCACGATCTCTCAAACACGAAGGGTTTTCAACCGTCAACCTTCGGATTTTTTTGCGCAGACCAGGGAAGGTGAGAATTTGTATGACAAATAAAACCAGTTGACCAATGTCGGCTGATGCCTATGGTAATTTTACCAGATTGTACTCCCAAGTTTTTTTCCAGCGATGGCCCTGCTTACTGTAGGTTGTTTGATTCATCAACAGATTTGGTATCAGAGTTTGGTTGAGGCTATTTTCATTTGTCGCCCCAAAAGCTAATTGGTGGTGGCCTCAAATGGGATGTTGCGTTTTTTCAGTAATTCAACATTCGCTCACGAGATTGACCATCCTGGATTCCAAGGGGACACTGGGGATTTCATGGCTTCGGTCAGCGGGGATCCTCCTTTATCAACAATCATTGTACCCTAGAGTCACCCAAGAATTCCACCGAATCATTAATGAGGCAGGGCCTTTCGCTGTGGCAAACTGTGAGGTGGTTGGCGATGGTCGTCTCCTGAAACACTGTCCACGATTCTGCAGACTTTTGCGCGCAAGACACCCAAGCAGGGTGGATGCTTGACTTCGATACGCGACAGCTACTGGGCAACCAGCCTAGAGATTGGTCAAGACAGAATGTGATCTGCAGGGATCGGGGTCCCAATGTTCACTGAAATCAGCTGTCATTTTTTCAACCCTGAAATGAACATTAGGGGATCCAAAGGGTCTCCTGCTTGGTCGGCTTGATGCCAAGACCCATAGTGAGCTTGGATGAATCATCACCCCTCAGGGTTACCTCCCGCAGTGCTACGCGATGTGACGCCATAAGCTTGCGCGGAACCACCGCTCCCCCGCCAACATTTGACTAAGCCATTGCTGCTCATAATAATAATAATATCCTGGCTGATGTTTTTGCATGTTTCGCTACCAGAGCAAATCCCTGCAGCCTCAAATATCCTCAGTCCCGCAGTCAACCAATTCGTCTTCCATTGGATTTCAACCACATTTCCGAGACTTGATGTGAAAATTCTGCGAACTTTTATCAAGGGGTGGAGTGCTCCATTGGCAATTTGCCAGATCCCTCCTAGAAGCAACTGGGACGCGGGAAGTTCCCTCACCGGTGCAGTCGCGCTGGTCGCGTCGTTTGCGTCGTGCGTCGTGTGTCACTCAGGACCAATTCTGCCTTTTGCAAATCGCTGCGTAAGGAACTCGGGCGCTTTGTGTGGCTTGGCTGGCTTGGCAGCTTGGCTGTGGATGACTCGTTGTGAAGATATCGAGCCTGAAACATGGGGGGGCTGTCAGATGCTGTCAGATACTGCCAGCAACCATGGTGTGCTCCTGTGTATCCTCAAGATGTGCTCACTAAAAATTAAGATTTTAGGGACCCAAAAACCTCGGTTGACGCAGGGAATCCAGGCCTTTGATGGGTAAGCCAGGAGAGGGAGATGGCCCAAGAAGAAGATGACCAAAGAGATCCAAAGAGTCGTTGCGTTTTGCCCAGCTCCACAACAGGCTGGGTTAGATCATTGTTTATCCCAATTCTACTTCAGCTCCCCGCAATCCAGGGGAATACAACTATTTTTTGCCAAGCAAATTCCCGAAACAGGTGATTGTTCCTGTTTATTCCTTCCCAGCTCGTAGCTGCTCTTCAGCTTATCCACTTGAATCATCTCCGGATCAAGCTGACCAGGTGGCTTTTTGGGCACCAGCACCTTGCTCTTCGAGTGTTTTATGGCACCCTTGGGAGCCTTCCTTCTACCGCCTGCGTGGCGCTTGATCACCGTTGGTTTGGGCATGGTGGTGTGGCTGGGCTTCGTGCTGGGAAGGGCTGGAATGATGGTGAGGTTAACGTTTAGGCAGTGCAATGATGTGTGATAATGGTATTTTATGACTATTATATATTTTTAAATTGGCACAATTGGATTGTAGTAATGGCATTGCGGCATTGTATTTATCAGTTCTTTATTAAATGGTGTAATCATCCAATCGTGGATGTCAAGAATCCATACAACTGTGATTGGTTGTTTAGATTCACAGTAGGGTGCAACCGACAAGTCATTGGATATCTTGATGATGGTCAATGGTCAATCTGCCTTTGGTTTCGTTTGCCTTTACCGCAATGTTGACCAGAGTGGCATGTTTGGGGAAGAAAACACCAAAGTCTTGTCTATGAATGTCTCAACCTCTTTGTTTGTGGGTGTGTGTCTTAGATCTTGGCTGGATGCATAATATTGGCTGAAATAGATTCTTGTTATACACAACGAACATTAGGTGAAATGATTTTCTTTTGGCAGGTAAGATCCTTCGCATGGAAACTCATGGATAGATGCCAACTGTTCAGCTGGTAAAAGTCGGCCGAAAGCAGAGTGACCGTAGGGAAATCAGATTGCAATTGCATTGTGTAGGTGGTCCTTGACGGAGTCCAGCAAATATAAGGCTAACATCAGCCGGGCAACTACCTCAACAGTTGACGCTGTCAAGGGTGATCATGGATCAACCAACGATTCAGTCATGTTGAATCTTGACTTCAGCAGATGGGTGCACCCTAGAAGAGTGATGAGTTCCTAGCGGAACCTGAGAACTCGAAAGTGTATTGATCCAGAGTCCCCGGGGTCCGCTCAATGTCCCTGCAAGATAGGCAAGTTTCTGGCCACAAAGGGTGAGAAATTTCTAGGCAGAGTTTCGCATCATTCTTTTTGTGGCTGTTAATTTCCTGCACGAGAGATCCAATGGCCCTTCCGGATGTGGCTGGGTAAATCACCAGCTTTGGCTAAACTGGTGGTTTACTAACAGCTGGATCTATATAACCATCATGAACCATTGTTCACTTCTAAGCCTTACTGCCCATCATTACTTGGTGATTTACCATCAAAACATCCATCAAGTCACCTACCATCATATTCATTGCCATCAAGTTGTTTACCATCATATGATCATCAAATTATTTGCCATTATACTACCATGAAGTTATTTACCATTATACTGTTACTATAAAGTGATTTACCATTTACCATTTTCAGTTGCTGTTTCCCCCCAGAGACAGGAACGGCGCCACAAGGCTCCACCTGGGCATTGGAGCTCTGCAGAGTGGCGCCATCGGGGCCTTTTTTCTGCCCAACACCGCTGCGTATGTCCTGGGCTTCGGAGATTTCGCCAGGGGAGCCGATGCTTTTTTGCCAATTTCGCCGAGGGGAAGCTGTGGGTGGGACACTAACCGGTGAAGAAGGCGTAGCAACTCTCCAGTACATACATACACATTTAAATATGCATCTAGAAAATTTTAGAAATAGAAAACCATATTTTATAGTGGGATGATTTTGGATTGGAAGCATTGTCACTTTCGTGTTTCTGTGTTGCTCACTTGGGGAAGGAGGGGTGCTTACAATCGCCCCATGGAATTCGGCCACAGTGTGGCCTCATTGGGATCCCCAACGACCGGAACTTCTTGTGGCAGGGAAACCCATGGAATTTGCTTGCTAGAAATCCACATGCTCCCCTGGTGAAGCACTAGGGAAATGCCGAGCATCTCACTGGAGGCTGGTTTGAACAGCTGCGATGTTTGAAGTTGTGGCGATGTTTGACCCGGAACACATCAGCTTGCAGGACATGTATTATTTCTGACCAGCGGTCATGAACCTGGGTCCCGGGAATTCCCAAAGTTGGGTGGTTCCTTCACGTTGCAAAAAAATGTTTGTTTATAGTTATTGTTTACGCGATGGTTTTGAGTGATTCTTATTTTTAGGGATAGCAGCCACACATTTCAAAAGAACTTGTATAACTCCATGGTGTTCCATAAACATATGATAAAGCGTTCGTCTGCAAAAGAAAAGGTGGCTGTTGTGTGGTGACTTGGGGCGATCACGTTGGAACAACAGACATGATCCACCTGAAACCCGTACGACATTTCGACTCAGGATTTGCGATGTCTATCTGCTGGTTGGACTATGGCTCTTTGCCTTTGAGCCTCGGCAGTTTCTGATGGAGATCCCGCTTTTTTTGATGGTTGCCAGAAAGGAATCCAGGATGAAACTTCTAAACATGGACACTTCTACACATCTTGATGGTTTATACATGTGTATACTTTACTTTTGAAACTCCATTTTGATGAACCAGTAGAAGATTGGAATGTGGACTGCAATAATTATTATGTGGTTGATGGTTTCGAACATATTTTATCTTCAACCATCCCTCAGGCAACGAACCATCAACCAGTCATGCGAGGCGTTGTATGTGTTTTGGGTCCTTTTGTTTCGCAAGTGCCGCTGCAGTCCACCTGGTCCTCAGTGGCAAATGGCAAGAAATAAATGTTTGGTTCTTACTTTGGGGATAACCGGAAGCAAACAACTATAGCAATTGTCAATGAGACGAAAGGATGGTTCCCATCAGCAACTTGCAGTGAGGAAAACAGCGACGCTTTTGAACATGGCATTTTCATGCATGTTCCATCTTATTTTGAATGAGCCATTGATTCAGTACTCAGTTCAACTCTTACATTGATGGTTGAAAACACCTGCACCGCGTGAGACTTTGATGTTTTCTTCTCTGCAGTTGTTGTTCAGAAACTGCCGACTCTGAGGTTTCTTGCCTCTTTGCCTCAGTTTTTCTATGCGAAAATCGCAACTGATTCAAGAAGACTGGCCGTGGACTCCATTCGCTCTTTTCCCCTGGAGTTGCTTGTCACATGACGTCGGAGAGGCAGAGTTTGGTCAACACACGCAGAGACACAAACACACACACACACACACACAACACAGCTGACTATTTCCCAAATGTGCCGAGGACACAACGAGTAGTCTCTGTGACCATGTCTCCCTGCCCACTTTGGTGATGTTTGTTTTGACCCACATGTTCTGATGTCATGTTCGTCCTTATCTACATAAAAAGCTTACCATGGGTTCAAATGTTGCAGCAATTCAGAGACGGGCTATGGGAACAAATCCAGCCGCGGGGCACTGGTGGACTCCGAGTCGGGGCGGATCTGCACAGTTTCAGAAGTATCGGGTTGGATGGTTCAATCATCAAGCAGCACACTAGAGTTTCATGGCAACCCTACCAGCCTTGGAAGGGCTGAAATATGGGTGATCAATACCTAACATCCAACAATTTGGTTGGTGAACATCTACTTTGACAATTCTTGTCAATTTCCATCAGTATTGAACTTGCATGACAACCCCTGAAGTGGGATGTGATCAGCAATCCGCCAAAACAGGTTCAATATTGTTGGCATCGTCGGGATATTCTCCTCTTTGATCGTATTTGTTGCTTGATCTCTTGTTTTTTGCGTACCAGATGTATACAAATGGGAAGATTGAGAATGGAACACTAGATGGTCAAACATGATTCACATAGCTCATCAATTTGCCACATCTGATGATGATTGACCGCATTATCTTCAGAGGCCGCTCGTGTTAGGACGGTCACATCACTGGTGCCTGCTTTACCCTCCAAATGGTTTGCCATGATAAGTGTTTGTATCATATAGCACCAAAGAGACTAGCAATGTTCCCCGCGGTATCCCGCACTAGTTTCTGGCCGAGTACAACTTGAAACCAAGTTGACACTAAAGGTATTTTCTCTTCCGGGGGAAGAATCGAAGATGATTGAGCAAATTCAACTTGTTGGTGAAGTGTTCATGGTGATGCTTCTGCAATCAATATGTTCTCATTGGTTTGTCATGGTTTGTCCTTGCTTAGGGATGCCCCTTTGTAACGAAGCTACTGTACCCATGTCATGCGATCCCTCCATGTGCTGTTTCCTGGTGAGAGCATCGAAGCTGATAAATCACCAGCCAGCGAAGAGTCATTTGAGGGTCGACCTGTAGGTTGCTGGTTGATGAGCAATGGTCGACTCCCTGTTTTGTTTTGCCAATTTTGCGTAAGAAATTGTTTTTTGTTGGGGGGTGTAGTAGGGGGGGAGTGTAAGATCTTATGGATGATTCAATGGCAGTTGCTCATGGCTCGGTTCAAGCCATGCACAGAGGGTGTTGATCTCACAACGAGGTGATTCACAATGGAACTTTCTACACAGATCCTTCGTGGAGGGTGAGACTCGATTGGTGACTCGTCCACACCCAAGCGCTTGTGGCTGGCTGTGGGTACCGCCCCTTGTGGACCCAATTCCGAAGCTAGGGAAACCGCCACCTGCAATGACGTGGTGGCTGCTTTCATCATGGACATCCCAGCTGGTTGTCCGTGACACCTCTGAGAATCATGATCACTTTGATGGCCGAGGAACATGATGTTGAGAGTTAAGATGAATCAAGGAGTGTGGGATTGTTTCAACAAATGGCGGATGCCGCTAGAAGGGCGAAACACTTATTCATGCATGTTGATTGTTGATGAAGCTAACACGTATCATCAATCTAGAATGTTTCATGACCGAATTCAATGTTTATTGTTATCGCTTACTCCATTGCCGAAGCCAGTCACTGATAGCCACTGCTCCAGCTGGGTGCTTCGCAACAACTGCATGGCCATTGACTCAAAAAGGCCACCTATGTAGTGGTGAGGACGTTTTTTTTTGTGGACAAAATCACTTGGGAAGCAGTTGGGATTAGTGAATTCTCCCATTCTTCCTGTTGGCTTTTAAGCATGTCAACTTATGTGGTCATTTCTGAAGTGGTAGTGTCTGTCACTTTTGCATGACTTTTTCATTTCTACTAGGGCAAGCGCTGGTCATACTCACGTTTGCAATCTTTGACGATTGCTGCAACAAAGATTGTCCGAAGTTTAATTCTTCGTACTAGCGCACCTGAGTGAAAGCAGTTGCCCAACACAAGCATAAGTCTATGATAGGGTGCGACAATTGAGGGTGAACGGCTTTAGCAATCTTTGATAGCATTATTGGAATAGAAGAACAAAGCTGATGGCATCAGGCCACCAAAACACAGATCGCTCCAAGCCAGAATCTGTGGTTGCATCAAAACCTTGATAAAGGTTACTAGATGGCGGCTTCAAGCATTTTCTATTTTCCTGAGCATTACAGTAAACAATGGTTGGTTGGTTGACGAGAATTTGTCATAGGGGTGGTTCAACCACCAACCAGTAGTGAGTAATGAATGGATGTGGATAGTCCCTTCAAGTTCCGTTCCCCTTGTTAACTCCATGACCTATCAGATAAAGGTTACTATTTTGTGATTTTGATGCAGCCTTCAGTCTCAGGTAGCACCATCACCTGGACCCTCGTTGCAACTGGTGGGTGCTCGTGTCATACCCATCGAGCACCGATCCGACGTGCCGCTCATGGAGCGCTGCGTATCACCGCAAGGAGGGAAGTGCTGTGCCATGCCATGCCGTGCCGTGCCACTTGGATGTTCATCCGGGCTGGTAACTGGGGACCCCACGCACTGGGACAACCCCCGCAGATTGTTTGTCCCTTGGAAGGAGAAGACTTGGTCCTCTACGATCTTTGGAGCCGAACCTTGGGAATTACCACCTACCAAGTGACTTGGAGAACCTCCTTGGGCCCGGGCAAACAGTGCGACTGGACGATGGATCGATGTTGCACACATCATACAGTTGTGCTACCTAGGCTTCCCTGCTTGTACCCCCAAATCGGCGACCATTTATTGTACTAAACCGACTTTTGGGGCCCCCCATATTCAGAAACACCCAATTGGGTGACAACTGGTGAGGAGTTTGCGCCTGCCCTGTTGTTTGCTGGTATTGTCCATGCAACTTTCACAACCATTGATGAATGCCAGGCGGGAAGATACTAATCCTAGAAGCCACGGAAAGGCTAATTTGCAACTAGGATGTGTATGAGCACTATGGGTATGACTTATGGTGGATGTAACTTGAAATTCACTGTCAACCAACTGGGAACACTGTGAAGTATTCACTTGCATCCAGGCGCTGGGGTCAAAGGTGGCATGTGAACTCGCAGCTGCTTAGGATGAAGTGATGTTGTTTCTGAAGTCTGCCTTCAAACCGAAGACATCGCAAGTTGCTTGGCGCAAGATTAGGGGTGGACTGATTTTGAATGTGCATGAAAACGGTGGAAGCTCGATGCACAACGGAACGTGGACCCCTCTTGACAATAAGAGGACGATTACATGTTCTGTAGGCAGGATCCTCCGAATCAGCATTTGCACGTGGATGATCCATTGAATTGCTACCAGAGTGAAAGTATGATCGATCGCACTGCTGGCAATGGTAGCTGGCTGGTGGTTTTAAACATGTTTGTCTCGAGTGATTATTAACTATAATGGCCGGTTTACCAATACATATGGGTGACGGCTCGCAGGTCTAAGGGAAAGGTAACATTTTTCATAGCGGTTGAAACCACCACGCAGGTAGATTGGAGGCAACAAACCCAAAACAATGACCTTTACAATGCAACTCAGAAGCTTCATGATCAGTTCAAAGGATCGGTCAACCGGTTGGTCTTTTGCTGCAGGTTATGTCTACTCCACTGCTCGGACATGATGCAAACAACTTGCCATGTCAGAAGACCTTTGGCTGCAGAACTAATGGTAGATCCATATGAATAAACCACCCCAAGTTTACCGTAAATTCCTGATGATTGTATAATCCCAAATATGGAGGGGACATGAATATGGATCTGAGAGGATTCCTTTTCCATCCACTAGATATGCAACATTTTCTGATCTTCAATCCCAAATCACTCATTAGCCATAGCCCTATGACAAACAATCATGGCTATGTGGATTTAGCAAACATCCCTGAAACTTGATAGATCCTTCCTGATGTTGGGAACAGTCTTGACCATTCAAACCGATCCGGATTGGCTGATTTCTTCGCCAACCTTCATGACCCGAACGTAACGTTGAAATCGTAGGCCTTGATTCAGAGGTTCCAACGTGCGGTGCGGTGTTTGTTGTATTTGGTGGTTTCTGAAGCCATAGGGAACCCCAAAAATTGTACTGTATGGTTTTTAAGTATCAATGAATGACCAATATTGGATGATTTTGGGGTACCACTATTTTGAGAAAACTCTATTTTGGTATACAACACATGTGTGGAATCACATGACATTTGCACACATTTACAATTATTGACAAATTGACAGTGGACCATGACTTTGAGGTATCATGACCCCAACAAATGCAAACCATGAATTAATGCAATGTAAGTGACAGTACATGAGGTTCACAAAAGTTGTGGTATATTGTGGAGGAACATCAGTATTCATATATGCATATAATATCTAATATGGATGTGCATTCGTCGAAGATATATAGACATACTTGGTGGCCCGATAAATCAGTCAATGTCCTGCTGTTGGTTTTTTTGTCTCCAGAATCATTTGGAGCTATGTTTGCTACAATTGACAACAATATTTTGCACGACATCATTTCAGTGCACTTTGGACATGGTCAATTCATAGGATTGTCATGAGTTTAAACAGCATAAACATGAAAGAAACATATGTGACAAGAGAAACATATTCTATGTATGGTCGGAGGTCTTCATTGAAGTGCAATTGTGTCCGTAGACTTTGCGAATCGTTTTTTTCTTTTCATATTGAATTGAAGGGATTCCAGTGCAAGGTCATTCCCATGTTCCGCACCCCTTTGTCTTTGGCCTAGGAGTATGGACGAGTTGGAGATGAAACGAGCAGTATGCGATCTCACGTCCAAGTTCTTGAAAGAAACTGAACGTGTGATCGAGCTGTCGAGCGGAGAACCTTTGAAACAATGCTTTCTGGTTCGCGTGAACTCGGAGAATCGAGTGGATGAAGTGTTGATGGAGGGAGCCCTGTGAGATGGCAAAGCTGCTGGGTTGAGTTGTGTGCTGCCCGGGCGATCACACTCTACAGTTGTCGAATCAGCATCAAGATTTTGGTCCTCACTCGTCTCAAGACTACATGGTTTGCTGTTTGATCCCCTGCGCTTTGTTGGGTCCTGCTTGAAGCCATTTTGTTGATCTTGGCCAGAACCAAGTGGGCTACCAGTGGTTGCTTACTGGTTGCTTACTGGTTGCTTATCACCTACTTGGTGGTTTTAAGCATTTTTAATGTTCCCCAACAATCATTTGGGGATGATTGGGATAGTGTTAAGCATATCCAATCTCTGGTTATCACCTACTCGTAGTTATCACCTCGTTGATGGTTGCCGGTTGCTTGCCTTGGCACCAGCCACCGCCTCACCATTTGGAGGCTGCTGTAGTTGCCACCGTCTCCAGGCAGATTCGTCAAGGGCTGGCGAAAGTGGTCGGATCGGCGACAGAGCTGGGTGGCGATCTTCGAGTTTCAGGCGAAGCAAGTGATTCAGATTGATGGCCTTCAGCGATTGGTTCATGTAGATACACATATGAATAAACATATATATATAATTATAAATATATGTATATATATTTACATACATATACACATGATATCAATCAATGGTTGAGCTAAAGCATTCTTTCATGTGTAATGAGAATTGTGGGTTAAGGAGCTCAGTGGTTGAGAATGGTGAATGATGGTTTGATGACAGGAAATGATTGGTGAAGAATGGTGTGGAACTATTGATGATGATATTGGCCAATGGCTAATGATAGGGATGGATGTTGCCAACAAATGGCACAAAGTGAGGATGATATGAATCGAGAAGAGTCAGTGATTCTTGGCTGATTATGGCCAATATTGGCTAATAACATGGAACGCATGATTGTAGAATGGGTAAGCAATCGGATTGATAAACTGTTGATATTTACTACTTTTCAATTCTGGGTAGCAATCGGTTTGTATCCAATTCACATGCATTGATTCCATCATCGTTAAATCCAGGAAAGGTTGATGACAATGGAGACTTGATGTTGGGCTGACAAATCTTTTTGTCATGAGCCTTTTCAAAAATCTATCGGAATTCCCAAGTCTATGACTACCTATAAGCCAGCTATAGTATGACTGGCTGGTGGTTTTAAGCGATTTTCCCCAGTATTAACAAATGGTGGCTTTCTTTGACTGTGACCAGTGGAGAGTTGATCACCCGGGGAACTTGATGATGAAGCACTGTCAGCTACTACAACCATGATTTAACCATGATTAACAATGGTAATAATGGTGATTTAACCATGGTAAGAATAGTGATTTATCCAAAACCAACCATGGGAATGATGCTAAGACTGATGATTAACAATTATTCTCAACAATCTTCAGCCGTTATCATTGATTGTGTTGTGTGCGGGGGAAGGGCTGGGACCAAGTGCGCACAGCCAGTATCAATGATTGCTATGCATTATCAACCGCTATGTTTATAGGCATTCTGAAATTTATCAAGCAGCATACACCAGACATGTTCAGCAAGAATAAGACAACCATTATTGACCTTGTCAGTCGCTATTTTCTGTTGAGCCAGTTTTTGTTTGAACATGACTGAGCTCTGTGCTGTTTATTCCAGCGCGCACGGTATGTGCCACCCTTGGTCAGGTAGCTTCCTCCGATTGGCTTTCGCAACCATCATCGCCAATCATTGTTGGTAAAAGTCAGTAAAGCAAACTAGTCACTCAAATTGTATTCAACATTGGCCAGAATTTGCCTAGAAGATGGTGCACGCCTACCATGGATCACTTAACAATGTTCTTGAATGACCCAAGTCATGCTATCAGCCTTTAACATGTGGACGCTGTCAGGGCCACATCTTCAGAAAACTTGTGGCGTTTGGACCTCAGTCTCTCCAGTCACCGTAGATGGGTAGAATCATCCATGGTACGAAGCCTAGTGGTTGAGAACCTACTGTGGGTTTTCCCTTTTGTATAGCACACCATGTACAGTATAGCGGACCATGTAGAATAGTAATGGGGGTGTACAGGCTCATAAAGTGTACCTGGTGCATGCCATATCTAGATAAAATACATGGTTACAAGCTGTTGCAAGCATGCCACCTACCATGAACCAAGTACTTTGCATATTCATGATGTTGATAGAGTGACATACCGCATGGATTAATCTTCTAGCCATGACGCCGATAGCTTCTCCATGGTTCAGTATTCTGAACCTCTATAGTCGATCATAGCGCCCTTGCTCTCGGGGTTCTTACCAGCAGCTGCAGCCTGAATGCCAAGTAAGCAACCAGTAGAACGCCGTCAAGCAACTCATTGTCAATAGGAAAAACATGTCGAAGATCCCATTGTATTTGCTGGAGCAAACATAAAAAACACACACATACACTTCACAATATAAACTTACCATCTTTAATAGGTGGTTTTGCAATTTGCTAAAATGGATTCAGGAGTCAGAAGTGGTTGACAACTGATAGCCACAAAGAATGCTGGCGGGTGGATGCGTAAAGGATTCAGAGCCAAGAATGAAATAGCGTTGGTGTCACCCCATAGCATTGGCAGTACCCCTTCCAACTGTTCAATAGCTTTGACCATCGCAGTAGGCAAATCAACCAGTCACACAGGGTTTCTGCCTATTTCTGCCCAAGTCACATGTTTTGTAGCCAGATGTGGGACCCCAAAACATCACTTCACACCCATGCAGTGATTCTCAATGAAAACTTTTGGTGGTTCAAGTATCAACTACATTCTGTTTCGTCAGTCTCACTTAAAATCCCTGGCAAATTTGGCAAGCTGTCCATCAATCTGACCGCATCATCAGCGTCAATCTTTGCTCAAGTTGATTGCACGCCTTTGAACTTGATGACTCCTCCCAGGACTGAAAAGAAAGCTCCGCGTCGGGAATCACAGCAGAAAGTGTGTGGGCGAGGTAGCTCAAGTAGAGCGTTCCAAGATGTTCCAAGCTTCACCAAACCATGGCCATCGCCACCATCAGCCACCGGGTGGCGGCCATACCTTGCAGTGATACCCACATCGACCATGACGAGCTCCTGCTCCTCACGTTACCTGAGACGCCAGCGTTGATGGCACCATTGGAACTCGAGGAGCTTGCCAGTGCCGGTTCCCACTCCACCCTTTCTTCATGTTTCTTCATCTTCCAAGAATAGATCATGATTTATAATATATATATATATATATCTATTTATATATATATATCATTATGTGTGAATATTAGTTGTAGTGGCAAGATATGGCAAGATCGTGTTTACAATGATCGAAGTGTTGATACACCGCAGCAATTGTGATACTCATTGCTGTGTTATTTGTGTTGTTTGTTTGCGGTGTTCCCACATTGTACCCAATCTTTTGTCCAGCCTAAGATTGACGCTAGTGTCGGCCAATCTCCCAGGCACCGAAAAGCATGTGGATCCGTTGGTCATTGAATACCATGCAAGAAGCTGAGTTTGCATAGCGAAGAGGCGATTGCTATGGTTTGGCTGACAGTGAGGACGTCCGCGCAAGAATACCAACTTCAGGAATGCGTTCTAGTGATAGTACGCACCAGACTAATTTGGCGTGAAACCAAAGATTGGTTGATTTAGGATGAGGTAAATCATGGCAAATCATTTTTGCGAATCGTTTTCTTCTGGTTCCTGTAGTGGCGTAGTTCATTTGAAGATGATGCGGTGACTACGATGGCTACCGACCACCTTCTAATTCTGTTGGTTTTTGAATGTTTTTGGGTAAAAGATGGGAAATGCCAGGTTTATTTTGAGATCCACAATTCATTGATAGACTGTCTTAGTTTGGGATTTCTTTCTGACGTCTCTTGAGAGAATTGCAGAAGCTGGGAGATTATTTCTTGGTGCAGGATCGGCAACCAACACTTTCCTATGCTATTTACCCAACATGATCAGATAGAGGTACAAATGGTTTCAGTATCTCCTGATGTATAGCTGTTGTTTGTTCTCGATGCAAGTCATCCATTGCTGAGATGCATGACACATGCTGCTGTTGCTGTTACTGTTGCTTTTGCGTGTTTTTGTAGGTCCTGCGCTTCTTGTTGTGCTTCCGGTTGGCTACTAGGGCTGGATATTGCATGAACTGCTAGTAGCTACTATGAACTTCTAGTACCGGCAGAGCTTAAGTCCTTGTTAAGTACTGATTCCGTACCACTACTATTCCCATCTATTAATCAACTATAGTCCCACTGGATCGGTCACCTTGCTGCTAGCTGCCACCTTAGGTCGCAAGTTGTTGCCATAAACAACTGGGTGCGGAGTCCACAGTGAAGCGGCTTGGAAGTGGTACTCGCAAGTGAGGTAAATTGGTCGAGAACTAACTGAGATAGCAGGGTAGATTGCTATGTCGTGGTTTCTTAAAATGGGGGTGCCCCAAAATGGTTGGTTTACTTTCATACCTATGGTAGATGAGTATACAATAGAACTACAGGTCCAGTACTTGGTAGACAAGTATAGTAGAGTAATTGTGATATTGGTGATAGAGCTATTGTACCTATGTTAGATGACTATGTGATATCACTGTATGGCACAGTAATGTACAGTACTTGGTAGATAGCTCGGTGTATGACCAAGCCAATTAGTGTAGTCGATGTCTATGATATACAAAACTCCTTGTTCCCCACCTGTCAGGTGAGGGTTGTTAGATTTTATCAGAGCTGTCTTCTCCTCCTCCTCCTTCTCCTTCTTCTCCTTCTCCTCGCCGGACCTCAACCACGACCTTGCACGACTAGTGGTCGCTGCCGGACCTCAAAGATGTCAGAAAAGATGTCAGGAAGAATGTCAGAAGATATGTCAGAGAGAATGTCAAAAGATACGCCAGAAAGAATGTCAGAGAGAATGTCAGAAGATATGTCAGAGAGAATGTCAAAAGATACGCCAGAAAGAATGTCAGAGAGAATGTCAGAAGATATGTCAGAGAGAATGTCAAAAGATACGCCAGAAAGAATGTCAGAGAGAATGTCAGAAGATATGTCAGAGAGAATGTCAAAAGATACGCCAGAAAGAATGTCAGAGAGAATGTCAGAAGATATGTCAGAGAGAATGTCAAAAGATACGCCAGAAAGAATGTCAGAGAGAATGTCAGAAGATATGTCAGAAAGAATGTCAGAAGATATGTCAGACAGAATGTCAGAAGATTTGCCAGAAAGAATGTCCGACTAGAAAGTTGTTAGAAAGAACGCCAGAAGACGTGCCAGAAAGGATGTCAGAAAGAATGTCAAAAAATATGCCAGAGAGAATGTCAAAAGATACGCCAGAAAGAATGTCAGAAAGAATGTCAGAAGATATGTCAGAGAGAATGTCAAAAGGTATGTCAGAGAGAATGTCAGAAGATATGTCAGAAAGAATGTCAGAAGATATGTCAGAGAGAATGTCAAAAGATATGCCAGAAAGAATGTCAGAGAGAATGTCAGAAGATATGTCAGAAAGAATGTCAGAAGATATGTCGGAAAGAATGTCAGAAGAGATGTCCGAAAGAATGTTAAAAGATATGCCAGAAAGAATGTCAGAGAGAATGTCAGAAGATATGTCAGAGAGAATGTCAAAAGATATGCCAGAAAGAATGTCAGAAGAGATGCCAGAAAGAATGTCAAAAAATATGCCAGAAAGAATGTCAGAGAGACTGTCAGAAGATATGTCAGAAAGAATGTCAGAAGAGATGTCAGAAAGAATGTCAGAAGATATGTCAGAGAGAATGTCAGAAAGAATGTCAGAGAGAATGGCAGAAGATATTTCAGAAAGAATGTCAGAAGATATGTCAGAGAGAATGTCAAAAGATATGTCAGAAAGAATGTCAGAAGAGATGTCAGACAGAATGTCAGAAGATTTGCCAGAAAGAATGTCCGACTAGAAACTTGTTAGAAAGAACGCCGGAAGACGTGCCAGAAAGGATGTCAGAAAGAATGTCAGAAGGTATGCCAGAGAGAATGTCAGAAGATTTGTCAGAAAGAATGTCAGAAGATATGTCGGAGAGAATATCAGACAAAAGTGGAGCCAACAAGCGGTGTTGACATGACATGGTGGGGATGTCGATGTCTATGATATACAAATTTCCTTTTTTTATGAATCAACTGAAAACTAAGACGACGATACCACTGTGTACTGGTTTCACGAAGTTGGATGCGTGACGGTCCAGACTGCTTCAGGGGGACCGATCATGTGCTAGTAGGTAATCTCCCTCATTAGGTCTACAGGTAACATTAAGTACAGTACATTTGATTACAGCAATTCAAGCACTAATGATACAATGGCTGAGTAATCATTGCTTAGCACCGCTCAGCGACATGTGGGGCTTGGCTGCAGCGTTTGCGCGCTTCTTGAGCCTTCCTGCAAATCTTGCATGGAACCTGGAGATTCCAAAAAATTTTCAGTGGGTTTGTCTTGCTTTGCAATGATATCCTTTCCAAATGCTCCTTAAGCATCAGGCGGTCCACCATCATTCGCCGCCACCATCTGCCGGACCTCATCCCAGCGCCACTGCTCTGCTCGACACAGGCCTCAGCGACTCCGAAAGTGAAGCTGATGCGAATGCAGGCGGGAAGATGACCGTGGTGATTCCGGTGCCAGGGGCCATCCGACTGCTATCGGGATCATGGGGTTTGAAAGGAATCATCGCCAAGTAAGTATCGTACGGGAAATAAATCGATGTTTGTTTGTCCATATTCAGCTATCGTCCACCATCCAAGCGAAGGCAGACATCAGTAGTGGTTCGCAATGGAACCCGCCATTCAGTTTTTCCATATCCAGGAATGC
>VSDK01003802.1:634140-648019 GCA_009767595.1 Symbiodinium kawagutii | reverse complement strand
TCCTGGTCTTCCTGGTAATGCCATTGGCTCCGACAACAACAGGACAGCCTTGGGCCGATCCGACCATGGGATACAGGACCTACTACGATGTGTCAATGCGGTTCTGTGCAGATGAGCATGGAAGTAGCTTGCCGCGCCGTGACAAGTTGTCTATGCGCATGCAGTTTTTGAGATAACGACATACGGAACAAAGCTACTGGAAACAAATGTAGAATGCATTAATATGTATAAATATATATATATATATATATGAAAGAAAAATACATACGGATGGCCTGTACAGGTACCCAACAAGCCACTTGTTGGCTACAGAAACCAGTGACCAAGAGGAAACGTAGCTCCAGGTTTTTACCTCGGAGAGGAGGAAGAGGCGGGAGCCAGGTTTGGGTGAACCATGCACTATGTTTTGTGCAGGAGAGGGATGGTTCAGGTGGCTATTGGCTTGTATGAGTGAAGAATGGTAGGACTGGACAACCTAATACTCATGACTTTTAAGAATGGTTAATTGTCAATAAGTATACTCTAATCATTTTGGTCAAGAATGATTGGGGTGTATACAACTATGGTTTTCCCACTGGTAGGCCGCTGTAGTTTCCGGAAGCTGGTGGTTCGTTCCCACAAAAAAAGAAGTCAAACTGCAACTTTGAACATCTCCCCTCCGAGAATGTCAAACATGCCGGCTTTGGCATTCAAGGAGACAGTGGAAGTTTCAATCATGGATGGTCATATGTGGTGTGACAGGTTTGATCTTTTGTTCAACAAATTTGGTCACATTTCTCCTAAAGGTTCAGTAGAATTATGCAGCTGGCGCATCTGCGCCTAGTGTACACTGGTCATGAAAAGTGATTTGATCATCACATGTACATACAGAACATGTTTCGGAAAAGTGCTGTTTGCAGACCATAATTCAATGTACCCAGTGCATGTTTTCTTCCTGAATTCAGAAGCTTTGGAATAACTCAAGATCATCAACACCCGCAAAAAAGACACAACCACCGCTTTTCTGAATTTGTTTCTTCAAGATATAATATGTCTACCATAAGCCCTGCTTTACAATGGGTCCAGTTCCGGTGCCATATTTGTTGTCGCTCACTTGGACCTTGTCGTCAGGCTGATGATACGTTTCTCATGGCTCGAGCCTCTTGGAGTTGCAAGCAGAGTGAGGGCAACGTTTCGGGCTCAAACCTACAGTAGGACCGACTTACAGAATGTGGGGGATTGTAGGGTGTATTTGGATAGTTTTTTTTGATATATATATATATATAAATAAAAAAATAGATAATATATATATATATATTTATTTATATAGATTTTTTAGATTTCTATCTATATGTATTGGCATTGGTTTATATAGGCTCATCTAAAGGATTTGTTTTGCTACCTTGAGAGTTTGTTTTGTTAATGGAACCTATGTAGCAGGGAAACCTATATACAGTATACATATGTATACATAAATGCTGCAGCAGGACATACTTTTCTTCATGGTACCTTCGCAGAATTTGTTAATGTAGAAGGGTCATGGCGAACTGAACATGTTTGGCAAAAAAAGTAAAGCATCATAAAAAATAGCCTCACAAGGTATCTCTTGGTCAGAGTATGAGATAGGCATACTCTGTGCTTCCAGTTGCCATGAAATAGTAGGTAACCAACCCCAGTTCCAACAAATGTTACAAACCAGATGGTTACCTACGATTTCATGGTAACTGGTTGCGCATAGGGATAGATCGCCGGTATCGCCCAGCCGGTGTTGCATATTGCTTCATGGTTGCCATCGGGGGCTGGGCCGACAAGCTGCCTGCGAACCATTGGGGGAAGCGGGAAGCTGCTGTTCCATGGGGGTTCATCATCAGCGCCAACAAAAACAAGGTTCATATATGTTAATTAATGGTGATTGATTTTACAGTAGATGTTTTGTTTATTCCTGTCGAACTGCTTGGTTCCACATCCCCATACAATCTTGGCAACCTACTTGGTTTGCATCATCATCTACAAGTTTTATTGAGCTACTCCATTCCAAATACATGATATCTCCGAACTAGGCATGAAATTTGCAACTTCCTTTGTTTCCAGTTTGCATCATTCCAATCGAGTTTGTCAGCAGTCAAGTCGCCGAGCTTGTGGAACAAAGATCACAATTCGCAATCAAGGTTGAAGTAGTTGAATATCATAGTTCTGGTTGCTGCACAGATTTTGATTTTCCCACGTAAAATGGTAAGTTAGTGGTAAGTTGGTTGACTTTTATTTTGATGGGGTGGTTCAACCATCTTGATGACGCTCTTTTGCATCCTCGCATCTCAGCACTCCGCAGCAGCCAACATGTTTCCTTCACCTTAAAGGCTGATTAATGTGAAAATGGTGACTGCCGGAGGACAACCAAGTGGCTGATCAGTGTTTGTGGGTCCTGCCCCACGGTTTCCCCATGAGGCGTTGTCGGAGGTTCATCTTGACCCCCAGGTGTGGGATTCATGAGGACGGCGACCATTTCTGGACAATACCGACCATTCTTTTCGATGCATCATTGTCTATCACAGTGGTGGAGTGATTTGGGGATGAAGATGCCGTTATTTTTTATGGACGGGACATAGACATAGATAATGTTAGATCCGTGGGAATATTCCTTGAGATTTCATGGTAAATCACAAGTGGTTTGGTTTATGAACACATGATTTATCATTAGCAACAATCATCAACCACTATCATTGATTATTATCCCCTAGTGTCAGCCGTTAGAAACCATCATTAAGCATATGGACCTAACATTACGAAACATGGCACGTTGATGTACCCATAGCACCAGCGGGAGCTGAGGAACTAAAGTATCACGTGCAGCTGGCTTCGGAGATTGTGGGTATGGCCAGGCAGCGCCAAAGTGTCTAGCCGTCCAGCCTTCATGCAGATCGCGACATACAGAAGTTGAGTCAGTTGGAAAGTCAAAGTATGAAAAGGTAAGGTTATGCAAGCATATTTCCACAGACTTGCGTGATTGTTTTGGTAGCCATGATTTTACGGAGTGCATTGTTATTGTCAACATAGTTACTTGGAGATTTATCACTGGATAGTCTCAGGTTTATTCAACTGGAGCTCAGTCTTGAACAGTCTATTGGTACATAGAATGGATCACGGATAAACCAGCATTGGATTTTACACTCACAATATCAGCTAGTGTGGAGCGGCTTAAACTATTTCATACTATTTCCTTCATGCTTTGGACATACTCCTCCCAAAAAGGTGTTGCTGTTAGGTGTTGTGAATGTTTGTGTTATTAATTTCTCAGGTTTGCTTTGTCCCGGCTTCTCAGTCCAGGTGGATTTGAGTTTATAGCATTTGGATACACAGACGGTCACAGACGGAGTAGTATTGCATGGAGAGATGTACATCTACACGGACATAAGCAGAACAAGCATTGCTTTTTATATGTTTGATCTACTTGTTTAAGTTTGCATCTAGATATACCCGCGTGTTACCTTGTAGATACAATACGCATATGTCAATATGACTGAATACCTAGTGAGATCATTTCCACAAAAAAATGTAATTAATAGGTATATACAAATATATGTATTTACATATATACAATTTTATCTCTATATTTATTCAAGTATATTTTTTAGTTACACATGTGTACATAAGTCAATCAAACATGCAGAACAAGACATTGACTTCCCCTTGGCCATTAAAGGCTCTGACCTCCTGGTTCCAGTATTCCAAAGTGCAGCTCCGAACAGGCAGACTGATCTCTGTCGCTGCAACTACATGATTGGAAGGCGCTGCCTGGGAGCAGTTGGGAACAAGACATTGGCTGGCTTAATCACAAGCAATATCAATGGTTAACACTGATCACAGTTGTTTGATGGCTGATAAATCACAATCAAGAAATCATAAGTGTAGATTACTATTGGGAAAAAAAAATATTGTCATATAGATACGTATCAATGATATCGTATTATCACAAATATACCTGAATACATATAAAATCATGTAGATATGTGTATTCATATTCCATACATATCCATTCCATGTAATTATATAGTTATACCATATTATTCCTTTATTTATATTTCTTCATTTATACCTATTTTTTTTCCAAGATCCAGGACTTAAGCTCTTCAAGCTTTGATGGTTAACCAACAGCCGTAAGTAAAGCTGGTGCTGGGGTGATAAGAGATCTACCATGCAGTTCTCAAGTGTTCTACATTTCAAGAACCAGCGCTTGCACTCAGCATGGTTATTTAGGACATGGGAGTCTTACAAAATGGCTACTGAATGAACCACGTGCCCACATCCGAATGGTTTCAGGTGAATAATTGCAGCAGACATCCGCAGACCGGGACCTCTCCATACCTCTTTTAAAACTTAGACATGGCTGAGCAAAATTGATATGTCATCCCGTCGTCCCTTGACTGATCAGTCTGACCAGCAAATGGGAAATACATTCACTGGAAAAGTGGAATGCAGAATGCAGATATGAATGAGTGTACTGTAGGGCCGTGATGGTGTTTCTGAAGCAATTCTTGGCACTTTATTCTGTCACGCCTCGGTTGTGCAAGCTTCTATTGCTGCTACAAAGGTATGCTGCTGGAAGGGTTGGCAGAAATGGGGCTCACCTACCTGACTGAGCCGAATTCGTATGGTCCCCCAATTTGCTTTCATTATGTAAGCTGTTACATGATCTCTACTCCTATGTACACGGTTGGATTTTGGCTTCTCATGTTTCATGCATTCCTCAAGGCTGTGTCTTTCGGATCGTGGTGAATCAACATTTTTTAAAATCGAAAGTGTCCCCGATATAAGATAAGTAAATGTTGCTAACCTAACCTAACTGAAGTTCACCACTTGCTGAGCCAAGTGAACCAACGAGTGGTGACTCAGCATCCCTTGGTGCGTCTTGTTCCCTTCGCTCACAACGGTGAAGCAGTCCACTCCAGGTGGGATCATGGCGAGTCTTCAGTGGATTCGATGGGGCGCTTGTGTACAGAGGCGGGGGGTACCACGAATGGAAGAACTGAAGCTGGTTGCCTGTACCCATAACCATGGTGGTACCTACTAACCAAGCAATTTGTGACCATCATTAATGGGGAAACCAACCAACTATAGCTATATTGGTCGTTTCGCAAAATTGGGTACCCAAAAAACAGCTTTATTACTGCAAATGATTAATACAAAGGATGATTTGGGGGTCCTCTATTTTGAGAAACCACCATATTGGCACACAAATTTTGGACAAACCAAGTTTCCAAAAGTTATGTAGAAAGACATTTGCACGTTTGTACTCATCACGCATGACATGCTCAGCGTCCTCCGCTGATTATGCAGGTTGAAATAAAGTACTGGTATGTACGTGCAGTATATGGACGCATGTTTGTTGAGGATAATATTAATCACTCACCACGTTGACTTTGGCACCATGCGACTTTTCTTTTGAGAAGGCCCTAAAACTCAAACGTTCCATCTCCCTGTGCCAGATTAGTTGGTGGCTCACGGATGAAGCTGCCAACGACCGCTACGATCGCCTCGATGAGGACGGAAGTTGCTGCACTTGCTTGTTCTGTTCCGCCAGTTCTGTTCCAAAGATATGCCAGCTGTAAGTTGCGAAACAAATCTCTGTAGATGTCCTGGGAGATCCCCGAACGAAGGAGGATTCGTTGTGGATCTCAGATGTCGGATCATCCTACTTCTTGGCAGTTACACAGTTTCACAAGCGCTGGTGGGGCAAACGCTGTGGACAGCTGCTACTTTTGAAAGTTGCAAAAGGACCACACGATATTTTACATGTCTAACATTCCTAGCCAAAACTCTAAACTCTAAAGCAAAAAGGTGCTTGACTCGGGATGAATCAATGATGGTAAATTGGAGTCCTGTGGATAGGTTTCAACATCACTGGGAAGAGCCAGATTTGTGGGTTCTGGATGTTAAACTGTATTCAATCCAGTGACTTGACCATTTGTTTGTCAGTACAAAGCGCTTAACCCACGCTATCGCGCGCTCTTCGTGCTTAACCGCCAGAATTGGGAAATGCTACTGGCAGTGTGGGAGCACCTGATCTGTGCGGAGCCTCAGTGGTACTGTGGCTCCCTGCCGGCCGCGGATGTGGGACCCAATTTGTGCTGAAGCTATGCTGGTGGTAGCACGTTGCCTCTTTGTGATCGCACCTCACACGAGAGTGAGACGAGTGACTTAAGCAAACAGAATTGAATTGGCTTCGGAAGTATGCTTGTATTTGTTGCGTGTTTAATGGTGCTTATGAATGGCTCAAGCAAATATGGTCAAGCCAAGAAACATGATTCACTGATCTTTTCGTTCACTATTCTGTTGATTGATGCCAGGCTGCATCAGTGGTTGCATTGCCACGTTGGCGTCTCGCATTGCGTCGCCTTGCAAAGTTTCTTTAGCTCCGTGTACTATAGTGATGACCACCAGCATCTACCAGATGTTACTTGGAGAGTCTTAGAGATGGCAAACTAGCAATCGTCTACAATATAAATGTGTATATATATATATATATACATTTATATTTATACATATATATATATATACTGTACTGTATGTATATGTATTTGGAGTCTACTAGCAGTAGTTTCCAGTCCAAGATCTCTAAGTGTCTTGCTACCTTTTCAGATACCCATTTTCCTAGTTGTCCATCAAAGATGGGTCACTGAGTATCTGATCGTGGTACATCATAGCCATCATAGCGGTCACCAACCCTTCAGTGTGGATCCACTCATACTTCATGGTGATAAATACTGTGTTTGTACTCCGGACGATCTTAGTATCTAAGCCATTGAACATTCCAGTTCCCAATGTATTCATCCTGACAAAGCCGTTCAGATACTCAAAGTATCAACAATCAGCTATGGACAAGATTCCCCAGGGTCTTCAGTTGTCAAAACTTATCAACAACAAACGCAGACTGAAGACCCTTGTTGTTGATTCCCAGTTGTCAATCAACAACAAACGACTGCTTGTTGTCAACTGGGAAGTCGCCGACGCAGGCTTTCACCTGGATGACATGAATGACTGCGGCTTCGACAACAGCACACCCAGACACTTCCTTGAGAGGCACGTTGGTTGCAACCTGCTGAAAGTGGTGGCCATCGATGGTTGTAGTGGTAATGCACTGATTGGTATTGAAAGGTCCATTTCATGAACATGTGTCCAAATGGAAACTTTTGGCTGATGAGTATGTAATCCTTACTCAAATCAATCGCATGTTTGACCGGCAAAAGAAGTTCGGAATTGACGGCAGTCATGTTATGTCGTGTTGGTGATACTGTAATGAACATTAAATGCCACCATGACTTCAACAAGTTAAGGGAAAGCAATTCACAGGCACTGCCCAGTTTTGTTTGTTTCAACGCTGCTCCTGTCACTGCTTGGTTTATGGATAGAACTTGGCAAGGCTTTGCGGTCGCTCAGGTGTTTGCAGTTCGGTGTGGGAGAGGTCTCTCGCGTGAAGCAGTTGCTGGATCCATTGATGTACGTTGTAGCGCTGTGAGCAGTGTGCTTGAGATCGAAAGTATCAAAAAGGCAGATAAGTTGGGTTTACAACTAGGCTCAGCAACTGGGCAACTACTACTTGCTGGAGATATTAGTAGATATAACATGATGTAACGATATTAAACCAACCAATTGGTTTCCAGGCAACTTACCAGGAAAATAGATGAACATGTTTTTTTTGTTTTACCATCACTTCTGTTTATTTTTATACAGATTTTTCCTGTAGAACGACAGGTACCCTATATCTTGAGAATTGACCAGGACGATGATGCTCGATGGTCATCAGTCATGACAGCATTGAGCATCAACAGGTATGATTGGCCATCTCAAACCATTATGAATAGGTGTTCTTGACTCAAGAATCTGTTATCCTGTGACTTCAGTTTATAATTTGATTGGGAACCTTTACACAAGTATGATTATGTTGGCAGTTTTATTTGTTTATCTTGAAGGAAAATCGCCCACTGACGTTGGATGAACCCTCACTTATCATGGTTCAAGTTAGCTACCTGTCAAATTGAGATTGAGATTGCAAAACGTTATTCAAATCTTATCACTGCTCATGATTGTTGGTTCCCTTCGTGATCAGTCACAGCTTTATGTCCAGAGTCGGTATCACTCACTAGGTAGATGGGGCAATCTCATCCGAGTCTACAAATTCCAGGAATCGAATGTTGTTGAAGCCAGCAGCCCATGCTGCCGCTCCACAAACTTGGTGGAGCTGCTGTTCTTTCTATATAGTCAATGGTGGTTACTCAGAGGGTGGTTTTTTGAGAGCAGGGGTACCTCCAAAATGGTTGGTTTATTGTTCTAGATGGTTAATAAGCTGATGATTTGGGGGTACTGCAAGTACCCTTATTTTGAGAAACACTTGGATGGTTAATTGGATGGTTCGTTGGATGGGTTGGCCTTCTCCACTTTTATGCTGGCTGATTCGCCTTGGTTGCCAGAGGATACCGGGATGCACCTGGCCACTGCCCAGTAGGGTATCGCCCCGATGGTCACCCTGGCAACCAGTTGTCTTGTCCGTCATATGTTTGCTTCGTGTTGGCTTCCTTGAAGTCACAGTACATCATGTTTGTGGTATGATAAGTAAATGGATTTTGGAAGTCGGACACCATGTTCACATCATTCAACAGCAGCAGTGCGTCATCTTTGCTTTCCGTTGGTGCAATATTGTGCCATGGGGGAACCCGAGTTAGCACCGAATTAGGGATTGCACCGTTTGTATGAATACATCCATGTAGTATTTTTGTTTGTTTGTTCATGTCTGCTCCTACTTGCGAATATTGCGATCTCAAATGATGCCGCTCGCTATCCCTGTGCATGTGCAAGAAATTCGATCTGTGAACGATCTTTCGACGGACATCGCAGAAAGTTGATACACGGGCTTGTCCATAGATGGTGTACCACCAAATTTCTGACAGGGCTCTTGACGCACGGCCGATAGTGGATTGGTACATGGTGTTTTCGCATGGATCATGGTGGTCCAGTCACGGACGGCCTTGAGTGAGGTGCTTGCGACTGGAGACTTGATGTGGATCAACGCGAATCCTTTTCCCTTGGAAACCTTGGTTTGGTATGCAATCTCGGGCTTAAGGTTTGACCTGCCCGTGCTTTCTATTGCTGGAAGCGAGTTTTTACGGGTATTGTACTTACCGGACAGGCATAACCTTACCGGTCATGAAGAAGCAACTTGGCTCCGGTGCGCAGGGCTCTGCGTAGGATGAATTGATCTTTCTCATCTTTGTCCCGGTTCGGCAATGCCGACACTGGCACCCTCCCCCACGTGCCAAGCACGGTGGTTTCCGAAGTATAAGAGCGCGTTCATTGTCCCAACAAGCGGGAGTTGATGACAGATGTTGCCCACGCCTGGTCTGAGGGAACAATGGAATTGGGTGGCCATTTTTAAGCAGCCGGCCCATTCGAATGCTGGTAAGACATGGTAAGACCTGTTCCATTCAGTGTCAACGAGCCTCCAGTTTTTAGCTTAAAGGTTTGACGCGTTCACAGGGAAGAACCACAAAGTACTTTAATTAACCCAGATACACAAAATCAAAGATGTGTCGTTTTTGTATTGTTTGAAAAAACAATATATATATATATATGTGAACATATTACGTGTTACATTTAGTCGCCACATTTGACATGGTTTCTTACCAAGGCACATTTGGCCCTTTGTAAAAGACCTGTCCTTTGAAGCCCGTGTTTCTTTCTCAGGGAAACTTTCCGAAGCGGTTTCTCCATGGCCTGTTGGTCAGGTTGTTTCGTCAAGCACCGAATCTTTTGCTGGGACTGTAGCGATGTTACCAACCAGCATGTAATAATGTCTGAACTAGCAATGCTGCAAACAGCAATCATCTATAATTAAGATTAAAGTACAATCATGAACATAGTCTCGTAGCCATTTGAAATTGACCAGCTGACCAAACATGAAGTTTTACTTCTTGATGGATGATTTTGTAGACCCATGGTGCCAGCCGGGACATCCTCAAATCGTTGGTTGTGCTAAGGTCTAACCAAGGGAACCCAAGACCCAGTGGGTTGGCACCATGGCATCCGGAAGGTCACACGACACACTGGGAAGTTCCAACCAGGGATCATACGATCACACCTAGACCTTGGGAGCTACTACAGTCCCGTAATAAAGCATGATTCATAGTCGCAAAATATGCAATTCACTTCAATTAGCATCCTACCCATCAGAGCGAGACAAATTTCATTTGTGATGAAATGTTGCTATGTCAATCATTTAGATCATTTGAAATATTGTTTCCTCTTAATTTTGGTCAAGGTGTTGCTGAAAGAAGTTGGAAGTTGGTTGTTTCGGGAACCTCGAGGCTTTCAAACCCTTGTCTTACAAACAGATAGTAATGATAATGGTTTGTTCGTTCGCCTCATAAGTATTCTTAGTTTATGTGTGTTCAGTAATTAGTTGAACGTTTACTACTGCTAGTTATGAGTGCCCAAACTGTGTTATCGCAATTGTGTTGGTTGTGACTACTGATTCTACTGATAGTTTGTAATTGATCGTTGTACAGTATCAGTTAGCGGAACCTTTCGTCGCAACGGGTGGCTTCCAAGTTTCAAAGTCCCCTCAGGGTCCTTCGGAGTTGAGTCGTAGGACGAATCCGTTGGCCGCAGCAGTAGAAAGGAAAACAGCCAGCGGCTCTGCAGGCTGTGGGTATCAAACATTGGAAGGGTGGCTATAAGGCCTTCTATGGACATTTTCATCGAAGGATTGAAAAGGCCAACCGCTTCCTCCTATTACCAAACCTTGTTTTGCGATCATCACATGGGGTGAAAGTGAGGGATTCTTTTGGGCCACTTGATCCCTGGGAAGGTCAGTACATAGTGGGATCCTATGAAGCTTCAGAGGACTTGAAGGGCTGTTGGTGTAACAAAAGTTGGTGTTCCTGATGTTTGATACGTAACTTTCTCTAGTTACTTTCAATTGAAAATTCTATAAGATAAGACATGGGGAATCTTGCCAGAACTTCATGGAGCATGGCTCCCCCAAGAGCAAACAAGGACTGTTGTCAACATATGTCCTGCAAAGTATGTAACAGCATTTAAAGAGTATCTTCCAACAAGGGGTTCACAGTAAATGTTGTCAAATCTCACTTTATCAAGGCTTCCGCTGGTAACAAGAGACATTACTCGTATTTGCTCGTGCTAACGAATTGACCTTTCAGCATGTACAGTATATATATATATATTTATTATATATATAGGCCTGCATGTGTAAATATATGTATACCTATATATACATATGTATTCTCATACATCTACTCCAAGGACCGAGATGCACCATGGCCGAGAGTCATATTGGGCTGGAATATGCACCAGTTTTCGCAGTTTATTCCAGAGTTGCATGGCTGCATCCATGATTTCAAGCGCTGCAAGCAGCAGATGTTCTTCCAGCTATGCCATCAGATGTCATCAGCTACTGTATCCAAGCAAGTTTCTACCGCTTAGTGAAGCCCATGATACCGCCATGGTAAGCCTAAGCTACTAGAGAGTACATCCGTAAAAACGCAGCGTTTGTACAGCAGCCGCTACTAGTTCAGTGTGCCTTGATCGCTGAGTTAGTGGCCTGCCGCTGAGCTGGCTATGTCCTTGTAGGCAATGTTTGAGTTGAGTTTTTGTTTGATGAATATCGGATATCCTTTTTGTTGGCACTTGCAGCCTGTTCAAGTAAATGTGAATGGGATTGCAGCATTAAGCAACAAGATCTAAGTGAGAATTGTGAGCAACGGCCTGCAACAATGTATGATGCAACATGAAAGCGTGATGCTGGTCTCCAGCAAGAGCTTATTCCAGCGGAAAGGAAAAATAAGCATGCCATCCAAGCATTCCTATAGTCGTTCATTAAGCATATACTGACTTACATTATCCTTTAATCTACATTGTGAGGAGTATTTCAACATAAACTATCATGAGTAACTGTTTCCCCAGGTTAGTGTCCTGTTCCCTTTGCTGAGAGCTCTTTTTTGAAAGTGAAGCTTTAACTGTCGGTGCTAAAATTGGAGACCTTACTTTCAACAATCATGCACAGTCACAGTTGCTTCACCTCATAGCCATGCAGTCACGCCCCCATTTGTGTTGGTCAGATTATCTCAGTCATGTTATGGCTGTGGGCTCAGTACCCTGTAGTGAACATCGCACGTTCACCTACCCCTTTTTGGGATGTTTGTGATCCATAGCCATGGCTAAGTACTTGCCTATGATAGCTTTTGACACGGAACGCCATGGCGATGAGATACCTGGGCGTCAAGGTGGGACGGCAACGGGGCATGACCAGCAGCATGGCTGCAGGAGTGTGTTGATCATTTGTCATGACAAAGATGTTGCAAATTGTGGTGGGAATAGCAAGGGAACAAAACAAATCATTTCCGGTTGGTGGTTTCAATAGAAGTATTTTCCCGAGTCTTACCAAATGGTTGGTTGGTTGGTTAGTTAGTTGGTTGGTTGACAAACATATTTTAGTTTGGGGTCGAATCCACCAACCAGACAAAAAACACAATATTTTTTCCTGAAGCCAACACATCTCAGAACAGGGTTGGGAGACTATCACCAAGGATGCTAGCTATTTGGAAGATGGATGAAGATGGGATGTCCTCGGGCATGGTTACGAACCAAGCAGATGTATTGGCTATGGTCACTATTGAATGGATGTGAATGGGCAATCCGGCTGTTGCCAAGTCCCCACATTGAAGTAGTAAATGTCCAGCCATTGGTCGTGGTGGTTCATGAATACCTGGATATCCAGCAATGGTGATGAATGATTCTCCTTGAAACCATGACCCTGATACAGGATTGGCCATGGGGAGCAGCCCAGCCACTTCCTGGTGGGAAACTGCCAGACTGACTTCATTCAACATTTGCTGCGCTTGGTCCGGAAACCCAGGGATTCTGTTGTGGGCCGTGGACCTAACGAACCAATCAGCTCGGTGGCCAAACAGCAGCTGTTGGTCAAACGTGCTCAGGCCACCGATCGAAGCTATCGGTACGCCGCGGGGCAGCAAGGGCAGTCGCAAGGGCACATAACTTTGCGAGGGGTGATTCATACTTGTCTATCTTTGAAAATATCTTACGTATAAATGAATGTATATTTATACATTAATGTTTGTATGAAAAAATAAGAAGAGATACTACATAATACTTGCAGATACAAGTAAGGCATATAAACATTAAGTATTTCAACGGACTATCATCAGAGTTTCATGTATTCAGCGGTGGCAGCTTTTGTGTTCCATTGGGCAGAGCGTTGGGATGAAGCTACTTTTGGCGCAATGAATAGTCAGTTGGATGTGGGGCACATGAGGTAGGAAGACCATGAGAGCAAGGTGGGACAAAAATCCTTTGGTGGAGCAGACGGAGAAATACCACCAAATTGGAAAAGAATGTCAGTAACACTGACATACCCCCAAAAGCATGGCAGGTTTGGAGAACAGCTGCTTGTAGACAACATGTAAAGTTGGCAGAACATACAGAATTACCTGGCCCATATATGGGGATATGTTGTCCCGTGTATGTCCAATATTGTTCAATATCATAATGTTTTTTTCATGGTTCATTCTCATGTCAATGCTTGTTGCTGATGATGTAAAGTGCGCAGCCGTTGAGAGGTTAAACGACCCCGAAGTCAACTAGCAAGTGGTTTCATCAAAAATATCAAGCCCTGTTTATGACGATTTGTTTTGTTTAGTTTAGTTTACTAGTCTCAGTGCCTAGTGGCTTCAATGGGCAATTTGCGCAGAGAAACTGGTTGGTAATCCGGATTTTAGGGCAGACCTGTTGGGCAAATTTCCAAAATGTGGAACTCTGCCGGTACCTGTAAGAAGATCAAGACCAGCAGGGAAATGGGTACTGTAGAATAGAT
>VSDK01003802.1:596229-630416 GCA_009767595.1 Symbiodinium kawagutii | reverse complement strand
CCTGCTGATCGACTCACAACATGTTTGCCAACGGGTGCAAGCTGGTTATCTAATTATTTCTCTTCAAAGTCTCACCTGGTCTCACTAGAAACTTGATTTACGTACACTATACACGGGTATGAACTACATGAATACTATTGAATATTGGGATATAATGGATGCTGGATATCCACACTTTACGCCACCTGACCAATGGACGGATCGTTGACAGTTCCAGATCAGGAGAGCTGCACCATGCATCACCGCTGCTGGGATGGGATATGATTTTTGTTCAATCAAAGGACTAGCTGGTTGTCAAAGCTAAATTAAGGAACAAGAGAGGTGATTTTGAGGACATTCATCCACTAAGGGTGTTGATTCCATAGGTGCCGTCCATGAATGCCGGTGCCTTATGTTGCCCCCTCATCAGGTACTTCCTTTTTTTGAACGGGTCGTGTTGGAAAAAGTCACAGGGACATTGGAACAAGGAACACACTGCTGTCCACAGTGGTTGTTGGAATCTGAACTCACCATGTACTTCAAATGCTGGTTTGTTGGAAGGGGGGCACCCCTAAATCCTAAATCATCCAATAGTAACAATATTGCGTACACCAACCATTTGTTTCGGTTCCCCACGGCCTGAGAAATACCCATATGTTTATAACTCGCCAATCGATTTGTCCCATATGCTACTTGGGATGCATCTGAAAGAGTGGATGACCTGGGGACCCGGAGAGACCGCAGCCGACACCTTTGAGCCAGGATCTGAATCCTCAGCTGGTGCTGTGTTTGGAGTATGTGGAGGACAAGCAAACCATTGACTTTGTGTGTTTGTTTTTGGATTCTAGCAGACTTTCTTGATTGAAGCAAACCACTGATGCCATAAATGTTACCTTTTCTTTTTGGTTCTAGCAAACTTTTTTGTTTTTTGTTCATGTTTTTTTCTGCAAACAAAATCGAACATACCTTGACTAACCAGCAGTCATTGCGCATCAATTATGTTTTACCTTCAAAGCACATTTGTTCCAGGGGCTGGCCAGTTTGTCAGAGGAATGTCGAGATGCTGGTTTGCACGGACCAGAACCCCCTAGCTGATCACACATACAGACATAAATATACTGCATGCAATCTGTATGCGTGTTCAGATATGCGATGCACATATTTACGGTATACAGTATACAGTGTATGTATGTACATGAATTTCCATGAACTATACAGAGTGTATATGACAAAGTATCTTTGTACGGGCATCAATGCACATACAATATGTGTAATTACAGTTTATTATCACGGATCTGGATGTATATTAAGAGTGTATAAACATATATAAACAGTTGTGTGTACACCATATTCTACAAAGTTATGTATGCACAATTTCAAAGCACTGTGAATAATTGTACACGTGTCGAACTATCCGGACATATCTACATGTATGCAAACATAGCTGCATGGAATTGATATTCAATATATCAGTCATGGGTGGTCCTTGGTGAAGAATCCTATGTAGCTGTTCTCACCTTATTCCGGGGCCACCAACATTTGCCGTGCATGAAATGATGTAATGTTTTATAAGCTATTGATTAATCTTGCAGGAAACTGTTTTTGTCTTGACCAGTAGGAATGCCATACCCCAGGTCAGTCGTCCACAATAATGGTTCCTGTTCCCTGTTCCTGTCATTCCTCTGTTTTGCGACCTCAGGATCCACGGGTACTTGGAACCTTGTTGCGAACCGCCACGGCATTTGAATGGCAGGCAGTGTGGGTGTTTTGGTACGGATGCATGATGCCAAGGAGCTTTTGCTCAGCAACCAAACATTGTAGGGGCGTATAACCACACTAGGGACACCACTCAGGCTAGACAACCAAACTTCAAGGAATTTCTAATTAAGGTGTATACCGGTATACCCGGGGCCTGTTATTGTGGCTGGGATCACTGTCTTGAGAATCTCCGGATGGCTCAGCCAAGCTCAGCCGATCGTTTCACCGCTGACGTGGAATTGCTGCAGCTTGCGCTTTCCAACGCTCCGGGGGAAGACATCGACTTGGATCCGTTTGAATCCACTTTTTTATGGTATGTAATATAGCGATATGTTTGCCCACTTACATGGTATGCAATTGTCTCCATATATATATTTGTTTTTGCATGTACATATACAGTTTATATATGTATATGTGTGTTGCAATATGGTTTTATATCTATCTATCTATCTATCTATCTATCTATCTATCTATCTATTTATCTATATATACTTAATATGTATATATATATATATATACATATTTGTGTTTATACATAATATTTACATGTATATATGTAGATTTGGATTTATATGTTTTGTAATTATGCGTTCCGCAGCAAGATCATATGAACAGTTGGTAAGCCACTCATATTTGTTTGGACACTGACACTCGGTACGACATTTGTAAACCTTTCCATATGGTCCTCATATCGATTTCAATCCATCTCTGAAGTCAAAAGTTTACATGCAACTGCAAGATGAACCAGAATCCTTGTGAAAGCCATCTCAGTGATTGACAATCAATCAACCACAAATAGCCATCAAGTAATCATCATGAGCCGTCCATCAGCGCTCATGGGTTCTTCACACATGTTGGCGAGCTGGGCCTTGAGTCAGGCCGTGTACTTCCTGAAGTACTGCGCGGACCCATTTGTCCCCTGACGCAAGTGATGTGCTGGCAGCGATTTCTGTGAAGCAGTGGAGAACTTCCATCACAACAGGAGCCCGGAAGATACAACTGAGGGAACATGGACATTTGGTGTCCAAGAGACCATGAATCAAATCTATTTGATGCGTAAGAAGACATGTCTATGGGGCCGTCAGGTTGAAAATTTGCGTGTCCTATGCAAGAGTGCAAACCGTTGATCTTCGGGAGGCGATTTGGAGCTAGGTAAGCCTCCAAACTACTGGTCACTAATTGAAACAAGCAGTTTCAAGAAGCTTTGGTGGTGGCGGCTTCCCATTGATTAGGGAGCAATGTGGTTCAAATTGCATCATCCAATCCAGGAACCAGTAGATTTGATTTATTGTCCATCGTCAGATTATGAAATACCAGTACTGGGGATCATTTTGTATCATCCCGTTTCGATCCAATTTGGGGATTGGGGTCTGCAGTCCACATTAGTTGAATCGATTGGCATACTTTTCCCAGAGGTCCATCAAGAGTTCGCTGTTAAGCAGGCTTCAGTTGGAGATTGATGCAAACTATGGATGCTAATGGATGGTAATGGATGCTGATGGGTGAAGCCATTAGCATGCTTCAGTATTTACGGCTAATGGATGCTAATGGCTCCACCCATTTGTTGTCGGTCGAGCTCGTGATGCTGATTGAAGGTCACAACGCAGCGTGTTGGTGATCCTGTAATCATTCCTGTTCATTCCTTGATTTCAGATCACCAGTACTTGAATTGTAAATCCCCCAAAAAAAAAAAAAAAAAAAAAAAAAAAAAAAAAAACACATAAACCTTTGGGATTCGACAATATTAGGAACCAGAAGGGGCGGCCCGGCGAATAGTTTGGCACATTGTTTAAAAGGTTTGATAACCATGCACGTGGAAAACCATGCTAGTCTGTATATTCAACTACCGTTATTGATTTGTTGTTTTGCTCAAGTTCCGTCAAACATTGGAACGCAAATCAACTTCAGCAACTAATTTGATCAACCACCGTTTCAACACATAAATGTTTGATGGTGGCTATTGACCCCTTCATAAACCAAGTTCTTCTTGGGGGGTACACCTTTGGGAAGATCACCCATTAATCAATGTGCCGTCATGATCTCAGGATCAGCGGTGTATTCGCTCTTCGCAAGGCACTCCGCAGCACATACCCGCACACACACACACACATGGTGGTACCTACAATCACCATCCAAGTTGACAACCATTATTCATAGATATTCATAGGAAAATGAATGGAATCCACAGGTTTTTTCGGAAACCATCATTTTTGGACAAATCCACATGTTCAGAAGCGTCATGGCAGACATTGTAATTATTGAAATAGAGATGTCTCTATTTTGCTTGAGCCCATGTATAGACTGCAGTATATATTTGTTGTTACAAGTATGTATTCTATGACTATGATATGTGGGTTTCCTATGATGGGGGCACCAAAGGTCATGAAGTGGTGGTATATATTCGGGTAGAAGCAAAGTTATCATTATGGAGTATCCGGTTTGGAGAACCAGGCATCTGAGCAGAGGTGAGTTTTGACACGTTTGTTGGAAAGCAGGTTGGTTGGTTGGTTGGTTGGTTGGCTGGATGGTTGGCTGGATGGTGGTTGGTTGGTTGGTTGGTTGGTTGGTTGGTTGGTTGGTTGGTTGGTTGGTTGGTTCCTACCTTTAGGGATATTTGAGCTGTAGGGTTTATGAAAGGTTATCATATCTTAGCAGGTAAGAACAAGCACTGGAGATGAAATCAGTGGACATTTCTCGTGCAGTCGTCCAGATGATTGTATGATTTCTTCCTGTCTTCGATCATGGTCATGTTCCCTTGAGCCACTACCAGGAAGGGGTTATGATTGTTCGGCAGAATTGTTCCGAATGATCAGCTACCACTGTCCACCAATGAATTAAGTGACTCAAAGCCCAAACCTTTCCTGGTGAGAAACTCCAAGCTGCATGAATTTATATTCTTTTGTCTTACATTTACAACCATGTGGAAGGGATACCTTCGAATCCCGAGTCCAGTGCTTGAACATGTGTTCAAACACTTCATGGGGGAGGCCACATTCTTAGCCGCCTCGGCAATCACAAATACCTCCAGAGTGAGACGGTGCTTCTGAGGCAGTCTTCGATATCAAGATGATTTCATCCCCGCTGTGCCAACAAATCCAACTGATCTATCTGTGCAGCTCGGGCGTTCCTTGTATGCCTTTAATTTGGCAGTCCAAAAACCATCAGAAACCATGGTGTGGGAGATGTCACTGCTTTTTCCAGGTATTCTCGGGCCTCAATGGGATTCTACCAACCCACTCTGGAAACACACGGATACCAAGTTACCGTGTGGTAGTACGATTCTCCACGCTTCAGGTGCCTTGTTCGATGTGCCCTTCCTCAAGGGAGATTTACAGGCGTGCAACCTTGGGATTTGCATTGGGATATGGGAAGTGATAACAAGAACTTGTGATTTGCAATTTGCATGTGTAATTATTAGACATTAGACATGTATCATGTCACATATCTAGGTAGACTCCGTGATTCAACTTATGATACATACTACATACATACATGTGTGTAGATAATTACATTTGTTGTTTTGAATACATATTTACTGAACAAAAACTTGAATACACACATGCATTCATGTGGTCTGAAAGATTCATCGCCACAAAGTCATAAATGTGTGCTGGCTAGATTTTGCAACCCTTGTGGGACTTGGGTACATTTTTGAATAGTGGGGCACTGCCACTCAAAACAAAAAGCACACTTTAGAGGTGGCCGTCCTTCAATAACTTTGGTATGTTTTGTTATGGTGAATCTGAAGATTGATCTCATTGGGTCTAGAGTCCAGTTAATAACTTGAATGTGAACAATAATTTAAGTTGATCTCAATTCATTCTACAACAATGATGGATCAGTCATTGAACTATCTAGTAATGATGGACCAATCCTGTACTGTTGTCTTGGTCACTATGTCGTCATGGCTCGCCATGGCTGCTGGAGGACCTGCTGAAGTTCTGCAAGCAGAAAAGGTGCGTTTGGGCAGGGAAAGGAGTGAAGATCGGGCCGTGAAGATCGGTGACAAATATTTGTTGACCCCGACCCCAGAAACGTTGCTGTCGCCGCTGTCGGAAATCCACGAGAAGCAAAGGATTGTGGGCCACCGTGTTAAGATTGAACCCAAAATGCAGATAGGTCCGCAATATGTTTGTTTATCACCTCTCAATCAAACATGTTGTTTTTTCTCGCGATATTTGAGATGGTTGATTGACTAGCATTTTCGGGATATGTGCGCTACCAACCAGAACATCAAGCCATAACACATTGTTGGTTACATTTCTCCAGCTCATCCCGGAGTTCCGGATGCTATACACGCCATGACCTTGCTCATTGACGCGGAAATGCAACCGTCATGTGTCTGGTGGGAACTGGGTACTACACAAGGTGTGATTGATTGACTGATATGCAATCCAATGTAAATTGACAATCCTTACTCAGAGTAGTTGATTACATTATCATGGTTCATGAATGATGGTTGAAGGCATGACCAAGGGTAGTGATGGTCAGTCTTCTTAGTTGATGAATGTTGCTGATTAATAATGGTACAGAATCAGTATGGTGATGATCTGCTATCCTTATGCCATTCCACATAGAGACAGATTTGTTACGCCTCAATCGATGTTCATCTTGGCGTTAGGGTGATGATCCTAAGACCCAGCGCAAGAGGTGGCTCCCATTGGCTCCCTTTAAACATGCGAAAGTGATGGAGAAATCGGAGCTGGTTTATTCTTCAATGAGGTGGCAGTGGTTTCAATGTTTTATTTTCAGCTAAAGTACCTGCTAGATCCTGCTAGCCATATCGGGATGATGTCACCTCATTCAGGTTGACGACCATTAAGTGGCATTTTCGACTCGAGTTGGCAAGAATATTCTTGTAATGAGTATGAATGGGTGACAACCACCAAGCTAATGTGCCTGGACGCATACCCATTCCCTTTTCATTCGGTCCCGTAAGGCTCGTGCTGGCCACGCCACATCCCCGCGGACAACACCTCAATGTCTTGAAGGAGATGTGTGGTAGGGACCTCAGAGCTGAGCTTGGGCACCAAACTGCCGTGGTTTGGTTGTGGTGCCAAGATGTGCCAAGGTGCATGTAGCCTGCCAACCAATCAACCAACACCCTGCGCAATCATTCATTGTTTGAATCTTGTTCTCATCGTTGTTGTGATTGAAGTTTGATGATGCAATTCAAACTTTCGCAACATCAGCAGCAGTAGGAGTATTAGTAGTAGCGGTAGTACTAGCAGCAGTAGTCAAGTAGTCATTGTGCTGCTCGCCCTGCTGCTAGTGGTTGTGGTCGTGATCGTGGTGGCACTGGTGGTGGTAGTCGTTACAGCGGACGAGTAGGAGGAGCTCTTGCATTGGGATAAAAATTACTTGGTTCTTGGCCATCAATCACTCAACTTTTTTGATTGGTTGCGTTGCCATCTGTGATCCAGTACTGAGGTGAACATCACCAACAAAAGAATGGAACAGTCGTTGGGATGTTCAGCTGCCTATGTTTGCTGATGCTTGATGGTACGCCAAGAATCCAGAGTCTCAGTATTCATATTTGATTATTCGGATAAGGATATGGTGTGCATATTCTGTGCCGTTTTTGCATATTAGTGTACCTGTAGATCTATCTCTATCTATTTACCTATCTACCTATCTACCTATCTACCTATCTATCTATCTATCTACCTGTCTACCTATCTATCTACCAGTCTACCTATCGACCTATCTACCATTTTACCTATCTACCTATCTATCCATCCATCCATCCATCCATCTATCTATCTATCTTTCTCTTTGTGTGTTTGTGTGTTTGTGTGTTTGTTTGTTTGTTTGTTTGTTTGTTTGTTTGTTTGTTTGTTTGTTTGTTTGTTTGTTTGTTTGTGTGTGTGTGTTTGTTTGTCTTTTGGTCTACGTGTTTGTTTGTCTGTCTGACTGTCCGTTTATGTGCATAAGTTTGTTAATATGTGTACACACACACAAACGTATTTTACATATGCCTGAATGTATTTGTACATACGTTCGTACATGCACATATGTGAAACTGAGTTAGTAAATAGATATAGATAAGTAAATATTTTTATATATATATATACATACATGTAATGTGATTCTAATCTAATGAAATGTAATGTCATGTAATGTAATGTGATGTAATGTCATGTAATGTATGTCTGCTTGTATGTATGTGTATTGTTTGTGATCTCATGTGCATTCACACATGTATGTATATTACATGCAAGAAACATATATATATATATACATACGCATATTCATAGTATACCCACACACGTCGCATACATATTGTACACATAGGTTAGGTTTATTCGGATTGAGATGTTGTTGCACCTTTTGGTTGTGACAAGATATTGGTTGGTCCATCACAACAGCCACAGTTTAATCAATATGAATACCTGCATCCACAGTTCCAATATCAACTACCGGTTGCCGCCGAAAAACGATACAGTGTTAGTCAGGCAGCCCATGAAATTGAGAGGGGTCATGAAAAACATGTTGTATCTTGTTTCATTTTGTTTCTATGTTCCAAATAAGAACTGCTCGAGCTCTTGATCACCACAAAACAGCTGTCTTGGTCTTGATTTCCATGTGAGAAGACATGAGAAGACCTGTTTTTTGGAGGGGTCCTGCTGCGGTCTATGGTTCCATAGCCACACCAGTGGCAGGTGAAGATGGACCAAGCAGAGGCACGGATGCTCCTAGCAGCGTCGGCGATGCTGAGGTGTACTAAGGGTAGGCCTCCCGTGGTCCCAGTTCTTGTTTGAACAGCTTTAAAGAATGGAATCCTCTCCAGTAGATCAACCAGAAAGGAAAATCCACCATTCATGGTTGAAACCCCTAGGCTAGATTTCATTGTCAAAAACACGCATTCGGATCAACTCCCAGCTTTGAGATCTGTAGAGAAACAATCCATGCGTGAGGATTAGTATATTGACTGGCAGTACTCTTGCTTCTGAACCTAAGACATGGAACAGCAGGAACTCAGCTCAGCTTTTGTTTTCTGCGCCAAGCAGCATGCTTCTGTCAAACAGGCTTGTACCCGTTCAACATAGCCATAGACATTCCAACATCTTGAAGGTTCGGATGACGCGTGAACATTTGTCTAATCCTTAAACAGCAACCAAAAATGGGGTATAAGATAATTTGCTTTGAAATAGTCTGTACTGGGTACCAGATAATCATCCACAATTTGTTTGAAAATAATCAGTGCCAGCTAATGAGCCACTATAAACCATTGGAAATGGTCATGTTCCACGACCATGTTGGTTTGGCAGCGTCAGCTCCGTTCCAACCTCATCAAGGCGTTGCTTTGCTGATGCGGGAAGAATATGTAGCACCCTTTGCGGGGCCTCCAAGACAGAAAGGAGTTGGTTGCTGTGGTAGTGACCAGCAGTAGTTGGAAAAAGCAACAAAACCTTCAAGTAGCCAGCAATAGTTGGAAATAATGGAATCAGCAAGAATGTATACAACCAGCAGCTGCAAGAATCCTTCAAACAGTATCAGCAATAGATGTATATGACTAGGAATAGTTGTACATCGATTTCTTCAACAGGGCAACCACAACGTTTGGGGCAGTCGTAGTGTATGGATCAACAACACATGTCGAAATCAACACATGAAGTGAACATCAGGAAATTACTCTCCATGGCAGAAACTCCTACGGTGAACCTTGTTTTTTAGAATCTAGACATTCTTCGGGTGCAACAGGGGGAAGCTAATGTTTGAGGTAGAAGCGATGACTTGAAATCCTTTTGTTGGGAGCTGATAATTTTGAGATACCAATGGATCCTTAAGGATCCTGGAGGCTCTAGTGGTGGGACTGGGTTGTAGGGCAAGGTGGATTTCAATGTTAGGCACGGACTGACTATGGGTCCAAGCAAGGCACCCTCAGCAAATCCTCACCTGTGATGGCGACCAGGGTACCAAGTTCTTGTCCCGCATGCGTAGGCATAGATGGATTGATAGATCGATAGGTGGATAAAAGATGATCTTCTCAGTATCAGCTCTCCCTTGTCAGCTCTTCCTTGTCAGCTCTGCTCAGCGTCATCTGCCAAGTGACATCTCTTTGTGTCATCTCTCTCCAGGCATCTCTTCTCAGTGCAATTTCTTGACATCATTGCTCTGTTTCATCCCTTTCTTTCTTGACACCTTTGCTCAGTGTCAGTTCTCTTGGGCCTTCTCTTCTCGTCGTCTCCCTTTCTTCGCATTGCTGAGCCGTGTCCCATGTCTTGGCAGAGCTCGGCACTTGGGAGCTCTGCATGAGATCGTGAGCTGCCTTGAGAAGATCTGAGTTCTCAAGCCAGAGGGTACCCTCAAAGTCATGCTTGGTTTGTTGCTATACACGACTAATAAACTGGATGATTTGGGAGGTCCCCTATGGCTTGAGAAACCACCATCTCTGAAAAAAGTGTTTGATGAGGACTTGGTGAACATTCTGCAAGAGATCAGCCTGATAGGACTTGAACAAGATTCCGTGATCTTTGTGAAGCTTTATTAATGTCGTTGGTGGTTAACGATGTTTTTTTAAAAGTTTTCTCAAGTATCTTTGCTCATTGTCAGGTTTTGCATGACACCCGTTCTCAGTGTTAGGTTTGTTTTGCATGATTACTCCTTGTCAGCTGTCTCATAACAGCTTTGCTCAGTGTCATCTCATGTCAGCTCTTTTCAGGCGTAGCTCTCTGACCGTGACCTCTCTTCCGAACGTCAGCTCTGTTTTGACATCCTACATCCTCTACTTGGTAAAGCAAATGTTGATAGCGAGGAAGTTTCTCTCCTAAGCTTCAGTTGATAGTACCACAATGTAATACACATGTATGTCTATTTTTTGCGAATCTCTGCAAATCTACATTCTGATTCATGTCTTGTCTTGTGTCTGCAATGCCAATCTACATATATACATGAATGTGTGCAGATTGATAAAACGACGAAACATGCAGCAACCAATGTTTCTACCTACAAAAATGGTACAGTAACAATAGCAGACCCATGTGTGATTGATTGGAATGTTTTCAAAAGATGTGATCGGACAGATATCTACGTTGCATTGTTGTTTTATCCTGTCGCGAATTATTCGTGATTGATGTTGCCAACTGCAGAAGAAAGGTACGGTAGTCATATAAGGTCAATTCACACGTGAAGTCTGCTTTCACTTGCCAAACTCTTGAGCAATCTTGCGTTGCGGAGACTTCTACTAGCTACATACTTGGTATCACTTGGCACTGCTGGCGTCTCTTAGCGCGTTTTTTTCCTAAACTTGTTGTGGGAATACATCTCTCGGGCGATCGTTGCGGTAGCTGAATGTACAGCTGGGCTTCAAGCTGAAACAGCTCAAGATAAGGACTGGGTCAACTGACCTGCAGAACTTGAAGAACCAAATCAAGATGAGCACTGGCAACGCAGATTCACTTATTCTTTATCTATGATCAAAAGCAATGCTCTAGTCGTAGCTGGAAATCTTGACGGGACCACACGACGGCCTCCTCGACGGACCACATGACGGACCATGCGACGGTGATGTGGCTAGCTCACAAAAAATATTGACGGACCATACGACGGCATGTGTGACGGTGATATGTCTACTTTGAAAGAAATGTTGACGGACCATACGACGGCATGCGTTGCCGACGTAATAAGCCGTATTTTTCAAAAATAAGCCTTATTTTTCAAAAATACACTGTATTTTTGGCTTGACGGAAAAAATTGACGGACACCATGAAGTCCGTCGACTTCACCGTCAACCCCATCGTCAAAACCTTGATTTTTATGTCCGTCATGATTTTAGTGTCCGTCAACCCTGTCGTCAACACCATGATTTTTATGCCCGTCATGATTTTTACATCCGTCAACCCCCTCGTCAACACTATCGTCGAACCTACCGTCAACGCTAGCGCCATTCACGCCGTCATGCGACTAGAATACCTCGATTTCAAAGCTTTTGGATCTAGACAACTTATTCTGCAAATCTGTGTGATAATAGTGCCTGGAGAAAAAGGCAACTTTTTGGTTGATTTCAGGGAGCATGAATTTTGGATACTCTCCAGGGGTTGAGGGCATGCCCAACCTGAGGCACCTCCGAACGAAGTCATGAAGATTCAGGCCGGCCTGGTGTGTGAACGTTCATCGATTGCCTGTGCTGCTTCAGTTTGGGACCTGCTGGGTGGGCTCCGCCGAGGTAGCCCATGACCAGTGATTCCGCAGTGATGTTCGCTACGGGTGGATTGCGGTGTATTCGTATAGTGACTCGACAAGCAAAGTCGAGATTGTACTCTCATGCTATAGACTTTTGCAATCAATTGCATCATGACCTGTCCACCATATAGTAGTTCATGTAGGCTCTGAAGTTCTCGGCGTGAAGCCCACTCAAAGCCTGTCAATACTCATGGCAGAACGCAGTGCCACATGTTTGCAAGTCATGTCCGAGTTGATCCAACACAATCATTTCGATTGAAGGAATGTGGCCGACCAGTTGTGGCTGGTGGTCATCACATGAGTTTGTTATTGAATGATCTGTTATTGATTAATTATGCATGATTATTCCCTGTTGAGTAATTTCGGTGACTATTGGTGGTTGATTGTCTGGATTTGTTGTTCTTTGTGCTTCCATTCACAGACGGGTTTTGTCTATCCATGACGTTGGCTATGTTTCCCAACTTGCAGGTAGATAAGGAGCCGTGAATCAGTTCATAGGTGCATTTGCATCAGTTTGTTGTTAAGAAAATATAAAGATAGTACATTTTATTCAATACATATATAATACATATATGTAAGTGATTGTAATTACATGTGATTTTCTACTCTTCAGCATCGATTTAGCCCCATTTGACGCCCATGTGGTACACGTACACGGGCATATGGATGCGCCTATGCATAAACGCATCACATACCAATCGGAGCTGAAAATTTCCCACACTTTGGTTGATGTGTAGTCATGAATGCAACAAATGTGAGAAAGTTGTAGCCACTTTTTTACATGTGCAGATGTTCCAGTGGTTGAAAGAATGGAGTCCGATCCAACGCAATCCAATTAAGTAGTTGTCATTCTGGCACCTTGCATCCACACGGGTGTGCACACCCACACACAGAGACACCCAATGACCCCACAAGGTCGACACGGTCAACAAGGTCTGACGATGCATGAGAAAAAGGAAACCCCCCTAAATAATCGACCCCTAGAGGGATGAGAAATCAACATTGAATCTAAATGAATCTAATTGAATGTAAATGAATCTAGATGAATCTAAATGAATCCAATTGAATCTAATTGAATCGAAATGAATTTAATTGAATCTAAATAAATCTAATTGAATCCAAATGAATCTAATTGAATCCAAATGAATCTAATTGAATCTAACTGCATCTAAATGAATCTAAATTGATTGAATTGAATCTAAGTGAATCTAATTGAATCTAACTACATCTAAATGAATCCAGGCTTGTGGGGGGTACCCTTTGTGAGCTTCTAAAAAGCTGTTTTTTTGAAAGATTTTCAAAAGGTGTGCAATAAAGAAAAACACACAGATTATTCATGAGTAGTAATTAAATTGACAAGGGAACAAATTGAATCTAATTTAAGACTAATTAAAAAAAAAACATCCAGGGATCCAGAGGGGGTTGATGAACTGGGGAGGTTTTAAGCTGTCCCTAGCTTCTTAGGGGGGGAATCAGGGCCCTGATCAACTTTAGAAAGGACAAGGGTCTGAGGATGAGGAGGGGGTTGATTAATTGGGGGGGGTGATTAATCCTGACTTGACATTAAGCAGAACATACTATGATTCTACTTCTAGCTACCTCTGGCTATACTATTCGAGTAGCTCTCATGGTATAGCTGGGTCAACCAGCCCCACATGTCATCACCACTGCCACAGCTCGCAACGCGTCAGGTGCCTGATCCTTGGGAGCCGGGGACCCCTGAGGATTCGGGGAATCCTGAGGGCTGGGTTGGCCCCAAAGGTTGAAACCCAATGCCCGATGCTCAATCAACCTGGTGAACAACAATGGCAAAATAACTGAATGATAGACGATTGTCGAAGTAATGGCTAACTTTTAAACAGTCAACCATTCATCAACTTGGCGCAACTTACTGTTGATCAATACTTTAAGACCAGCTGACTAGTAATTCTAGGTGGTTACTAGTAATTACTATACAACACTATAATCAACTTGGCTACATGACTTCCTCTTGATCAACGATTGAACACTACTGGTTGGTTAGCACTGGTGTTGATCACCGATAATAACTTGCCTTTGATCAAGGCGACAATCAACTTGGCTGTATGACTACTGGCCAGGTGTCAATCAGTAATGAACTCCTTGGGGTGTGAGCAACTCGGGGCACCCACCAAGCGGTTGGCGCCAAAGCAGAAGCAAATGGTAGATTCAGCTGCCAAGAAACCACCAGTTCAACCATAGATCGTTGGTGATTTGAGACCATCAATGTCAACTTAAGTATTTTTAATTGAAATTGATTATCAATCCGTGGTTGTCAGCCTCGCTTCCCCGTCAATTGTGTGGGGTGGTTCTTATAATATGGATCTCCCACTATGTGCTAGCTAAAGCGAGGCGCTGATTGCCGCCCGTGCCAGCTGCCAATGAGTTTTCCAGTGGGAATGAACAACCTTTAGGAAATTAGAAAGTGACTGCTGAACCGTGTTAAATTCTTTAGGTTGTGGGAAAGTAAACCTTGGTGAATGAAGCTACATTTGTTTGCTTGATTTAGGGTGAATTTTGCAAAGCACGGACGTATTTTTGCATGGGAATCCGAATTCCCTGCACTGTTGCTTTCGTCGAAACATCAGATTCATGAGTGTGTGAAATAGCGGGCTGAGCTAAGCTGACAAGGAGAGTTCATGATGTTCATGTATCTTAGACTTTCGCCCGATGAAACCCTTTTCATGGCCCCAAAGACATCACGCGATTGATTCAAAGTCGCACCAAAAGTTGAACTTCAGAAGTTTTCTGGGATCACGTGAAACTGATTTTTCATTCCGGGTAGGTGGTTGCAAATATCTTGATTTTCCCAAGTGTATTCAGGGATGGTTCGGGATGACTCGGGATGGTTGGGGATGGTTGAATGATGAAGGTATATTTGTGGGATGGTTTACAACCACCAAGCAGTCAATATTGACTGCCCATCACAGGGATCCCTCCTGAACAGAATCCCTCAATACCCGGCACCACGGCACTTTACACAGAAATGTCGCTCCCAACCCTTCGAATGGGTATAACGAAACCAGCTGGTCATTTTATTATACGGAAATGATCAAGAGCTGTGGAAAACAGAGGCTATGAATGTGAGCACATATAAATTGTTGTTCTAGATTCTATAGTTATTTGGTTTGATTCTTGGGTCACTATTTGTGATGTGTTCGCCTGCATCATGCTTGTTGTCATCGATACTTGGAAGTATTTGAGCCAGCACTGTTCCTCTTCTTGCACCAGCAGCGATTGTAATTGTAAGTGGTTGTAGCAGGAGCAGCGGCAGTAGCTGTTTGTGGTAGGTGATTCATGTGTCGTGGTGGTTCAGATGTCACAGATCAGGCAGGCCATCAATTGGTGGATAGCAACAGTCAACGATAGTGAATCACAGCCAGCAATAGCCTACCAAGAAAATGGTTGATGATGCTGCTAAGCCATGAAATAAACGATACTCATGGTTTATGATGCTTAGTACTGTCTTCATTAATGGCTACCAGTGAATCATGCTTAACCATAGGTAATCATGTCTGAATATGATGCCTAGGATTGCGGTTGCCACCTTTGGGCTACCCTGCATGGTATCCGGGCTTCAGCATCCAGAGTTCCACATAGAGGGACCATGGCCCCCTTCCTGGCCTAAGGAATCATCCCCATGGTCCTGCAGATGGCGATCCTTTCGATATGCGAGCGTTGGATCCTGTCCCATGGCTTGAGGAGGTCAGGTAGAGTTGATGGTTATGGAGTTGTAGATGCTGGTAGAAACAAATCTTACAAACTGTCAGGACTTAGGCTCACAACGTCGGATCAGGCGCATCGTTTTGTCGCTGGTGCAGTAGGGTCCACCCATTTTGTAGAAGGTACTATGTTGATAGATGTATTTATTGGGTGTAGAGGTGCATGTGCATTTTTTTGTGGCTGAGATAGTTTAGTGTTTAGTCAGAAGTGGTTCCAAGCTGAACAAAAACTCCACTGCATTTTATAGTCAATGTTGCTGCTGCCAATGGTGATGCACCGAAAGTTGAAGTGCTGGTGGAAAACATGTGCAAGGCGGGGACGTACCAAAAAATTCTCATCATTCGTACAAATGACCAGGCATAGGGGCATGTTTTTGTCCCCCAACAGATACACGCAACTACAAAATGGGCCCCCAAACCAAAGGGAAACCTACAAAATGACCATGGTGATTTCCAACATTCATATTGATTTTGATATATTTTCAAGTCCATGTGCCAGGCTTTTTGTGCTTATCATCTTAGGTCAGGATGTTGTTTGGTGCTCCGACCGGTGCCTTGCCTTTTGTAGTTGTTTTTTGTAGGTGCATCCGATTAAAAAACCCAAAACTGGGCCATGCGTTTGAAAGCTACTCATAGCTTGCACATATCCTTTCCTTGTATTTCAACAGGGATGTTTGTGGTGGTGACTTATACTTATACAGTATGAAATCGCCACCAGCGTCATAAGTACCCCTGTTTGTTCCCACTGGTCAGATGGTACGTCACCGGATTCAGCCTTTTTCTATCGTTTTGAATGGTTCCCAAAAAATTGCAGTGATGATAGAATTGTCAGCAAAAAATGCACGTCAATTGCCCTATGTTTACCATTTTATGGGCACACAACATCACACCACTGGGAGTTCTTTCGGCCAAGATATTAATGTTGAGACTGTCTCCGATTCAGCTGGTAGCGTGGGCTGGTCACCAACACAACTGGGTAACCCTGAGGCCATTCAGGGCGGCATCCTGATGCATCAGCTTCGAGGTTTTCTGGGGAGACCAGTTGCGGATGCACAAATGTGGACGATATGCTGCATGAACTTAGTATATTACGTAGCTCCATAAATTGATATATACTAGTATATATATATATATTTAGAATATATATATCTTTATATATATATATATATTTAGATAGATAGATACATAGATAGATAGAATTATATTTATATTTTATATAATTGATGTACACATGTATGTACATTACATTCCTGTATAGATGTGTGGTTCCGGTTCCCTATTATATACATATAACTGCGCAGTGCATATGTGTTTGCATGGCTGATTTGCAGAATGGCACTCGGCAGCGCCAATTGTCGATTTGCCTTTGGATGTTTGCACATATTTCGAATTGCGATCATGAAACTCCCAAAGACATATATAAACAATTCATGATAGTCAGAGACGAACAGGTTTTTGTTCAAACACTTGCATTCGGATTAGGAAGAGGATTCGGGTAGGACGGATATGATTGACGAATTGATTGCCCGAGGTGGCAGGTGATGACGGTAAACACACAAATTGACAAGATAACATGATAATTTTGATGGACTGGATTCTGTTTGAGTGGATCTTGTAGACAACAGGAAATTATGGAGATTGATGGATGGAGAGAGGCGTTCGTCTAGATTGGGAAATTTCTAGTGAATGGACAAGCGAATAAATCAATTTCATGGGTGAATCCATGGATACTTGGATCAGCAGATGGATTGTCAATTAGACTCAGGGCTTGGAACGAAAAGGGTTGGAGGGCAAAGGAGAGGTGTTTACTTTAGATGGGCAGACAGAGACAGATAGAGATAGTACAACATATAGATTTCCAATTCGACTTGGACAGATGCATAGTCAGTGTGTGCATAGGCGGTCCTGGCACCACTCCAATTAAGAGATATTCATGCATTTCGATACGTACATACGTATACATGTTTGTTTAATCCGAACACAAGTCAATAGTGAAACGATTTGTCTACATGCAACATGAATGCAAGCATGGATAACTTAATGTGTGGATGATTTTGGATGGATGACCGACTGATGGAAAGATAAATACATCAACTGATGGATTTATGGATGTAGGGAGAGTGGCATTGGTTATTTTGGCCGTATATCTTTGACTTCTCTTTTAAGTAATTACATTGTTTAGATGTACAGAGTCAATGTCTTTTCGTGTTAAAGAAACCTATCCTGCAAAACCGGCATCACGCTTTGCGTAAGTGCCCTCCTCTGCAGATGTTTGATGGCAAAATGAAGTTGCAAAATAATTTCCGATCAGACCACGGAATTGGTGAGTAAATGAGGTATTTTCGAATGACATGCACAGTGATTGGCGACGTAAAACATGGCTATTTTCTGCCGACATGTTGCGGATCTCAAGCGAACAGTAAGCATATACGAGTGGGTTCATGATCCACCATAGATTAGCTTCCCTAGTTGCCAACTTGCAGCGAGGACCTTACATGTTCAGGATGTATCCCAGCAAGCATATACGTTACGTGCTTCACCGACCTGTGCTACGTTGCTGCTTCAGGTGTATTCACGCCGGAGGGACCTGCAAGCATGGCGGGGAAAATCTGGATGCTGCTTCCAGTGGATGACATTTGCAGAGCCGGAAGCCGACGATTTCACAGTTCCTTGTTCTCGAATAGGGACCACTCTGAAATTACTGTGTCCACTGTTAAAGCATTCCCTTGGGAAATAAGACCACTATGTAATAGGATATGTAGGTAGTGTTTGGGAAGCCACATTTACAGAGGGCGGCATCACTTTTGGTCAGGCATCCCTGCCCCACCTTCGGGCCCCAGATTCCATGTGTAGCCTGGCAGCTCTGGGGCGCCTGGCCTGTCCTAAACATCTCAGCTGGTAGTCCTTAGTTTCTTTAAAGGCAAAGGCTTGCAGGCCTCTGGATTCAAGGTCGGCTACTTTACCACTCATATTTTCAGGGCTGAAACATAGATTTGGAAACGTGGTGGCTACCTGGCTACTGTTGGGATGGAAATAGTTTGGTTTCCCAGCCTTCGATTCAATATCCCAGCCCAGATCCCCAAAGTGGCATTAAATGAAATGCTTTTTGGTGAGTCGGTGGGGAAACTCTGGATCATCAGTGATCATCAGTGGCCTGATGCCGGCACAGCTGCCTCTCTTTCCAAGACACCTTGGCTCCAAGACAGCTTAGCTGACTTGCCAACATCAACTGACTGTGTTCAAGAAGTGTTTCAGTGGAGTAGCGAGTGCAAACATACAAACAATTTCAGGAGTTTCACCATTTGAATCACTTTGAGTGCATGGAAGTTCATTGACTCTTCTGCAAGCTCTGCTCTCATTGCGACTTAGAGCCCATTGACCCCAGCTGGGCGTCTGGTGGTTGCTTTTCTAGGCCTGGAGACGTGCCAGTTTGGGGATCCATCCCAAGACCCCAGGGACTCCCAGTGAACCCTCGATGTCACTTCGTCTTATTCCTCGTGATAAACATCTTGATGAAAAAGAAATCTTCGGCCCCACAACAGGTGTAGCTTGGCAAGGGAAGCTGTTGGCCTTTGATTTTTCTTCATATTGGAAAACTCCCCCAATTCCCAAACTGACGCAACGTTTCAAGCTGCGCCAGGCAGCAATGGCTGCCAAGGCAAGACGGGGCAGAGCCAGGGAGATGCTGAAGGGGATGCTTAAGCTTGATGCTGATTGGGCTTGGCTGGCCGCAGTTCCAAGGTAGAATTTAGCACCGGAATAAGACTAATCAGCCAGAATCTTTTTGAGCTACGTGAGTCCACGCCAGACACCTCACCTTTGGCTAAGAGACTTAACAGACATTTGTAAAAGCAATAATGAATGCCCAACTGGAGGTAGATACAGCCATAAAGATCTGCCAATGTCAGGGTGCCTGAAAACAGAAGATGTAGTTTAGCACGTTTGAACATAAAAAATAGATCATACTTGTTACTTGCCATGTGTCATCATCTATTCCTTTGATTCCTTTTGTTTTTCCACTCGCATTACATGCAAAGCAAGTGAATTTGCTTGGGGCCCAGCATGTGAACGAGTCTGGGACGTGCCAATGTGCAGGTGCCAAACCAACATGGAGATTTCGGGGCCAGATTTCGGGATCTCTGCCTGGCCCCTGCCCAGTCATAAGCAACATACTGAGATGGAAATCATTTGGTATCTTTGTGTTGCGAAAGTTCTCCTGCTGATTTTGTTCCTTTGCTACGCAATCATGCACAACCCACCCGCTCCTGCTCATTGATCACTGTTGTTGGTTCTACATCCCCAGTGCTAATATTTTCAGTTAGTTTTTTACAGGCCCAACAGATGTATGCATCAGAAACTGCATCTCTTTGACAGGCAAACTATGACAGCCGGCATTTGGATGAGAACCACCCATACGATGGCCGTGCACCCAACGTTGTTTGTTTTTTTTCATGGAGAGAGGGTTGCCAGCGTCTCCGTTGGAGTGATTGCATGTCAAGATGCTGGCTTGCAACCTTCCATACGTCATTTGCGGGGCTCTTACTTTTTTAAGCTTGAGGAGGTTCTTGGTTTATTGTCCATTTTGGTTGGCTGGTGCATTTTTGTTCTCATTTCCAAGCAAAGCTGTTGTCCTTGGATCTTGCATGTTCATATGTTTGGTGGTCCTCTGGCCCCACACTATGGCGATGAGGTTCGGGCATGGCTACGCGAACTTGCACAGATCTGCATCTTGACGCCACGTGAGATTTGGAAGGGTGCCTGTTGAGCTGGCCATTTGGTTGTTGCTGGGGTTGCTGGTGTTCGAAGTCAGGTTGCCACATCGCAAGTAGCTGCATGGTGACCAGATAAATCGGATCTCACTGCCTGGAACCTGCGGTTACAACTTCCAGCAGCTTACTTTTCTGAAGAATTGAAGGATACATCGTGGATACCACTGAATCTCGCTTTTTGCCTCACGTCCCTGCAACCATTTGCAACCTGGTTTTAATCAATCAGTTTTCCGAGGTTTCCGTCCTTACTCATGATTTTGGAAGCTGAGTAGCGAGATGGGCCATGTTTCCATGGCGTTCCAATAAGACCCATCGCTACTACTTGATGGGCACTGGCAACTCGGGTTGATCAACTGCCAGCTCGTCCCACTCTGGTTGCGAGCGTAGTCGCCGGGTTTCTTGCACTTGTGTCGATCATCCCTGCTGTTGATGCTGTTGATTTGTACACCCACCTAGCTAGGCCACCGAGCAAATCCTACCCTATCCTTCCAGTTACCTCTATAGTAGGTAACCAGCTGGTTTCTACCATGGTTTTTTAGGGTTGGTTACCTACTGTACTATAAAGGTAACTGGAAGGATAGGGCTAAGCTACTTCTATCCCAGTGATTCTGCCTGGGCTAGCGAGGTTGTTCTGTAGAATGGAACCTGCCGGTGGCAGGTCTTTCAGCTCGGGGGCTGGTCAGGGTCTTACTGTAAGAGCTATCGATGATGGTTGATTGATAAACCATGAAGCTCTTACAGTAAGACCCTGACTGATATCAACCATTACTGATTGATAAACCATGAAGTTTCAGAAACATTTTGGTTCATTTCCGTAATGGTATCAGTCAGCTGCTAAAAGTATCTAAACGTGATCAGGAATACTTCCCAACAGAGGTCAGCAGGCACAGTGCCACGCCGTTCCCAGCGCGCATCATGGTGCCTGCCACAAAGTGAGTGATACATTTGGAGGATGGTTAGGGGGTAATCAACCAGTGGATAGTTCCCAAATGTTCCAAATGAGCGATTGCAGGTGCTCATCCCAAAATGATCTCAATAATGCGTATTGAAGTACCATGTAAACCCATTTGCTTGGTCTTCTGATGACATATGTCTTAAGCAATCAACTCTGATAGCACGCTGTAGAAGGGCCCTCTCATCGGCCAGCCTGCCTGGCTTCCTATTTAACACTTCCGGCACCGCCTTGTCCGGTACCACTGGTTGAAAAAAAGCAATGGTTTCGGGAAGATGTCCTATCAACATGCTTAGAAAAAATCAAGCGCCATAAGTTTGCCTCAAAACACGTCAGCTTTCCTTTGAAGATGGGCAGTTTAAACCTTGCGGCGATGGCTAGGCCTTGCCTGGTGATCTTCATTGGATACATGATCGGTATGGGCCGGGAGTCCTAGCATCACTGCAGATATTTGGAGCCACTGGTGGTTCCTCTGCAAACGTGGAGGTACACACATTGCAGAGGATTGCACAAGGTTGGCCGCCGCATTGGTAAACAAACATTTTTTGTATCATCATGAATATAATTTTTTCCCCCTATTACTAAACGGTCCCCCCCCCCCTCCCCAAATACTAAGCACCCCAAGGGGTTTTTTGTATTAGGGGGGGATTTAATATTAGAGGACCCTAATATTAAATTTAGCACCCTAATAATAAAAACCATTTGAGCGTTGAATATTTGCCTTTTTAAATTCTTTATTAAAACTTATTCAAAAATTGCAAAAACCAACTGCACGAAGGGGACCCTAATATTAAATTTAAAACCCTAATAATAAAAACCATTTGAGCGTTGAATATTAGCCTTTTTAAATTCTTTATTAAAACTTATTCAAAAATTGCAAAAACCAACTGCACGAAGGGGACCCTAATATTAAATTTAAAACCCTAATAATAAAAACCATTTGAGCGTTGAATATTAGCCTTTTTAAATTCTTTATTAAAACTTATTCAAAAATTGCAAAAACCAACTGCACGAAGGGGACCCTAATATTAAATTTAGCACCCTAATAATAAAAACCATTTGAGCGTTGAATATTTGCTTTTTAAATTCTTTATTAAAACTTATTCAAAAATTGCAAAAACCAACTGCACGAAGGGGACCCTAATATTAAATTTAAAACCCTAATAATAAAAACCATTTGAGCGTTGAATATTTGCCTTTTTAAATTCTTTATTAAAACTTATTCAAAAATTGCAAAAACCAACTGCACGAAGGGGACCCTAATATTAAATTTAAAACCCTAATAATAAAAACCATTTGAGCGTTGAATATTTGCCTTTTTAAATTCTTTATTAAAACTTATTCAAAAATTGCAAAAACCAACTGCACGAAGGGGACCCTAATATTAGATTTAAAATCCTAATAATAAAAACCAGCTGCACGAAGGGGACCCTAATACTAAACCCCCCTAGGCCAAGGGGTTTTTAATAATAGGGGGTAAAAACGTTGCTTGGGGCATGTTGTTTCCTTTTAAGTTTTCAATTGCCACAATTAAAAATACAATTGACCAAAACCAAAAAAATCCAGAAGTGGACCCCCAAGGAAGTTTTTTATAATTGGGGGGGGTTTAGTAATGGTAGGAAGCGATTAGAAACCACAAATATTGGTTTCATGTGTTGCTTCACTTGGGGCATGTTAAACCTCGCAGCAGCACAAGCTTCAGGTAGATTTTGAATTGCAAACCGCCTGGAGCAGTGAGCACCAGTGCGTTCTCATGATGTGACCATTTTTTGGGTGTTCTTTGTGGTTCACTCTCAATGGACTTCCATGATTCTGAGGGTGAATGATTCGTATAAATATATTGACATATCTATATCTAGAGAAATGCATATACACGCTTGGCAGAGAGAGAGGGAGAACCAGAGGGAAAGGGATAGGGTAGGGTAAGACATTATAGATAAGGCGCAGCATGCACCAGTTCGTTGTGCACTGGTCTTTCATTGTTCATCCACAGCCACTGAGGGTTGGACCATTGATCCAATGTGCAACTGAACGGACCCATATGAATTCATTCTGCAATGAATTGGTTGACTTATTTGGGAGATGTTCGTTGGTACATTCCCCGCATAGTCTGCTTGGCCGTTTTAAACATTCACCCACCACTTGGTGACAACCAGTATCCACCATCAAACTTGCTCACCTTCATGCTGGGTGCTGCGTCACCTCCAAGCGTTGCTCGAAACACTTTCATTGTATATTTTTCTCGTTGATTGGTATTGCTTAGACGGAGCATACCATGTATGCTCGGTTGTTCGTAAAATCATAAATCGAACTATTTCATGATTGGTTTTGATAGCTTTATCCCCTTTGTTGTGGCTTGGCAGTGCTTAGCACTGTTGATATGGAAGACATCTATCGATTGGCAAAGCTCCGATTGAATCAATGAGGACATGGCTGAAAATGATTCCAGGTTGTCAGCTGATCAAAGACCGCCCATTGTAACGGGATGGATTTGCGATCGATCAAGGTGACATAATCCACTTATAGCCATTTTGGATTGATCATTTGGATCGTAAAGAAGTCTTCTATACATCTGCAAGAAGTATTTTTAGGTTCCATATATCTCAAGTGTTTCAGAAACGGCCACTCTTTGTTTTAGGAATTCCTACTCTTTGTGTTACTTCCTCATACAGTAATTCCTCTGTTAGGGTTCCATATCTTTTGCATATCTCTTTGTTTTAGGGGTTCCTCCTTGTCTCCGTCTTTGCCAGGATGCATTTCTTCCTATGCATTCGAGAACGGCAATCCGCGAAGACTCACACATGGCTTCAACTTCAAAGGGGTGGCGCTGGCATGTCGGCTCGCCCCCGGTGGCCTGGGCAGTGCCTGTTGCAGAGTTCACGGACAGCATTGGCTGAAAGGATCCCAGAGATTCAATTTCTCTACTCTTGAGATCTCCTAAGTTTTGATATTCTACTTGTCATTGTAGACTATATATTGCTTAACTTCCTCTTGGATTTTACTGTCATCTACTGTTGGACATTTATAGAGAATAGCCAAGGCTGCGATGTTGGCGAGCGATGTTCCTTGTTTAGATGTTGAAAGTCATGCAACTGGTCACAGTCATGCTTCGATTCCTGGCATTACGACCATGGTGAGCTGACTGCTAACGCTGCACCGACTACGAAATGCACCGATTTCGCATCAGTTTCGTGACTTCCTTGGCAGGAGCATGTAAGATCAGGTAAGCTGTAAATAGCTGTCAGCTTGTTTTGTAGACTTGCCGATGTTTTGAGGAGCAGCCCTGCGGCCACATCACCATATGAGATATATGAGTTTTGCAATGCTTTGCATGGCAGACTGATTTTCTTGGAAGAAGCTGCTTTTTTGTTTTCTCAATGATCCGGTCAAGATGTGTATAGTCTATAAACACGTAGGTACTAGGTACTAGTACTTCTGATTTTGCTAGAAGGTGATCAGATACATTTGCGAATGTGTGTGAACATTTTACTTTCATTGCTATGTTTGGTTTGATTATTACAGTATGTAATCCAAGACTGATCGAATCTGTCGATTTAGCATATCCTATCCCGCTCTTTCTTATTTGTGCATTAGACCGAATTAGACCTATCTATTTGTCGACCGGTCAAGAGCCTGGTGCCCTGGCTACCCCCAAATGACCAGTCACTACTCGAGCTGTTGGGATTTTTACGGAACTATGGCCGTTGGTGAGTTAATATGGATCCAGCTCGCCATATCCTGCCATCTTCTCTGTCCATTCCTTGGGCACAATCTTCGACCTGTTCATGGTTGAAACAGTAGCTGATGGAATAATGTCACTGTTTATCAAGCAACTAAAGAACAGAGTAATCACCTTGTGAGCTATCAACCACGCATGGAGTACGCAAGCGGAGACAGACACATCACCCGCTACTGGTACATGTCTATATATTTCTATCATTTTGCTGAAATTTATCCAGAGATTGACTGCAATAAATAAAGTTCGCCGAACATAGGTGATCATATCAAACGTGTGTGTATAGTATGCTTAGTAGCGCAACTGCGTCAATAGTTGGTCATTCTCAGCTATTCCAAACCATTCGGAAACAGGATCAACCATGATTTACCTCTACCATTCCAAGGCTTTCTTTCGAAGGATTGTACACCCATGTCATTCATCGGATTTGGTTGCAGCTGTTTCCCTGAAAAATTGCATGTTCTGGTACCAGTGAATCAATTGGTTGAATCATATACTACCAAGCAGTTCACCATTTGTTGTATTCCCTTCCCTGCTAGGCCCTTGAAGCTGTTGAAGGATTCGAAGGTCAGGTTGTCCCCTCAAATGGTGTACATCAGCAGCTCAGTCAATTTTGGTATACAGCTCCGGTGCAAGCTTGAGGCAACTGGAGAGCCATGGACGATCTGCTAGCCATGGTAGATCCCAATAATGGTGGTTCACTACCATAACCTTAATTTTGATAATTGAGCATCAAGATTGTAAGATTAGGAATTCATTCCATCACTTGAATTCATTTAACAACTCTTACTCCAAGTGAGTCGCGTGAGTGGCCACTTGAGTCCTGGACTCTGTGCCAGGAACTTTGTGGTGTGGATGAAAAGGCAAGGACGAAGCAGACGCAGTGCAGAAACCTGTCATTATCCCCATTGTTATTGCTTATAGCTGCTATAGCTGTTTGACACAACCAATGGAAATACAGCTTCAACACTTGCTCAAATATCAACATAGACTTCAACATTTGCTCTGATCATGAATGTTTCAAAAGATTTCAGGATCTAGGCATTGATTTCCTCAGTGTGTCATGCTGTTGACCTCAGAATATGAAGCGTTTTCACCGAAACATCACATTGCAGATCATAGCGCATGCATGAAGTGCTGCATATGTATACATTCGCTTCCATGCCTGGGAAAGAAAGCATGGTTCCGCTGATGGAAGCCGGTACATTTTTATTTTGCTCCTGCAGCACCTGTCAATATCATGTTTGTTTGTTTATTTCAGATTTCCTGCCCATCAGGGAAAAAAACGAAGGTTCCAGCTGCATACGCACGAATGACGAAGATAGTCCAAGAATCCCAACAGTGTTTGCTGTTCGTGTCACAGCTTGGAATCGGAAGTCGTCCCCCAAAGCGGTATTGCGGTGGAACTTGCGCGGTAATGCAAGACGGAGCAGCTTCCATTTTGGAAACCGGTGGAGTTTCTTTGTCAAGGGACAAAGATCAGCTGTAGATGGTAGATACATCCTTTCTTTTTGCTTATTCGAAAGCTGGTCTCATCGGAATCCATGGACTGTAGTGATGTCCAAATTCCAGGTGTTTTAGAGCTTTTCAAGGGTTGTTATGCCTTGTTTCATCTCTTTCGTGTCTAGCTCTCGCCCCCCCCGCCATTGTTGATGATTGTTTTCATGCCGTTCCCTACCCTTCCAGTTACCAATATAGTGGGTGGTTTCTGCCATTGTTGCGTGGGGGCGGCTATTGGTTGGTACCTGGAAGGGTAGGGGGTTGACAAACCCAGCCATTGCGGACGCCCCCGTGTACCATCGAAACTCGTGAGGTCAAGGCGTCCCCTTTCGTGTTCTGGTGTCGAGCGGGAAGCTCAGCACTGCCGAGCCCAGGGTGAGCCTCCCAGCTTTCCCAGCGCATGTTCACAACAGATCGTGGGCATAGGGTGGGCAGTTCCCCGTAGTATCCCCAGTCATAGGCATAGTTTGTTTGAGATGACGAACGGGTGATTTTAGGGGTCCTTCAATTTGGGAAACACCTCTCTATTCCCACGGTTACCGTCTTGTGAAATGGCTGCACTAGCACCAGCTGTGACCTGCCGAAGCCGCCTATCAAAAACTCAACAAAGATGCCTCCTTTGATCAGTAGCAAGGACAGGCCACAGGCCAGAATTTTCATCGAACCCATTGATACTCCCCGGTACTTGTCCCGGTTTATCAATAGGTGGATACTTCAAAATTGCGATGGTTTGTTCCCACACAAATGGCACCCTTTCCAAAAGTTGGCGTAAGTCGTCCAGCTGGGGTCTTGGACTTGAACAAAGCAGGTGGTTCTTTGGTTTGAGGTTTATCCTACAACCGCAGCAACAGTAATCAACAATAAGGGCTAGCCAGCACTGATAGGGGTGATCAATGCTTGTTTTCTTTTGCTGGGTCTACTGGTGGTTCGTATGCCTGAAGTCTCCCCACCAAGATCGACCAAGGCTTTAGCAAGGATGCTGATTTGACAGATTCATGCACCCATTCTTTCGGAAGGGCATTTTCCAACCTACGTGTACAATTGAGCGTTGAGTAGTTGTTGATTGCACTTGTCCACACTTTAAACCTTCAACAGCGTAGCGGTTTCTTACCCAAAATCTTGACAATTGAATTGAGGTAAATATATGATAAGTATCCATCAATAAATTTGATGTTAATGAAATGTACTGACCACAATTATAGTTGAGGCAACTCTACGAAATAGATCTATCTTGAGTTTGTTGCCAAATTTAACTTGTGAAGAATAGCCAAGATATCACAAGATAGTTTGCCGGGCTGGCTTTGTATTTCCTTCGATGTGTGATTTGCTTAGGGGATTGTCAGCCTGTCCAGTAGTTGAGACGTGGAATCCTCATGAAACCTCTATGCTAGAATGAAGCCGCAAGAGTTTTTTTTTGCAGTCAAGTGATGCTTTGCATGTGGGCACCCTAGCTTATGGACGCCCCTGATGAAACCTGTCCCACTTGATGGAGTTTATCCTAATAATTTGCACTAAATCCTCATGAGGATTAGAATCGCTCAGGGGGAGTCATCCCCACTCCATGGTCCTAGTGAGCAGGGGACGATTGGATTAAGTCACATATATAGATCTTAAGTCGGACAATAGGATAAAGTCCTTAAAACCAACTGGGGTGTTAGTGGCATACCCTCAACAGCTGGGTCTTCCCAGGCCGGCGCAGCGCAAGACGGAGAGCCAGAATCACTCGATGCGGACGGTGCAATTTGTGTCGGGTGCCCAGATTTGTCACGCTTACTCAGTTGGTGCAAAGGGAGATTAAGTGATGATATGTTGCCACCAATGATCAATGGTTCAGAACCAATGCTTAATGAATGGTTCCCTATCTAGTGAATGGTTGATGAGAGGGGTTACCATATAAAACAATACACCATAGATCACCATAGAGCATATTGAACAAGAATAGGGAGGTGAACGCCTCAATAAAGGCAGTAGTTAGGTCAGTGATATTCATTCACGGGATTTTCACCAGTGGTACCAAGGTACCCACAGCCATCTACCAAGAATCCTGGGTGAGTGAATTGCTAAGAAGGATTTGATGACCAACGACATCCAGTTTGTTCTGGGGAGGAGAACATGAGGATATAAAGATAGGATTTCTTGACTCAGAGACTCCGCGCTCTGTGTGATATTTCCCAAGAATCAGTCAGATTTGACCCAAACCTGAGGTTCCACCCGCCAGTACCAACCGAAATGAAACATTTGCAAGTATCTTTCTTAAACTTTATATATTAGATGTTGCCATCTGTTATAGTTCTTCGCAGAAACGGGTATTTGGTTTCTTACATGTTGCCCTTGAGATATCAATCATAATGAAGCCCGACGTTCACCAAAAATGCAAAATAGATCTCTTTGAATACGGAAACCCACCTTTTGCATGTTTGCGTATTCAACATACTAATTATATGTTTTACATTTTGTTTACACACAAATATATGTATAGACTGTAGATATACATATTATACATCCACCCATCTACAGACATTGGTTGATCATCGTTGGGTGATAGAATGGATGTGTGCAAACTGTCAGTTTTGCAGGTTGATTTCTCGTAAAGATACAAACACCTCTGGTTTGCTAATCAGGTGTTGACTGTCTGATTTTGGCAAAGTTTTGCTGCGAGTTGGGAAGTGGGTCCCCCGAGGAGTACCTGAGTACCTCTACTGTTCATGTAGCCCTGGAAGTCTTTTTCGGTGTTGACCTACCACCAGTAGAATGCATATACATGTGAAAACACTATCGTCAACGCAAAGGTAATCGGAAGTGTGAAAGGCCTTAGATCATCTTAGATCTATGTACAGTCTTCATCAGTCTTCTAAATTACACGTTTGCAATCAATATAGCCGTGTTGACACTGCTGGGCATTGATGGTCAGTCTTTTCAGTGCTGCTTCCAACGGGTCTGAAACCGACACATTTCACATTCAGAGCTGATACCCCCGGCAATGGGGCCATGACGCCAGTTGCCTGTTACGTGCTTTCACTTGGGGAGCATTGACCTGAAAGAAGCCCACCAGGGCAGCTGCTCAATTTTCAGAATGATCTTGATGCTGTTGCCGGATACTATGAATAAGTTTTGCAGTGATGAACACTGTTTTGACCCCGACCAGATTGGTGGGGGCTGTTTGAGTGACAGCCCAAGAAACAACGTTGTTGTAACCCGCTTGCTCAATAGATTGGTGACTCCAAATGAACAATTGTCAGTCAACAGTCATTGCACTGGCCCTCGGAGTTCTTCCCAGGATATCACTGGTAAGCCTTTTATGATTATCACTTTATTTGTTTGTTGCCTGCCTGGAATGGGGATGGTCTTCAACGCAGCAATGTGCGTGAGATTTGCTACCAGCAAAATCCCTTTCCCGCTGTCAGACCTTGAACTTACCCCCATTCGAATGTATAGTTACCCCCGTCAGGAATTGTGAGATTTTGCGGGAAAAGCACAACAAAGGGAATCATTGATCCCACCAACGAAGTGCAATGCCACGGGGCAGCGGGGCAGGTGGATACATGTCCCGGAAACTATGCAGATCAGATGACGTGTCCTGGATCTCAGACCTACAAGGCCGGCGCCACGCTTGTTCTCACTTCAGCGGACACACGTGCCACGCGTAGCCTACACCAACTTCACATGATTTAGTAATTACAACTTTTGTGGAGTTGCCGATAACCAATTCACAAGGCCATCGTCATGTTATTTTCTATTGATTAAGGCTGGTAATGAACATAAAGGTCAAGATGAAGACAATTGCAAAAGAATGAAGATAAAAACAATGATATAGTCCACAACTCAGACTATGATGAGGATGGCAAGGATCCAAAAGTATGGTGTTGCACAAGATAATGATCATGAGGATCAGGACACTGACGATCAGGACACTATCCATGGCGAGGATGGTGCAGATGAAAGTTATGACACACATGAGGACCAGGATGATGATGATGATGATGATGATGATGACGACGACGACGACGACGACGACGACGACGACGACGACGATGGTGATTGCATTGACAGCAATGAACAAGATGATGGTGATTCCTCGGATGATAATGACACTCAAAACGAACATGAGGATGATGATGAGGATTGTCGTGGTTACAATACAGAGGTGTAGCCAACCATTACAGCCACATCAAAACACCATTTTCAACCATCCTTAACCACTCATATCCAGCCAGAAATGCCCGCCTTACTAAGCATTATTCCCGATCCAAGCAACTTCCAAGTGGTCAGGCGACTGCGGCCATGTGTTTTTAGCCGCCGCATGATATTGGTTAGTATTAGTTATATTATATATATGTATACCTACATATATATATAATATTACATATATATATATTTATATTTGTTATTCTTAGTTATCATTAGTTTAGCAGTAATTAATCATATTACCAGTTGATTCATGGAATATGAATATTTAATGATCAACTGGTTGGTGGTTTTAAGTTGCTTCCCTGATGTTAACCAACGGTTGGTTGGTTGACAATCATATTTTCCTAGGGGTGGTTTAACCACCTTGGATGAAGTAAGGCTACCCCTATCAACCATGAGTTGTTGTCATGGGCGTTGCTGGATCCGCAGGTTCAAGACCAGGGAATCTCCACGATTACCACCATCACGCAGAAGATGGTCCGGGGTCAGGGGCAGATCTGAGGCTATCCATAGCTTCCCAGCAGGGAATGGTGGGTTTCTCAGATGTTCTACCAGATTTTGTTACCATAGATCATCCAATCTTAATCAGTCATTTTTGGTAATAGAATGTGATCAACCAACCACTTCTGGGGTTCCCACTTTGGGAAACACCCTAATAGCTCTGGATTGTTGATTGGCACGAGCAGCATTTAGGAAGGACATGCAGGAGTCTCAACATCCTACTTCATGTTGTGCAATCTGTAGTGCTCATGGCATTGTGGGAGTGGGTGTTGCATACCATGACATGATCATGAGAAAGCACCACTAAATCACTATCAACCACTATGAACAAGAGTTCTTACAGCCCATGATGAACTATGTGATCGTCTGACACTGGTATCATCGAGGATGACGTCATTAGGGTGAATAAGTATCCATGATCAACACTAGTCATATTTACTAATCATGACTATCATCATGAAGCATGAGTCACCGTTACTAGCCATTGGACCAGGAGTGACAGGAGTTGGTTTCTGTTCTTCCTGGAGCAGCCCTACTAGTGTAAGAAGTTGGGAGTGCACAATCCCACAGGCATCACCTGACGGCTGATAATTCATGATGGTTGATATCTGTGAGAATGATGGTCAATGATGCTTACTGTAAAGGTTGTCGATGATGAATGATTGTCAGTGGTTCAGACTTGGTTGATTCGATGGTTCATCATTGTCTATCAATGGTTGCGTATGAGAATTATGATGACCATGAATGGTTCATGGAATGGTTCATGATAGGGGGGCCGAGAGAAGAATACTGGGCCCGGTGCAGTTGGGGGCGTAGTTCAGCACAGCGTCCGAGTGAAGCAGCCCCAGTTTTTCAAGCTGGTAACCACTTCCACGCACGGTGCATGCACACATCCAAGTGGTATGCAACAACTGAGCCCTAGCACCATGCAGCACCCATACTGTGTGAGACTATTCACTGAAATAATCAGCACGGGCATCCGCACAGTTTCAAAGATATGTCACCTTTGGGATGTGGGTTCTCAACATTGCACCATTATGGCCTCGAAAGTCTCCTGCACGGGATTCAAGCTTTGGCGGGTCCATGGGGTCTTCCATGTCTGTATCGTTCTGTATCCCACAGAGACTACAGCACTTTATCCACATGTACATGTATGCTTTTGCAAACATGTATATATATATATATCCTATAGCTTGACCTATGTCGGATCTTCTTGTCAGAGCTGTATCTTGACTGGTGCACGCGCCAGTCAAAGCACATGCCTGTGTCCAGTCATAATGGCAACAAGTTCATGATCCCTTTTCTGTAATTACTGTTTGAGAGCAAACTGCTGGCAGCCTGCCAGCGGCAACAACGATTTCGAGAACAAAGGCAAGCAGCAGGAACAAGGCAACATTGCAGCAGGAGGAAGCAGCAATTCCCGTGTAGCAGCGCCACGGTACAGTATGGCTCTACACACGATGTGCTTTGTGCGCATTGATTTGAAAGTTGGCCCCTACTATATATACATGTTTGATGATATATTTGAATGTATTAATTATACGTATATGTATTCATGCGAATGAAGGTATCTATGTGTGCAATGCAGATCTCCTCCCTGGTAGAAAACTAACCTACTGTTGATACTTCATGGTACCAATCAAAGGGATCATTGTATCAATCGGAGGGTATCAACCATTCGAACAAGTGTATACCTGATACCCAACCATTCTAGGGTAGATATCCAACCATGTTTTTTGGTTGATATCCAACCTGGTACCCAAACCTCCAATGATTCCATTGCTACAAGTGGTGGTGATGGATCCCACTTGATGGGTGTGCCCTTGCATGCGCCAGGTGAACTTGCAGTAGCTCGGAGATTGGGGGTCACGGGTGGGCAACGAAGGCACACAATGTTGGGAGGTTGGATGAGTTGTAAGCATTTGTAGGCTGTTCATAGTTTCTTTAATAGCTTATAATAGTTAATAAAGTATTTGATAGCTTGTAATAGTTAATAGTTCATAGTGTGTTTATATCAGTTATATGCGCATAATGCATTTTGTTCATAGTTTGATAGCTGTTCATCCATTCAACAATCAATTAATGAGTTTTAACCAATAGTTTGTTCCCAAAATGGTTGGATGAACAAGAATCAATGAATGAGTCATAAGCAGTGATCCCCATAATGAGTCCAAGCAAAATGGTTGGATGAACATCATGATGAATATCCAAACAGTTCGGCGAGGTTGGTTGATTGGTTCGCGGCCATTCAGGGTGCGTTCCTGGGCCCCCCAGGGCCATTTGGCATCCTGTAGATAAAGCATTGGTATTCGAAAAGACATCTCTCAATATCTCTTTGGTTCCTGCGATCTATGCGCACACCGGGCACATGGACTTTAGTTCATATATATTACGAGGGGCCATGGGTGTGAAGCTCTTGGCCTTGCCAATAAACGGCCGTTTTTCCTGGACCGCTGTCCCCACCAAACACTGGTCCCACAGTGCGCTTCTTTTGACTGGCCCGGACAAGGCTGCCCCTGCATTTGCCAGCGCAGTCTGCGCAGGACGAAACGGCTCGTATGAACCGCTGGCCACAGCAACCTGCATGACGTAATAGGCGATGTCCGGTACAATCAATCGACATTGGGGCACTCCTTCCTCAACCACCAGTCGAAAGCCTAGTTGGGCCGGCAATCCAACCAATGAAGTAGCAACCATGAACCATCATCGATCAACTAGCATGGTGGGTTATTGTTGGCCTACTGACTATGAAACATCCTGCCTGTACAGTGACATGTTCCTTCTGGTTGTCTATCATCCGCCGCAGCAACCTGCATGACGTAATAGGCGATGTCGGCAGCGCAAGCGCGCAGGCCGCCCCAGCCGCAAACACGCCGCAA
>VSDK01003802.1:524796-586823 GCA_009767595.1 Symbiodinium kawagutii | reverse complement strand
CGCCCCCCCGCCCCCTGCCGCTGCTGCTCCCCCTGCAGCTTCCTCACCCGACATGGCTGAGCGCACCGACGCAGCTAGCTTGGGAGCCACAACTCTGCTGGGCGTCCATTGCCCACGCTCACCCATGCTCCAAAATAAATCCTTAACATAACATGGCGGAAACCTGCTAGCCACATTTCCCGGGTGTTTTTGTTACAATGGTGGAAAGATCATGGATGCTCACCGTCTCTCTCGAAAACATGTCTGCACGGCGCCATTTGTGGCGCCAACAACTGCTACAAACTCCGGTCTCACGCTTTAGGGCCCTGCCAGTAATTGGTTTCCATAAATGTCAGAGTCATCAGTTTGTCCAAATGATTGTTTTTTGTTGAGGTCCCCCAACGGTCAACCCCGTTTTTCCCCACATTTGTGAGCCTTTGTACCTGTAAATGTACATATGCATACAGATATTGTACATGGAGATGTACGCACATCTTGAAGCGCACACACACACACAAAGATACTGATGTGCTGATGCATACCATCCATGCAAGTACACTGGTACACATAAAGATGCACCTACACATGTCCGCAAGTACGCACAGACACGCGTCCACGCGTACATAGAGAGATGTACATACGTAGGCATACGTAGACAGAGATATTTGCAATGAGATAGGACAGTATAACATGTACCCTACAAAGTGCATCCACTGATAGGAACAGATGCGGCTGAAACAAGCAGATAGCAGGGACACGGGTTCAAGCACTACAAGCCAACCATAAGAAAAAGGGGGTTCCCAGTCACGGGCTTGTGAAACACCTATGGCCCATATGAACTGATGCTGTCCGTACCGTCATAATGTTACGAGTATACCTGTAATCATCGTACCAGCCATCACCAGTAAAGTGATTGGATCTGGTTGGCAACCGTGGTTACAACCGCATATAATATGTTTATCAATATTCTTCGAATAAGGAATCCATATTGTTAGAAGCAACCATATGTTACAAGTTATAACCATATCTTCATATCTTACAACCATGGTTATTCCCCATATCTTGAGAAACAGCATCTTGTAACGCGCCAAAGCGTTCGATTTCTTGCAATGTTCATTGCCGCTCAGGTCGTACCCAACCAAGGAGTTCGGCGGAATGTATTGCGCCACTCAGCTGCATCGGTGATCGATTCCTGGCGCCTTCCGTTCATGCGGCTATGAGATCAAGCAGAGCAGTGATATCGATGTAGTATGATATGTATTAGATATTTAGTTTGTCTAGTATGGTTTTGATATTGTTCATAATTTATAATATGAATTATGTTTATATACTTTATATTTGGTGTATATTTGAATGTTTATATATTGTTTTGTGTACATGTTAATGACCATAAACGATCCTTATTGATTAGTCTTGACCATTGCCAACGAACTTGACGAATTTCATGGAATTTCCAGTGCAAGTCGGGCTTATTTTTGAACTTGGCAGCTTGGAATGGGGTGGCGCTTGGCTCGGCAGGTTCCTCACATTGAAAACCCAACGGCGCAGTACTTGGGCAACGAACCCTTGGTCCAGGAGCTTTTGAGTGGGAAGCCCCAGCGGTGAAATGCACCTGGATTGCTCCCCGGGCCCTGGTTGATTCATAGGGGATCCTCCAAAAGGCAACTCCCGTTCAAATGGTACCAATGATTAAACCTATGGTTGTAATGTTAAATGATTGACCTTTATCAGCCGTGCCAAAGATTCACTGCAACATCTTCGCGTTAACAGCCATTGTGAACCATGACCTGTGTGAAAGTCTCTATTCCAGTTGGATGTATTGTTTGCTGCTGGGGGCAGAAGCTTTTTGAGAGGTGGAGGGAGCTCCCTGATCCAGGGTTTGTAGGGAGCAATCACGCGGGGTATCCCATTACTATTGTGCAACTCTTAGGTTGAACATGCTTGGATAGTCAGGGGGTACCACGAATTGTGGATGTTTGGAAGTCGTTCGTGGCTATTTGAGTCTTGTTTTTCGACTCTTTGGGTCGCTGCTGCATGGAGGACATCCAAACTCTTCGGCCATTTTTGTACCAGTGAAGTAGCATTTGACCTGTCGAGATATGGTGGTTTCTCAAAAAGCGACCCCCAAACTGGTTGGTTTATTGCTAATGACTACAATAATAAAGCGAATAAAGGATAATTTACGGGTACTCGTATCACTTTTCCGAGAAACACCCATATGTCCACAAAGATAAGCCTAGAAGCCAATTTGGCACATCTAGCAGCAGCTTCTAACCTCTCAGGGGAACCGAAATGTGATTCCAGGGGGCTCAGGGACGCTAAGGATGTAGCGCTATGGAAGTAGCCAGATTGAGAAACTGTGGTTCTCTACGGTTTTCGTCGTTCCAAACGCGTGGCAATTTCAATGGTTTTCAATGGTTTTGACTGATATATAAGACATGATACCAATGGTTAATTCATGAGAAGATAAAGAAAAAACATGGTTTTCTCCATGATACGACATCCCCACTGAGCTCCCACAGCCCAACCGGTTGCCACTCCCCAACTGACCCCAGGTCAGGATGGTCCCTTGGGAAATGTCCGCCCCCCGAGCCTGTGGGGGTGGCGGCATCCCAAGCAGTTTGACCATGGGAAGAGTCAGGGGAACAGGTGCTCGTGACCCATACGGTGGCTTCTCAAAGTAAAGTACTCTCCACATCATCAAATATGAACCATTTACAGTAACAAACTAACCATTTTTGCGGTCCCCCAACGTGAGAAACACGTACTGAGAGCCACTGAGTTCTTTCAACGTGAGGCTTGTCACCTGCGAGAGATCTCTCGGGTTGCAGTTGTGGATCCTTTTTCTTGGTGGCTCAAGGCGTTGCCAACAACAGGGGGACACGGTGCAAGCATTTAGATATCAAATTGATGTCCTGCAAAATTGTATCTATGATTATCTATGTGTATTTGAATCTATGTCTAAATCCATATCTATATTTATGTCTACATCTTTATATCTACATCTGTAGCTATATGCATACAGAATGAATTAAGACGCATTTTGTTGATTAATTGACACTGACTCCCACATGTTTCTATTGAAGCGCATGTGCACATCCATTTGGAAGTCCCGTGTATTCTATTATTTTGTGGCTGATCCGCCAATTTCTCCAGACTTTCGCGAAATCATCATCAAATCCAGTGATTTCCCTCCAACAACGATATGCTTGGCGTCCTGTTGGTCATGTTAAACCGTCAGATTCGTGGCAATCGTAGGATCAAATTATGATCGGCACATGTGCGAAAACGGCTCATGATCATCATGATCTAACCAGGACTCGAAGATGTCATCAACAGCACACACGCGCCGTTCCTCGTTACTCCCAGGGCTACTTTCGCATCTCAGCGGCTATCGGAAGCTTGCGCCCGGAGCCAAGTTGCTGCGGCGTCCAGTTCGCCATGGTACCAACCAGCCAAGTTCATAACCAGTTCTATGTGATTTTTGATAGTATCAACTATTACAATAATGGTGGTTATATGTTATAGGTTATATGACAGGCTATATATGATATGGTGGTTATATTATAATAGTGGTTACATAATAGGCTACTGTATATAAGAGGGAAACCCACCACTTTTTGGGGACACACCTTTTTCTTGACAAACTAACGTGGTGTTTGATGCAACCGGCATGACGCTTAGTACATCAGGTATTAGAAATGTGTGGTAGTTTCATGTCATGTCTCCTATTCTGGGGCATGATTGTGAACACTTGATGTGCTGCCATAGCGATGTTAGAAGAACATATCCTGTGCGGCATTGTTCCTTGATTGATGGTACATCGACATACACCGCACTTTCTTCACATCGGCTTGTCCATAAATGGCACATCAAGGCACAAATGCCCAACGGGCGATCATCACTTTCAGCACGGGGAGTCCGCCGGTCTGGGCCGTGGTTCAAACATGTCCCATGTCTGACTCTCCACCCTACCGGGCAGGATTATATATCAAATTAACAAATTTGGCTGTTTGCAGCCTGAGTCAAGGGCAGCAACACCAGCAGAAATGGCAGAGCTGCAATCCATCGATGGTGGATATTCATACCTCACGTTGGGAGGCATCAGTTTGGTTGTGTTTGGTTCATGGATCTTGCTTTACAATCCCCGACAATGCTCCATCACCCTCATGGAAACTCATTCGGACCCTCATGAGCATCTTGATCATTTTTTCAATTCATGATCATTTTTTACATGATAAGAAATTTTAGGTTTTGTTTCTCAATTTTGCATTTTGTACATCTGATCAATTCATCATCCTTCTGGCACATCTTCAGGGCCCCTCAGGTCGATCCTGGAAACTGGTGCTCATGGGTGGTGCCATCTCGGTTTTCCTGAGCCACTCGATGATGTAAGTGACGCGCTCGGGAGAGGGCCTGGAGTGATGGCAATGGCTGATGACGATGTCAATGGTCGTAGCAATGGTCATATGATGGTCATAGTGATGGGGTACTCTCTCCAGGTCAATGGTCAATGATGCATGGCAATGGCAATATTGATTCGAATTCAACACCAGGTCATAATAATAGTCGTTGATAGTTAACAGGTGTTTGAGAATGTGGCATTTTTTCTCCTATCCATGAACATCCAAAGAGCATCCAAGAGCAACCGATTCGTTCTTCAAATCCGGATATTCCCCCCAATTTGACCTGACTTGGCGGTATGGGAACGGATGGTTGACCAAGATATCCCAGAACAGGACCCATGATGCCTCTCCGAAGTCACACCCCAGCCACGCCTCAGCCCTGTCCTGAAAGATCCCTACGAAGCCAAGGGGCGGAATGGGATGCTTCACAGTCGGTATTCACCTTTGCAATAGATCCCCGCACTTGGGTGCTGATGATAACAGTCATCAGCATCATTTGTATCCCTGGTGAATTTAGTCAACTCTAAAGCTTACAAATCAAAAAAGGATCAACAAGAAGGGGAACGCATAGGAATGGAAGCATGGAACATGCACGAGAGAAGGAAATTCGGGGCTTAACTGACATGAGTACGAGGACTGGTCTCACTACCAAATAGTAGCAAAGGCGGTAGTAGTAGTAGTAGCAAAGGCGGTAGTAGTAGTAGTAGTAGTAGTAGTAGTAGTAGTAGTAGTAGTAGTAGTAGTAGTAGTAGTAGTAGTAGTAGTAGTAGTAGTAGTAGTAGTAGTAGTAGTAGTAGTAGTAGTAGTAGCAGGAGTAGCAGTAGTAGTAGTAGTAGTCGTGGTGGTGGTGGTAGTAGTAGTGGTAGTGGTATGGAGTTGAATGCAGTGTTTATCCTGAGTGCAACCTTATCTCCCAAAGCTCTTACGTGCACCGACTAGATTTGATCAAGACGTTGCATCTATGAAGTGCGCGTGTCGACCCTCAGAAGCTTACGAAGTGGCCATGGCGGACAAATTTGGACAGCCCATGGTGTCAATCCCAAGCCCTGAGAGGGTGCCGTTGAGTCGATGGAAGGGTTTCATGCTGAAAAATGGGAGCTGTTCAACATACAAAACATGCCTATGAATCAATGGTTCAATCATGGGGTTAACAGCTGTTGTGTTTTTCCGTTTCTTCCACAGGTGCTTGACACAGGTGCTGACAGCTTTACGCACAAGTTGCGCCGTGGATTGTTTGACTTGATTGCTGATGCCCACCAATCTGTTGGACTCTTGTTTTTTTTCAGTCATCCGCATAGAATGGATGAATGGGTCGTTATGAACCCAGTTTGTTTAAAATGCCAAGAAAGTCAACAAGATTCAACCAAGTATGTAAAGTCCGTATAGTCTGTTGTTTCGAAGAAAAACTATAAACAGCAAACGGGCAACGGTTGTAGGGGCTATAGTCATTTTTAAATATGTCAAACTTCATGGTATAGAGTCAGCGAACAATGACTGGCTAGCACTATTGTGATCTTTGATTCCTTATCCTAGATACTCATGCGCATGAACGACGCATCAGTGTTCACTCGCCGCCGTTGTTCTGAGGCTATGTGTACCTTGGTCTGTTGAGAATGGCGCCCTATTCCACGGCCATCCTGAGTGCGGGCCTGACTTTGGGGAGCCGATGCCCAGATTTGGAGAGCAAGCATGGTTCGTAGGTGGGACGATGACCCATCGAAAGGAGACGAGGAATCAACCTCAACATTGGGTGTCTTATGACGCAAGGCTGCTTTGAACATTATTGAACCTGATGTTTGCCGCATTAAAAGGTCGGTATTTGTGCACCACTGGACATGGTGTACTCAATGTTCTTATCGTTTTCAGGCTTCCGCTGGGATGGTGCAGAGGTAGAGTGGAGAACTTGTTGCAATGCTTGAAAACTGATTCCCATTACCATGGGAGGAAGTTGTGACCCTAGAATACGTACAGTACATACATTTACACACAATTACATCAGAATATCATATCTACATTTAGATTTACATATAGCCGACATATTCATGTAACTGCATCATTGCATCTTTACAGAATAGAATAAGACAATACATATGGAATCATATCAATATATCTGAATATATTCATGTATAATATACATAAATATATATATATATATATTTATGTATATTGTATTCAAATTTACATACACATGCGCATGTGTGCCCTCCAGAACGATACCAGGGGGCTGTCATCAGCTTTCCTACCTGAATGGTTCGTACTCCCAAATCACCCAAGTGCGGCCGACTGTTGAACAGCCTTCGACCATGCACCGTAACGCCTGGATATTTGCGACCAAGTAACATCAAGCAATGGTAGATCCGGTTCTTAGCAACCCCCTATCTTGGATAGTAAATGCATAAAGCACCAGCTATTTCTTGGAAACCACTTTTTGTTTATCAAGATCATTTATGTCCCCACGGCTACTCAACAACTTGGCTACTCATCATCGGGTATGTGGGGGTTGTATCTTCAGATTCCAAAAAAGTTCAAAAAAATATCAAAGTTGAAACCAATCTTGAAAGTTCCAAACAATTCTAAAAAGATCTAAAACGTTCCAACAAAAATCCATAAGGTTTGAAACACATCCCAAAGAAAGTATTCAAACAACTTGTTTGCTCCATGAGTGGCCACCTCTAGGAGCGCCCACGTCCCCCTAGAAGATAAAGAGCTGGATCTCTCGCTAAGTACATTTGCTGGATCCTTGGCCATAGCTGACTGTCATGGCAAAGCGGATCGTGAGGTCTCGGCCTGACGATCTTCGCCTCCTTTGCTTTGTCGGTGTTCTTCCTCTTGGGTGAGGCACGGCAGGACCGTTGCGGGTGTTGATGACGGTTCTGGACATCCAGTGGGAAGGAACTGTGTCTGTCTTTGAAGTCCTAGGTGCCCAACACCCTTGAAAGCCTCGTTTCAAGGTGGCTCGGTAGTGGACAGTCATAGCTAACCCGGATAGTACGAATCTGTAGGTCATGTGTACATGCAAATGATTTATGATTCAGATACATACACTATATGTGTGTCACATCTGAGTAACCTAGCATGCCAGCGAATTTCATGCGGATTTTGTTGCTAATTCCTGAGGATTGTCCTTCAGACTGCTTTGTGACAGCATGTTTCAGTGTTGCATCATTGAACCGTAGATGGCACAGATGCCCATGGATCAATACTTGGATCTCGGATTTACAAGAGCAATCCACAGGATTGTGACAAATAATGATTGCAACGATTCATTGGTTGTCAATGATTGATATGTCAATGATTATGACCATTACACATCACTTGTAATGATGATCGATCTCTGATAAATCATCGTTGTAAGAATGCTACATCAATGGTTGAAATAATACTTGATGTAATTAATCTATATAGATCATTCAGGATTTCATTGGTCCATAGTGAATCCCTATTGTGGATGCACACTTGAAGGTCAATTGGTTGCTGCCGGGCGACTGGATGGAGAGCCCGGAAACCCGGAAATGTCACAGCGATGAGTGATCAGGCAGTCACCAGAGCTATTTGAGTCATCATGACAGCTGGTGGTTGAATAATAGTAGTGACTAGTGGTAATAGCAACAGTAATAGCTAATAATAGCTAGTAATGTGGTAATAGCCATTTGACGATAGTAATCGTCATCATTCATAATGGCTAATAGCAATAGTCAAGACAGCCAACAGTGATGGCTAATAGTAACAATTGTGATAGTTCTTAATAGTAGCAACCAATGGTAACAGCCAATGGTAGCCACTATAGTTGATAGTCACCGCAGCTGGTTCTTGACTTAACAAATTGCACTTAACATTATAACTATTAGTAGTCGCAACAGCGAGAGCTAATAGCTCACAGTGACAACTGGTGTGTAATGACAATTGGTGTCTCAAGAGCTGTCAAGTCAACAGTGATTGGTGGATGATATGTTGATTCTTGGCTTGGTGATTGTATGACAGGAGCATTTTTTTAGCACATCATGGTAGTTAGGGATTTGAATAGCCACCATGTGTGTCATCAATGCTGCAATCACTTGATCTGTGATGGTTGTTTACGACTGAATGCTTGGAGGATTAGTCCCCCACAATACAGCATCGATCAGTCGAACCTGCCAAGATGGTCGAAGGCAGCATTCAATGCCCAATAATCATAGTATCGCACAAGCAGGCTTCTTGCCATTCTTCGTTGTGATGGACCCAGATTGCACAGTAACCCAATGGGCCACTCCTGAACTATAAACCTTCACAGTTGATAGTTCTTGGAGGACTGGACTGCTTCAAAAATGAGCATTGCCAATCATTCAAAACTTCTGCTGATAGTTCTTGGTTTGTGTTGCAGAGCTTCTCCCCGGTGTACTACAATGATATGCAACAAATACATCATAAATCATCATTATATGTAATTATGTGTTTACACATGGTTTCTTTCATAAAGCATTCATTTTTTACATGCACTTATACACAGTTTTATCATTGAGTTATACACATATGTGTTGCCTTTTACCTAAACAAAAGCACAAAAAGAACATACATATGTAAATATATGTAAAGATACATGTGCTTAGTTCGAGCAACAACTTGTATTGGATAGCCATGGCAGCTTCCAACAAGCAGTGTGGCACCGCCTTGCTTTTCAGCACCAGCGCCAAGTGTCACCACCGTTGGAGGAAAACCGAGTCCTAGCCAGCTGTTGAACCAAACATGGGGAGCTGTCTAGAGGTGGTTCTGTTTACATGGTTGAAGATCAACAGGATCTATATATATATATATACATGTACTTTTTGTATTTATATATATTTATATATATATTTATTTATTTATTTATTTACTATTTTTTGTGTATATATATATTTCTTTTTTTATATCTAAATGAATATATGTATATATATATACATATAGATAGATAGATAGATGTTTAGGGCCAGCTGGTTCTGACTCCGCTACAACTAGCTGTTGCACCACAAGCAGCTGCTGGACCAGCTGCAGCTGTTAGGATAGAGCGAGCTGGGATGTGAACAGCCCGGGGTATGTAGGACCCGTAGGACCCACAGCCACATGATTGAAATCGTCCAGTGCCAAAATAGCAATGGTTCAATGCCAACCAACCAATAGGCGGCTGAACATCCCAACAGTTGGACTAGTGACGGTCATGGCTGGAGGATGTGAACAGCCAGTAGTAGGGGGTACCTCAAGCGAAATGGCCCAAGTCAGAAGATGACGTTCAATGACATGTTACAAGCTGCCGTGGATCCTTTTGATTGATGTGTTTGGTCGCATGCTTCAGATGTCTCGCACGATCACTCATAGCTCTGGCCACTTTTTGCTTGTCATGTAATAGGGGGTGTGTTGTTTCAAAAGGGTAACGTGTCTTTGCACGACAACACTTGAATGTGTAAAACTATTGGATGTACACATGTATAATTCATAATTGATTACACTGGGTGTTTCTCAAAATAGAGGTACCCCCAAATTATCCTCTATTGATCATTGTCACCAATAAACCATCCATTTTTTTTGGTTCCTTATTTTGAGAACCCCCCCATATATATATGCTTACATATACCCATACCATACCGTGACGCATCGATATCTCAAAGGGATAACTTTTTCTTGCTGGTCATACTCACTGCTTTGAAAGTTTACCAATTGGGAGTATCTTTTTTGACCATGGTTAATGGCACTTTGGTGAACTGTTCTCTATTCACTATGGTAACCCCCATCAACTTTGGCATTCACCATTTAAGCCCGGTGAAGGATTTAATTGGGCTCACTTTTCACTATGTCAATATGGTTCACTCGCCTGATGACAGCCTACTAGAAGAAACAACTGAACAGATTGAATAATCGGTGGTACTTTCCAGATGTGATCACATCCTTGGTGTCCTGCTGGAGATGCTCAATGCAGGTTACATCAACACCAACACCTTCTATAAATTGCACCTCGTCAGCAATTCTCCTGGTGCTGCCGTATGTCTTTGCTTCGCGGTTGATATCTACTGCGAATCATTGTGTGAACATGATCAGCACCATTGTATTTCGATTCATCACAGATAAAGAATATCATGATAGTCACTGTGTCATAATATCAAGTTCAAACATTGTTAGCGTTACCGGGATATAATTAGTATGATTTTCATTTGGACCGTCAGCATTGTGATTGTTGATGTATGTTGAGGTTGGAATTTCCACGCTCAGATATGCCATCATTGTTGTCATGATTATCATTGTTATGAAGGTGATCAAGGCGAGTTATATACTTTGGTTGTTTTGAATTGCAAACTATACGTGTTATGATTTTCTCCATGAGTAGGTAAGCAAGAACTGTAGTTATGATTGTAATACTGTCACTATTTGCAATTACATGCAATTACTATCATTGTGATGAGGTAAGATCAGCTCAAACCTTACCTGACAATCAGTATTCATCATGATGATGCTGCATATTTTGTATATGTGTGTGATTTCTTTTTCTGATTGCAATGCTGATGATTACAACTGCTCATGGCATGTCATGTTTTTTCCTACGATGCTATGTGAAGAACTAGAATTGTCACCACGATGATATACGTAAAGCTGTACCATACTGATTGTTTTCAACTACAAAGACATGATCAACTACAAAGAATGATGACTTCATTCTAAATCAATACTGGTTACATATATATATATATATACATACATACGCATCACTATTCTCAGGTATTACCAGGTATGATGGATCATTCTCATGTCCATCATTTCCGTTGCGATCGCCAGCCACACTTTTCGCGTAGATGGTGGTCACTGCGGCATTGGTTGTGCGTGATTTGTCTGTGCCTGGGACCATTTGTTTCCCCTTTCCCATGTCACCTGCTACATTTTTGTGCACATGCTGTACATGAAGTGTTCGCCTTATCAAATGCAAGGCACAATGATGAAGATGGGTGCAGGCCGAACCCCCGAACCTCATCGGTCTCCCTTCCACAGGTGTCTTCTTTACCTTCTTTGGCCTGCTCAGATCCTGGACATGAAACACCTATGTTGGTTTCTCAAAACTGGGGTACCCGCAAATCATCCTATGTTGTAGTCATTTTCAGTAATAAACCCACCATTTTTTGGGTACCCCTGTTTGAGAAACTCCCCTGGGTGGTGAAGTTCTTCGTCTCGGGGCCGGGCGGCCTCGGAGAACATCTCCGCCCGAGAGCAACGTCCCAAACCCCGAGGAGCGAGCACCAACCTGCACTGCTCCACCACCTTCCAGCTCTCAAAGCTCCGACACCCTGGCGCCCCTATTCCTATATCATCAAAAAAACATATATATATATATATACAATTATGTTATATATAACTAATTCATTTATAATATATATATATATATCTCTCTCCGCAAGTGCTGTTTGCTTCAGCATTTGTAGGTGTTGCACTCGCCCTTGGAATTCTGACAAACCACCAACCACGGCGTTGGCAGCACGGGCCCCCGAAAAATCTGCCAGCCAGGTTCGTTAGAGACTATGCGGCCATGATCTCGAAGGCGCAAAGTTGTTCTGCCAGCGCCAGTGAACAGCTCGTATTGAATTGATGTTAGTTGGTGACTTTGCTCAGTCATTGTGAACTAATAGCTGATTAGTTCAAGCAATTAACAATGGCTTCAAGCATTAATTAACAACCAGCTATTGTGAACTATTAGAATGGTTGTTAACTGATTGTTGAAACCATTGTTAATTGATTGAATACCGACAGATTGATTGGTTTGATTGGAGTGACTTGATTGAATTGACTTATTAGTTCATGTATTCATTGCATTTGATCACGCTTGTTTAGCATCAGGCTTGGTACACACTCCCGATTAAAGCCAGGATTATACCCTCAACCGCAAACGCTAGTAGTTTCTTATCGAAGGAATGCATATGATCTGGGGCTTACTGTTTTTTTTAGCAAACAGAAACAAAATATCAGAATCAGAGGCATTACCAGAACCAAAAGACCCCAAGTATGACCCTTTCAAGTATAGTCGGATTTAAAACATGCTTTGATTTTTTGTCAACCAGCTTTAGATCCGGATCAAGTGACGGTCTCAGAACCGAAATGAATCACATTTAAGGCTCCATCGGGCAGTGTTGTGGGAGAAGCCTCGACTTGCCAAAACGTGCATCCCAACGATGCTGCATGACGCCCGCTTCAAGTTGGCCTCCATTCAGCCCGATTGCTACTGATGATGTCTGCACTATATATGTAACTGATCTGGGAATCCTTGTTGAAGGGTCAACGCCCTGAGCATGAGCGTGATGTTGGGATGCTCATTCACTGACCGTTGTTCTTGTTTCGGAGGATGGGCGGATAAGCGGCTTACTAGAGTTATCAAACTGGGGCTCTAACTAGTGATGATAAACCATCATGAAGAACGATCGACCGTCAGTGAGCATGCCAACCAAGAAATCAAGCATCATGAACCATCAATGAGGACAAGTAAGCGTCAACGAGCATCAATAAGAACAAGTATGCATCAATGATCACCAATGGCGATCAATAAGCATGATGAATAGATTAATTAAGTATCAATTAAGATAAATATAGATTAATCATGAGTTTAGAGCTAATCATCAATCTCCATCAATAACCATCAATAACCATCATTCTATAGACATTGTCAGTAGCTATCATCAACCATCACCGGTCCGGAGCTCCCGAGCACTGGTGCAGATGGTGGGCTTTCTTCTGCTTGCGCTCGGATCTCAAGTTTCGATGGTTGAGCCTGGTAGGTAGGTTGATCGGTTGGTAGGGTGGCCGGGTGGTAGGGTGGTAGGGTGGCAGGGTGGTAGATCCAACACATATCCTTTGTGGGTATTCAGCAGCAATTGGTCAATGGAATCTATGTGGTTGGTTGGTTGGCTCCTAACTTGGTTTCTGATTGGAACTTGGTTTCTGATTGGATTTTAGTTGTGGATGGTCTTTATTTTGTGAACGCAGAGGTGCGGGTGAAATTCTTTGACATGGAATTTGTTTGAGTTTTCCACCATTTTGTATGGACCGCAGCACAAAGCTTCGGCCCATGCCAGCCACAAAACGATGCATGGTTTGACCAGTTTGCCCACTGCCAAATGATAGATTTGATGAGCAAACTCCTGCGGTGTCAATGTTTGCAGGCTTGACTTGGCTCCCTGTTGTGGCTGGACGGGGAAACCCATTTGGGCCAGATAGGGATATGCACGGTTGCATACCCTCTCAATCCCCAAAAAACAGTAAGGGTCAACAATCATCCAAAATCATCAACAACCAATGGGTCTGTGATAGTTGATGCTTGTTAAAGGAATAGTATGAATAGTCATCGACAACCACTCTTATAGACCAATTACGGTGTGGTAAATTTGCCAATGTTAACCGTCCTTTAAACAACTACAAGAAAACGCACTAGGCACTATCTCTGCGGCGATCCCCGCTGCATGTGTTTAAAACCATCCATGCTTACTACATTTTATTACTATGTTGAACTGTTGCAGCCGAATTGTCCAAATGATCCCGCCATCCCTAGGATTTTCTTCTTCATGGTCAGTGCTTTGAGCTACATGAAGAAATCCATCAGCAAGGCCTTAGGTTGGAGCCCCAGCACGGTTGGCCTGGGCAGTTCTCAATGATTATTCTGGGCACTTTCAATGCTTATATGGCTATGGGTCAATATTAACCAACCAATAATAGGGATAATGACCAACCAAAAATAAAGAAAACAATGGCTAATGGTAGGGGAACCAGGTGTACAGGGTTTTGACCCACTGCCATATAGCCGGTTGTTGCACCAAAATGAGGAGTATGATGGAGTATGGATGCTGAATGAGTCCTGAACATGCCAAAGTCAGGATTTAACAAATTTGATTTAGTGTTTTTGGAGATCATCGTAAGATCATTGGACTACCGAAGAAGACGAAGTGATTGAATCGGATTGGGCTGAAGGCATCGTTGGGGTTTATCGTTTGACTGCGCTTCACCATGGCAGTGCTCACACGTCAAACCCCCGACCTGTAAGAAACTCTTGCTGATGGTTTTCTTATTACATAGAATCACTGTAGGGAAACTATGTTATTAGTCAATCAACTAGATCTCCGACTAGTAAATGTATGTGTTTTTCCCTCATTCGTCAGGAGAGTTGGTTGATTGACTGATAGTTTTGGGCTTGGAACCACCAACCAGAATGCATTCAATGTGCAACCAAGCATTTGGTGCAGCAATATGTTTGTTCCAGTTGTTATGGATCAAGCCAATATGACCAATAACTCATTATTGGTAATATGACCTGAACTGGTAGTAATCCATAACAACTGGAACCAAGTGCTTCTACGACCTTCACTGGTCCAGAATTTGCTGTGGATTGATCGATGGGACAATGGACCTTGGAAACCCCTTTAATATCTTTAATTTAACCACCATTGATGGAGATATCCGGTTTGATTGTCCGATCAACCAACCCAGTGATACCTTCACTGGCTGGTGGTTCTATTTGTTTTTTATTGTCCCTAGTAATCATCAACAAATTATTGGTTGGCCAATATTTTGCATGGGGGTCGAAAGCACCAACCAGTTCAATAGTGTTGCTTGAGGACAATCGATACAGCGGCTTGGTGTATCGTAGCATTTTTATCCCTGCCTTCAGGTGTACCCCGTGTACCCAACAGCTGAGGAGAGTGCGCTGTGCAACTTCTATATATATATATATGTATACATATGGTATTTACATACATGATGTGCAAGTGTATAGTTGTTCCTACATGTAGACATGTACAGTGCAGACCAGCAAATATATAGATATGATATTATGATATATGATTTTCTATATATATACACTGTTGGAAATAGAATGTCAAATGTATAGTATTTGATATATAGTATGGAATCTTCAATATGAGATATAATATATTTAATTGATGGTAGTTGAAATATCATATTTAACATATAGTCATTAACATAAAGTATTTAATACAATGTTTAATATGTATGTAAACACATTATATTTATATATTTAAAATATAATGATTCTTTCAATGTATATACAAGTATATTCAATATATAGAAGATGTGATATTCGATTTCTGAAATGTAATGTACTATCAAATATATAATATCTATATTCACATATTTACATGCACATATGTATATTGCCGCAGTACTGTACATGGTATTGCATTGCATTGCAATGCATACATCACATCACATCACATCACATTGCATCACATTACACCACATTAGCTACATGACATCACATTACATCACATTTCACCACATTAGCTACATCACATCACATTACATCACATTACATCACATTTCACCACATTAGCTACATCACACCACATTACATCACATTTCACCACATTAGCTACATCACACCACATTGCATCACATTAGCTACATCACATTAGCTACATCACACCACACTGCATCACATTACATCACATTACGTCACACTCAATCACATTGGACCTAGTACATCACAGTACACCACACATATACAGGCGTACACTCCACTAGATAGCATTGCAATGCATTGCATTGCATGACCAAAATTATAAAATTAATGACTCATTTGGGGGCCGCACTCTTTTTGTTGATTCAGCCAGTCCCAGGTTGCGTCAATGCCACGGTGGAATGTATCTTCAGCATGTGTGGAGGCTCAGACTCAGCGCCATCGCACGCCCCTTGCGTAGGTGGTGACCACCTGCCATCCAACTCCGGCGAACTCTTTGTGAATTCACAGATGCATCGGATCAGATCACACAACTTTTCACGTCGGAGGGTTTTGGTCCTGGGTCCATGCAACAACTTATCCCTTACAAATTTGGATCGGCTTTCCTCGTCTATAGATTGGCAGTGTCAAGAAGCAGCTTAAGTGCTCACTGGTGCAACGATACTGTATGATACTCTTATTCTCAGGCATTGGTGCCTACTTATATAACACTGCAACTATTGTCCATGATTGAGCGCATTAACTCATGGACCATGGTTAACAAACATCATACAACCGACCTTTAGTAGAATTCAGCATTCGCATCTACTTATTCTATTTATACAATTATTACCCGGTCGCAATCATACTATTTAGAGTGATTGGGGTGTGTCTATATTATCAATGCATGTACTGCATATGCAAAAACTGTTCGTTATATATATATATACACATGTAAGTGTTACCAACCAGTGATTGACCAAGATTGTATGATTCTCAACCCTTGTAAGACCATGAATCACCGCCAAAAGCTACCCCAACGAGCCGTGTTGCAAGACGCGTGGACCCGAGGCCCAGCATGATGCTGACTCCTATCATCGAGGCCGATGGCTTGGGAATTTATGGGCACCCACGGGCATCCACTGATGATTGGTATTCTGCGTTGCTGATAACTGGTGTTGGTTTTGGCACACCATGATATTAAGTCGTATCTACTTTTTTTAAATATATGTATATATATATTCTTATATATATACATATTTATATATATGCACAATGACATTACATATGTCTGTATATATATATATTTATAACCTGTAAATGTGCTGACATCAACATGCGTTCTACATGGATCTTTGGCATTGACAACATCAGGGAGAATCTGTCGCCATAGGCAGCTTGCAAGCTTGCTTTGTTTGCCGCGTTGCTGTACGGTGCGGGACTGAGACTGTTTCACCCAAAAAATTGACGATCTGTTTGGAGGGCAGAGGGAGGGCTGACTTGACATGGGGGCGTTGCTTATGATAGGGAACCCCCAAAGGTATGGTTGGTTTTTCTTACTTAAATGCTTCATTAAGGTTGGATGATTTGGGGCTTCCCCTGTGACTTGAGAAATACCCACGTGAGTTGACCATTTCATAACATTTCCTTGTCGTTATGATTGACCATGATCAATCGTCATCAACCAATGCTGAATGACGACTCTTGATCAGTATGGAGAAACATTATACTATTGATCATACTGCTTGTTGATCAACAATCATCATACTATCAATCAAGTAGTCAATAGTCATTTCATTGATGATTCTTATGAAGATGTGTTTCTCAACCCCCATATAGAAGCAGCTGTTGATGTTCGCACCTCAGGCTTTGGGGAGCCACCCCATTCGAGATGCTTTTCTTTATTGCATTTGGCCACAGGAAAGTGAATGAAGCCGCATGAAGCTTCCAAATTCAATTGTTAGCAAGGTGCGTCTATGCTTTTCGCTGCATGTGAGTCAACGTTCAGATATCGGACAAACAGTTCTGTTGACTACGAGAGCATTCCTATAATTGTTAAGTATGTGAAACATGGCTACCAAGATGATGGTAAACATTGAGGGACATATGAATTTCAGCTAGCTCATTTGTTTGTAAGCGTTGCAGCAAAATTAATCATCATGAATCATCACTAGTAACCGGTCAAAAGAATTGCACATGGAAAGCAGACGGTCTCAATATCAGGTCCCTGAGATCAACTGTTTAGTGTGCGAACGGCTGCGGGAGGTACATCTAACAATGGTGAAGAATTGAAAAAATGCACGATAGATGAAGCACAACCTATCCAGCACCAACGCAATACCAGGATTCTCCAGTATCCATGCTAGGATCCGTGCTATCATGACAAGTTCATGATGTTTGTGAAGTTTGCTCATCATCCAGTACTATCCATGAACATTTCAGCCACTGCTGCGGCTCATGAGCAGCCCAGGCTTGATGTACTTGCTGGGCACCGCATCCATGGTTCCAGACATGACACTGCGAGAAGGAGGAGACCACTACCCTAAGCCTTGTTGGCGGCGGCACAGCTGATCAACTAATGTTGAACCCGGATGAAGCTTACCCCTAGGTTGATTAGTTGGGGGTGACTACATCAATGGGGGAACAACCTAGGCTTTTAGGGGTTACCCCCTAAGTGTTTTGATGAGAAACCAAGGCTTTTAGGGGATCCCCCCTACCAATCAACGAGGCGCTTATTAATCCAGGGTTGGCATTATATCCAGTGTCTGCTCCAGGCATAGCATGTTCCATCTTTGGGATAATGGTTCCAGCATGTTCCATCTTTTGGCTGGTTCTAAGGTGTTCTATATTTATATAACTAGGCGGATCACGAAAACACCTGGGGATGATTGGCAACCAAGATCAACTGTGAAGAAAGTTCATTGGGCTGGAAATGGCAATCAAGTATGAGGAATCCTGCCGGGTGTGAAACAATGATCAGCTCGAACTTGTTGATTTCAATACCATGTCCTTTCCCTCAGCAAGGGCTGCAGAGTTTTTCGCTTGGCAGCCCTGGCTTTTGGCCAGGACAAATCACGGCTGTGAAGAGCATGGGGGCTCAGCTGCAGTAATGACCGACCCATCAAGACTGATGATTCGATCGTCAATGGTGGTTGATGATAGGTACTCTATACCTATTATGCTTGTCATACTGAATAATCAATACAGTACACTTATAGATTATTGCAATGAGAACATATAACCCTAGTGTCAGCAACACTTACTGCACGGTTTCATGTATGATATGCACATAGATTTCTATCCGACCGATGATCAGTGGACGAGGGGTTGGGAACTTCCCTGCTGTGAACTCTCAGAATTTCACTCCTGAAGTAAGCACATCCATGGTTGCCTGGGCCTAAAAGAGGTTAGTCAGCTCCCGTTTCTTGGGGGGCCACTGGGGGTGTAGTGCTTTGAACAGTTGGTTTCCCGTTTTTGGGGGGCCACTGGGGGTGTAGTGCTTTGAACACCAGTGTCACAATGACACTTTTGTTGACATCTATTCTGAACCAATATTGATCCTTACTGCAATTTATTGCATCTTGCTAACCTTGGGATGAGACCATCCCACAGGGCCAGGGCCCAGCCCTAGGCAAGCTGAGCTTCAGCCATGAGCAGTTTGCGATGTTCTTCTACTATGTCTTGAGCTCAGAGCCAGTGGATGGTAGTGCAGCTTTTTGTTTCATGAATGGATTTAGACAGACATTTAGGATTTATGAGTGCTTATTTATGCGTAATATGCATATATGTATATCTGTGAAATGACTAGTGTGTATGTATATATGTGAAGGATATATGTATTCCTGAACACATGTTTTTTGTGCATCAACATGTGCTTAATGTACTTATGTGCCACAACAAACATACGTATATATATATACATATCCATGCACATGTTGGAAGATACTAGAAGATCAGTCTGTATCATAGACATAGTGGTTTATTTGTTCGTTCGTGTGTTTTTCTATCCCCCTACGAAAGGGTATTCATGACCATCCCAAAAATGTTCATGCGGGAAACCCACATCATTTTAGTAATTGCGTTACTGTACTTATGGACATGCAGAATTGGCTAAACTCCAAGACACGTAACAGTGGTTACAACCTCTGCCCTTTCTGTGCCCATTGTCATGATTGCATTTGTGCCACTATGGTTGTGTCCATACTCTTGTGGTACCCGTGAAAAAAACTCATACCACCCATTCTCCTATGCATCATCATCCTCAAGTGAAACGTTTGAAAGATCAAGACATGTTTATACCGTATCCATTGGTTGCGGTATATCTCAGATTATGTCATTGGTTGTAAGGGGTTGCACATTGGTTAATTAGTTGTTATTCCATTTTAAGAATGATTTAAGAATGTCATTCTTTCACAAAGCCTGGATAGGGCTTGCCTCATCTCCAAGGATGCTTTCCACAAAGAGCAATCAGGAACCTCCAACTGGTTGCTCCGAATCATCCTCTTCCAACATCCCAAAATTCTCTTCATAACAAAGCTTGGTTTCCATCCATCCACAGCTTGCCATGTGTTTTTTTTCTCGCTTCACCATGGCCGCACCTGCGGAAACGCGTTGCCTTTGCGAGGTCTTGGGTTCCATTTGGCTGGTGGAGATGAATCGATGCATGTGACTTGGTCCCAGTCCCGGGTAGTCATACCCCCAAATCAGCCAACATTAATCATTTATAGTTTAATGAAACCAGGCATCTTTTGGGGTACCCCGGTACCCCTATTTTGAGAAACCACCAGATGGCTACATAGCAGTGGGTGATCTGAGCCTGTACCTTGGCTGTTTAGATCACCAGTTCTGGGTCGGGCTGTTGGAGGTTCGGTACTCCACGTGTTTTTGGATGCTTGATATCGGGGTTTCTCAAGCCAGAGGAGGAGTACCCCCAAATCATTGACCATGAGTGGCTTATGGCATTGCACCAACCATTTATAGTTCATAAATCAACCGTGAGTGGTATTAACCATTTATAGGGCATAGCTTACAAACCAACCAGTTTGGGGGAAACCGCCATACGAACCCAGATTATGATGCTCTGCCTTCGCGCCACCTGGTCACTACTACCATTTGAGCTACCCCGGCCGTGGATCGACGCTCTGACGAAATTGGGGAAATCACCCATTTCAAAGGGAGGTACGTCATGAAGGATGGTATTCATGATATGTTCATAGTGTGTTATCGTATTTTCTATATTATTTTATAGTTTCATGTTGGTCAATGATTGCTGATGTTGGTTGATAATGCCCCCCCCCCCGCCAGGCTCAATCCTCCCCGGATCGTTTTTGTTGCCCTACAGTTTCCACTTGTTACGGCTTTTTTCAACACAAATTGTATGCTTATCGTTGTTTGTTCTTCCAGTCAGGTCAGTTGCCATGCCAGCTTTCGTCACCGACCCCTGGCCTCAAGTTTTATAGTTTCATGTTGGTCAATGATTGTTGATGTTGGTTGACAATGGGTGATTTTGGTTGTTTATCCTTCACAAGGATGGTTGATGAATGTTGATGACAGTAGCATGTCGTATTGAACAATCATGCCCGAATGAGCGGTCCTGAGCAAAAATAGCTGTTGGGTGAGAGCAAGGAGGGTTCCAGAGATGTCGACGCGAATGCGATCCAATGGATTTGCAGAAATTTCTGAGTCGTTGCTTCATTGTCTGACTTGTGCAAACTAGTCCATCGGTATATATGAGAGGAAAATCCTATGCCCTGCAGAGTAGAGAATGATAAAGAATGCTCAATCATCTTTGTCCAGCGACAATTCAACATACTGGTAGAAGACTATTAAGCATTTTTACGGCAACCATGAGGTGATTCTTGCAACCCATTTTCGATCCATGAAGTGCATATGTTCTGGAAATACAGAGAAATGAAATACCTCCATGCCTCAATAATGTTAAAGAAATAACCAAAATGACATATCATGAAGCGATTTCCTTTGAAATATGAGATAATTACCATCATACCATGACCACCATACCATCAACCCTATGTTGACTCTTATCGCACCTCACCGGAAACTACCTGAATTTCATCAAGTTTTTCAATCAACTAATATCACAGTATCATGATTAGCCAACTGGTCATCCATGATGGCAGTTGGTCTCCAAAATGACTGTCATTTTGAGCAAACCGCTACCTTCAAACTTGTTCATGATTCCTATCAGCCCAGCTAGTTTCTATCCAATGAAAACGTTCATGATTCATGCTACCTGATACCTATCCAATGAAAACATTCATGATTCATGCTAATACCTGAAGACTTTTCATGATTCCTATCAGCCCAGCTAGTTTCTATCCAACATTCATGATTCATGCTAATACCTGAAGACTTTTCATGATTCCTATCAGCCCAGCTAGTTTCTATCCAATGAAAACGTTCATGATTCATGCTACCTGATACCTATCCAATGAAAACATTCATGATTCATGCTAATACCTGACGACTTTTCATGATTCCTATCAGCCCAACTAGCTTGTATCCAACATTAACGTTCATGATTCATGCTACCTGATACCTATCCAATGAAAACATTCATGATTCATGCTAATACCTGACGACTTTTCATGATTCCTATCAGCCCAACTAGCTTGTATCCAACATTCATGATTCATGCTAATACCTGAAGACTTTTCATGATTCCTATCAGCCCAACTAGCTTGTATCCAACATTCATGATTCATGCTGATACCTGAAGGCTTTTTCATTATTAATCATTAACCCTGTACTGTTGTTTGTTATCATTCCCAGTACTGTTGGTTAATAACCATCATTAACCATAATTAACCACCATGAACTACCATTATTACCTGTTGGTTAATAATCATCATAACCATCCCCATTGATGACAATTGTTTTCGAAGAGCCAGCCAGTCTGGCAACCCAACCTGTCAGCATGCAGGGCCAGTTTCGTCATGGCCTATGTTGGGGTCCCAAATCGGTTCGCGGCTTCGCCATGGCACGCCATGCTGCACAAACCAACCCTGGACTTGGAAGGGCTAGGGGTCTATGGGTCCAGGTCAATATAAACCAACAATCATGGGGAGAGTAACCAACAATAGTAATGGGAAAAGGGCAATGATGTTTTTTTTTCAGATGGCTATATGTCCAGGTCAACATCAAGCAACAGTATTGGGGATGATAACCAACATAGTAGTTGGAAAACAGCCTCGTTAATGATGGGAGAGCCAAGGGTACAGGGTTTTTGACCCACAGCCAGATTCTCGTCTCTTTAAACATATCTAAGGCATGTGAAAAACTGTTTCTCAGGGGGTGGTTGATCCCCAGTTCTGAATTGACTTTGCGTTTGATCCGATCGATGTATTGATCTGTGGTTGGGAAGGGATCACCCTGGTAACATCCACTATATATGCTATACCAAAGCATTGAAGTTGGGTGGTCAAACAAAGATGGTTGGCCTCTTGAGATGGCAATTCCTGTAGATTGTCTTGAAGACCCCAAGAGCAAGCTGGTCTGTCCCTGTGAAATGCTGCGACGTGGATATCTTGTTTGGACGCCTTTCTTCTGGTAATCGGGACATTTGTTTCCTGTCTTGTATGGCTGTGGGTCAAAACCCTGTACCCTTGGTTCCCCACCATTAACCATTGTTTTCCCTTGTTTTGTTGGTGGAAATCCCCCATTAGTTGGTTGATCAATATTGACCCATAGCCGTATGTCACAAAGTTTCAGTATTTTCGGTCCGCAGAAGTGGTGACAAGTCCACAATGACTACATGACCCAAGCTGATTCGTACACAGATTTCAAACGTTTGGAATCAGCCAGGTTACAAAACATTGGTTCAACTGTCATTGACCATCGATGAACAATCATTGACCATCAACCATCATTAACTGTTAGTCACCCATTCCTAGAAAATTACTAGTTAAATACATATATATGTATATATATTAAATTATATGTATAGATTTTCATCAACCAGTGATTTATCACGAGGTCTTTTTCTTGGTTCACTTTTTGATGGCCATTAAGTATTCACCATTCACAACCATCATAGCAATTCTTGACCAATTACCATTGATTTCAGGCAGCTCAGTATTCGTTCGTGGTCGAGGTCTGGGGATCATCGCGCACGACCAGCGTATTGATGCTATGATTTGAGGTTGATTTAGCACTCAGTGGTTTTGATATACCAACTACTAATCAATACAGGTATTATAAAACCACTACTAATAGATGGATGTGCAACTATAGTGGTTTAGATATACCAACTACTGAAGATTCATGTACAATCTTAGATATACCATATTATGATTTAGAATTATCGGCGGTATATATTGATTATATCTTATATAGTGATTCCAGAACGAACACCAACTTGTTTTTGATGAAGCATCACCAATAGATCGACGGTCTTGAGGAATGATCGAAACCCTTGAGTGTAACTTTTATCGCATCATTGGTGTCATGGGTTTCGAGTTTGTTTGAGCTGAATTATTGACTACCATCCTTTCCCAACATTTTGTAGGTTGCTTGGGGACATTTGGGGACCCAGTTGCGTAAAGCCAATCGATTTCCAGACATTTCTCTGAAGCAAAAATTGCAGCAGAAGCGTTTATGTTATCATTGAATTCTTCAAACCACACTTGGTCGAGATTATTTACCACATTCAACCATATGAATGCATAGAAGTTATTTCCAAGTGCATCCCCAACCCACCAAGTGGAACTGCTCATGTCGGCTTCAGCTCGCCCAGGCCGTGATTTTGTGGTACTACACTGAGAAACCCAAGAACTATGGGCCGACTCTCGGGCGTGATGTACCTGGCTGACATGGTAGCACGAACTCCTGCAATCTCCTGGGTGTTCCTAGTCTAAAGGATCTTTTGGAAGGAATACAACTGGATCATATAGACAGTTTATATAGAATAAATCGGTTGTATAAACACCCAGGTTTATATAGAAACATGTGTAAGTGGACACAACTCCTGGGTACGAAGCTGATCAAATTACAGGCGCATAGCCGCACATGTTTCTGGTTTTCATTGGGTTGCCAGCAAAGAGAATCAATGGCGTATCCAGATCCACATGTTCAATTTGGGTCGCTTGAGGTCCATGGCAAGCTTCCGCTCGGAAGCAATAATTTCTATCGGTGTAGTTGTTGATTCGATAGAAATAAAAAGCTCACCAATCCAGATATGAACCAATTCAAACGAGCATGTATACAGAGTTCATGTTGCAGATTTCCAACAATGTAGTACGTGACAGTTGGGAAGTATCCACTGTCAGGATGTGCATGTACGTGTCAGATGTCGTGAGCGTGTTAAACTGAAATGTCACGAGGTGGCGTCATCTATTTGTACCTACTTGTGGATCATGGATCATGTTTATTAATCTTCATTTGCTTATATTTGTTTTTTTGGATATTTACATATATTTATATATATATATAGAAAATACATATATATATATAGATTTATGTATATATATATATATATTTATATATATTTGATTTATACATTTATATATATATATTTATATTTATTAAATAAATAAATATATATATATATATTTATATTCATATATATGTATGTGTGTGTGTCACACCTGAAACAACAGGGTCAGTTCGGATGTATCAGTCGGATGCCAAGGTCCAAGTGTGGATGGTGCTGTTGATCATGATCCATTGTGGTTTCGACCCAGAGGGGACCTTAAAAATGGCTGGTTTATTATTTTTTATTTCTAGAAATGGTTCATATGAGGCATGATTTGGGGGTACCACTGAGAAACCACCGTGTGTTGTCCAGCACTTTCTGGGAAAATTCCGACATGGCTATCCTTGGCGTGGTGGCGTCGAGATTGATTGGTGGGCCAAGCTTGGTTGGCAAAGATATCGAGGGATTTGCCCTCCTGGAAACTAATGACTGACCGGAAGGATATCAATTCGTGCGTAAGCTGGTGCTACCCGCAAGGCTCTATGTTCCTTCCAAGAGTGTATAATTATTCACAAAATATACGTGTTTTACAAATATGCGAGATTATACATGTTTGCCATGAGCAAAAATTTGCATTGACCAAACAGAATCCATGTTAGGTGCGTGGATCGTCGAGCTAGAAAAGCCCCAAGAGTTCTGCAAAGCTAAGGAGTTTCCCACTGATGCGTGGCTTCATCATTTGCAACTTCTTTCATCTAGGTACCCTGGGGTGCGGCTGCAGGGTAGGATTCTCAAGGGACCCGTGCTGCCGGGGCACACGAAACCAACAAAGAACAGCGATGGTCAGGAGGCCGTTTGACGTGCAATTGAATCACCTTGGAAAAACAAAACACGTGGCTAAGAGTTGCTAATCATCAACAAAATCTGGGGAAGATGCTTGATATAAGGCCGTGGTGAACAACTCTTCACTGTCCGAAAAAAGTGCCCTGTTGACTCTCCACATTTGTAGTCCCGAAAGGCAGTCACTAAGGCAGTGTCCAAAATTTCCTGCAAGAATACTTCCGACACGATGAAGCAGTAAGTTTGGATTGTGTCCACAGGTTAACACACAATGGCTGGTTGATTGCTAGGAAACCAGGTCAAACCATTTTGGGGGTTCCTAGCAATGTGTCCCCAATGTTTTTTGAACACCTGTTAACACCCTGCGTTTTGTTGCAGGCAACTGCTGGTTCTTTGTTGTGGAGTAGCAGTCAAAGAAGAGTAGCATTCATCACCGATATATCCAAACCCTGTGAGCCAGAGTTTTGGGTTGGCCATCCCATGGTGGGTGTGCTCACGGAAGTCAGCTTTCTGATGCGCCAGCAGTTGGGAGGGATTCACACTGAGAAACAACCACTTTGGTTGGTGGTTTCAAGTTTTTTCCCAAAATTTTCGATGGTTGGTTGCTGAACTATTGTTTCAGGGGTTGAAACTACCAACCAGTACTGAACCTGTCAAAATGTTAAGCCATGTGGGGCTCATGGTACACCTCGATGAGCTACTGGCAGAGTGGTGGAAGAAACCGTCGTTGAATATGGCTGTGGATCAATACGAACCAACCAACCATTGGTGAACTGGCTGGTTAATTGTCAATCGTAGGGGGTAATCACCAACAAGAGTAGGAGATATACCAGCTATGGCTATCAATATTCACCAACAAACGGTTGAACATCCCAACACGCACTACTCTGTTCACTGGGGAGATGTTCACTAGGGGGAATTACATGATATTGACCCACAGCATTCCACAGCCATATGGACACAAATTGAAGACCCGGTAAGCCTCACGAAGCGCGTCTTCTCCCGGAACCACCTTTGATGCTTGCAATCTGTGGAGTTCTCACCCCAAATCCTCGAACGTGGAGGTTCAGGTGCAACTTCGGCACTGGAGGATGTGCAACACCAGCAAAAAGCACCCATTGTCAAAAATGAATGGTAGATCCACATTAATTAATTCATTACCAAACTACCATCACTTTAAACATGGTAGTTACCAGTGTTTAAAGACCAAAGCCACCATAAGTATCAATAATGATTCTTAATTTACAATCATGACCATTCATCTAAGCATAATGATGAATAGGTTATGATTTAGCATCAAATGTGGCGGCTGATCTCAGACTGTCAGGCTGAGTCAGGTTTTTCAGCAAGTCCCGACCAGAACAGTCGAAAGCATGGCAGGCCTCTGTTTTTCTACCCTGTAGATGGCTGCTGCGCCAGTGCAATACGGTGATATCCAGTTTATAGGAGTCTTCCTCTGCACAGCAGCCAACTCTAACATGGTTATTTGTACACCACACCAATGGTGGTTTCTCAAGTCAGTTTGGGGTACCCCCCAGTTATCATCCACTTTATCAACCATTTATAGGGGATAAGCCAACCATAGCTTTGAAGTAAATAGTTGATTTATTACTATTATATTGCATGATTTGGAGGGTACCCCAAACTGACTTGAGAAACCAAAGTGACTCTATAGTAGCTGTTCAACCATTATTGACGGTGATTTTCCTTGATTAATTCCTATTGTTAAATCCAATGGCCACTGAATCATATTCCTATTATGCTATTATATCAACCATGATTATCAAATGCCATTCAATTGTCCATTATCATCAAATCGAACTAAAGGAATGTGAGAATGCTAAAAGGAATATGATTAAGTGTCACTTTATCATCTCCTATAAAACAACCTCAAGTACAAGTAGCCACAGCTTCTACCACTATGTCGCAAAGTCGTCAGGCTCTGTGGCCTTTGGCGCGCTGCTGATTGCCTTGTTCCGGCCCTTTCGCATTGCCGGGGGACCCACAGAGTGCTCGTGGAACCGGCCATGGAGCATGGTTTGGATGAAGTCTGAACGTTGGGTGTACAGGGATCATGAGAGAGATTTGTTGAATCATATAGTTTTGAGATGTTAATATTATATATGTTTAGTGATGGGGATACTTGTTAAATGACTGGTGAAAAAGATATCTCCACATTGCTGAACAGGCAGGTGGACCTCACAAGCCATTGATTAGGTTTCCCATTCGTGGGATCCGCTGTCATTTTGACCAGCCAGGTGACAACCAAGTCGAAGCCTTCCGTTCCGTTGATGGATCCCAGGGCCCCACTTCCAGTAGACAGCACAGATCGAATATGATGGGTGCTACCTTCACCAGGCACATGGAGGTGCCACTGAGATTCGCTTTGTTCAAATCTGGCTGTTGGGAGCGATGAGCGGCTCCGGGGGTATCCCGCTCTACTAATGGGGGAGCCAGTTGGAGCTTCCAGGAGTGCTGTGACCAAAAAAAAGCACTTGGAAAACCCAAGAATTCCACAGTGGTCGTTGCAAAGATCTCACCCCTCACTGCGCCGCTCAGTTCTTCATGATGCTTTCTCGTCACGCGAAAGCTGGGATCTGAGCTGGTCCGACATTAGCATCGATCCTTGAGATTCTGGTGATATGGACCTGAGATTTCAACTATTTCAACGTGAATCAAGACATCATGAGATACACATATTATTTATAGATATACATGGTATTATTTCTATAAATATAGATATTTGTATATATATATATATATTTATAAATAGAGATATCCATGATATGGAAAAAGCGGGGCAATTGTATTGCTCTGGGTTTTGATTCACCAGCCTGGACCGCGACTAGCGGCTCATCATTTTTCAGACGTCAGTCACGTCATTAGAAGTCGCCGGGGGTTGGAACATTCATTGATCAACGCGTCGGAGAACATCTCATGGAGTATTCGGAATGGCTGCGTTTCCCATGGTCAAGATGACTATAGTCACAAGGTAACAGTAAGGACCACGGCTTCAGGGCTTCATCAATCATGAAGTTCTATGAACCTACGAACAGTAGAACTCAAAATTTGCGGCTTTTTGCAGGTGTTCACAGAACTTTTTATGGTGGGAAAACTCTTGGGAAATGTCATGTGCTCAGACCTCGAAAATCTTTGGCAATGTTCAGCGTTACGATTTCAAATTCCATCACCCATTTGGATCCATTTCCCCGCTGTGGCTTTCCTTCAAGGAAACTCATAGATTTTCTCAAGAACTGACGTGTTGCCATCAGAGAGGATCATGACCAGGTAAAATAGGTAAAACCGCAGGTTTTATGCTGCTTGCCGCTGAAAGAAGCCATTCCATTCTGTTTTATTGCTACGCCTGGTGCTGTGTCATTCTAGCCACTGAACATGTGGCTTAATTATGTTCCTTTGGAGATCTCAGTTCGGAGTTCTGTATAATTTCCCAAATACTGTGTGTAATTGTTCATTTGCCATGTTGTTAAGTTGCCAAGTGTCAGCCTTTTCAAATCACATATGTGTTTTTTCATCTATTTTGTAATAGAAAAAACGCAACAAGTGTTTGATGCCCACCCTGCCATGGAGTAGAAACACTTGTTGAGATCTCATACAAGAAAAAAGGTCACAGCCATTTCTTTGGAAACAAATGGATCAACAACATCTGTTTTAGAACAATAAAGAGTATTATTCGAGAAATTTAACAAAAATGACGAAGTTATAACGAGTTTAAGCAAGTTCAACCAAGTTTGACCAAGGTTGACACAATTTCAGAAATTTGACCAAGTTTAGCCAAGTTTGACCAAATTGAATGCAACTGTATTGTTGAGTGTACCAACCCGGGAGTCACTTGCCATGCCACATATTGAGACGTGAGTTGACTCATGTGGTATAGGGGTCGAAACCGCCAACCTGGGACTTGTATCAACCTGGGAATTTCCTACAAAATATAAGAAATCTATGAAAGTCATTGTCATTTGCAACTTCTTCGTGCACGAAGTTTCCCTGTTAGCTCAGCTCCTCCAGCTTCGCCTCAGCTCGCAAACACATGGCAGCAAGGATGGTGGAAATCCTGTCTTGGGTATGCCAGGGAAGCTCAGAATGCTGATGATTCTTAACATTTGGTAATGTTTGGTGGCTCATTATTATTGTAGTTCATCAGGGGTTAATGAATGAATGAATGATGAATGTTTGATAGCACTGAATATCCCATGCTTGGTCATAGTTTACTATGGTTCATATCTTTATCATGGTTCACAATTTGTGGTTGATAATGGGTCACGACGCATATCACATGTCTGAAAATGGCTTGCAATGGTTGGTTGATTCGGGAGGAATGGTGGTTGCCACTGGTTATTTCATGGTAAAGCGCGGTCGATATCAATGATTATATAATGGTAAATAGTGGATTACGATGAATGATGAATGACAATGGTTGGGAATGTTGAATGTTGATTAGTTTTGCCCATAGTAGTTGACAATGGATGACAGTGGTTGGCAATGGTGAATTTTTGTTGACAATGAATGGTTGACACAATTGTTCATCATGTTGGCGTCAAGTGGTTTGACGGTGCCAACAGCATTCGGAGTGAGACAGCTTTTGAGCAACATCAAAAATGGCTTGATTTTGATCAGACAAGACAGCAAACTGATCCCAATAGAAGCCAACCGGATGGTGTTCATGCCAATTAGACCACCACTGGTGGGGAGTTGCGATGCCAGATTTTTTTTGGGAGATGCTCATGGTGACCTCAAAGCCATGGTTTGGCCATTTCCTGTAATTATATGAACAGGCAGAGGTAGAGGGTACGGGGGTCCCCCCCTGCCACATGGTTTCAAAGCCAAACTGTTCTTTTTTTTGTTTCAGAAGTGCTATCATTAGCAATGGAAATTGCTGATAACGAAGCTCAGGAATGATAGAATCACGGTATAAATGGACTCCACAACTCCAGACATGGCGATGTTGCATTTGTTCTCCCATTTCTGTTGAGAACGTGTTTTTCAAGATGTGCATAGGTGTGTCCATGCACACTGCGTCAAGGGTGATTTGTTTTCTCGCCAGGAGCGCAGTGTTTAGCATCCAAATCCCAATCTATCCACAACTGCGTATCCCGTGTCATCAATCCGCTGCTTCTTTTGAAGATTCGGAGTGTCCGACCGAGGTTGGCATGTTGCTTCAGCCAATGCATCACTTGCGCTGGCGGCTCTGAGGGCGTGTCAAGCCGGCTGGGTGTATCAGCAAGCGTGGACTTAGCAATGCTCAGAGTCATGATTGCCGATAGTACGTTGATTGATCGCATTTGATACCAATGCGCTGTTTGGTTGGTGGTTCCAAACATTTTGATAGATTTTGTATGTTTCATTCCTTTCCCAATATTGGGGATGGAAAAATCACTAGCAGCCAGTTTTTGGGATGGAAAAATCACCACCAATCAGTTCTAGCTCACCACTGAAACCGAAGCTTAGGCTCAACGTTATTTGGAGTTCTTGACCAAGAATGTCCGCGGCTTGGGAGTGGCGACTCATGGTGCGGTTCGAGTGGCGAATCATGATGCGGTTCGGAGTGAATCATGGGCTTATATTTTGGCGAATCGATGATCAATGATTGTTGATGAATGATGAATTAATGGTTTAGTATGATTTAATTATGACTTAATCTACGGTCAATCATTTCTAATGTTGGTGAATAAATGGATTACATGCTGGGAATTGTAGTTATTTAGAATGGTCAAAATGGCTCAGAGCTAGTTGAAAATTGGACAATGAATGTTTTCATACTGGGTAACGAGGGTTGTTCACGCTGGTCAAGGAGAGTCAAGGATTGATGGTCAATCATGGTCCATTTCAAACTTCGAGGAATCTCATTACACTACCCTATTTGGATCTACAGTATTTGGTTGTTGAATTTCACAGGTAAACTTGGAATCTGAGAGGGGTGACAAACCCTACGCAGGCATTGAATCTGCCAAGGCCTACATTGACACCGTCTTGTCATCCAAAGACTTCCTCACTTCGGCACAGAATGCACATGGCTTCCTCACTGCCGACAATGGCAAGGCAGGCCACGAGCTTCACTCGCGGCAGGACCCATGGATCCATGTGGCTATGGGTCAAGCAGTTAACCAACCAAGGTTCATGGGGGATTTCCACCAACAATAACAGGGAAAACCATGGTTAATAGTGGGGAACCAGAGGTACAGGGTTTTGACCCACTGCCATGTGTCTTTGATGATTGGTGGTGATCTCGATGAAACATGTTGCTTAATGATGGCCGACAATGGCGCTTAATCATGTTTGTTTGATTTTGAGCATTGCTAAGCTGAGACCATCCTCCAACATGGCAGTTTGTTGGATGTATGTCGCTTTGTTTATCAAATCGGATACTGAGACTGTATATCATAGTATATCATACATGGTTGCAGGACTTCCTGCTACATTACGAAAACTGCAAGTCTACGTGCAGGTTTGCATGGACAGGCAGGTAGATACTGAATACCTAGGCATGCGACATGGTGTACAGCACACAGACAGACATATCAACCAAGAAGCTGTACTCCACAAAGTATGCTTGTTCTTCCATGATCATGCATTGTCCTACAAACAAATGCTTGCATTTGGGGTGATACCTAGGTCTTGAAAACATATCAGCAGATTCCAGCCTCGTGTTTGATCATGCCTGAATATCCACAGATCTGGGCCAGAGGCGTATGACTGGATTGGTCTTGGCTTTGGTGTTCCTTTAATGAAGGGTCATTTGATACTGAGAAATCATCTCCCTACCAGCAGTATCCATTGCATAATCATCATGCCATCTAAATGAAACCATTGTTCGCCATCGGAAAATTGGTTTGCCACCTCCTTTACTGTGTGAGAGGTTCACATGGGCTAGGCAAAAAGTCCAAATGCTAAAGGTTTTGGTCCTGACGTGTCATTAGCATAATATGATGTCATGCAATATATTTATGGTGTACTGTATATGGTTCTAAGATGTTCTAAGATGTTCCAAGCAAATGAAGTGAGCACAGTGTGTAGATTACAGTTAGCCGTTGGAGTTAATTGTCACAATTGGGTGCTTGTGAATGGTTGGAGATAGACTCGTTGGTTTCCTTGGTGGCGGTCTGCGTTGGCAGCACCCGACGGTCACAGCCACAGTCATCGTATGCTTAGGGAGGAATTGGGGATTGTATTCCGATCAAGCGTGGAGTGACAACAGCTGAAAGCTAAGATTTGCTGAGATTTCTAGAATTGGATGATCCCGACAATACCTGCTGATTGCATATGGGGTATTGAAATAAGCCATATAGCAGGATGATTTACACACACACATGTATAATCAGATGATGTATGTATGTAAATACATGTAAATATATGGATGTATTTAAACGTATGTAGTTTCCAGAGCCAAACAGCTTTGCAAGTCTGCAAGTCTTGGAACCTCCAGATCTGATTTGATTCTAAGGCATTCGAGAAAACAAGGCAAGGCCGAAATGGCCAAATTCCGATCCTGTGGGTCAGAGGGATACGAGTCCATTGTCCACTGAAACTCGCAGTGACATCACCTTTCACAACGCGCAGGTTCAAGAACTCACAGGTGCCCTGTGGATCATCAGCCTTTCGGTGGTGCCGGGGGACTGAGAGCTGGTTGTGCTGGGGTCCATGGTACGCATGGTGTAGGCAGTGATGTCAGTGCCTTGTGAACTGTGGGAAGTGTTATTCCACACATGGCTTAGATCCAAAACATATCAAAACATCAAGTGTGTTTCAGGATTTAGTTGCTGAGGTTCAACTTGACATCAAGATTGTTGCTACTGCAGGTAGTTAAGTCACTATCCAGTGAGTCTTGTTGGGAAGCAACGTGTGGGTAGCATTTGAATGGGTTGGTGTCACAAGGGCCTGTCATGTTGGGCTCGAAACAACAGCCAACAAAAACTGGCTGTTGGCTGTTGCTTGGGAGGAGCTCTCGGCCCAAGTCCTGTCAGGGGTTGAGCTGCCCGAGCAAAAGCTTGGGAGGGATGAACGCCATGGAGAATTTCACTGGAGCTGACCCATTGCTGACCACGATGCAGAATGGGGACAAGGTTAGTGTTCGAATCCAACTGGTATGCAGATCAGATAGAGGACATCTCGCTGTTACATGGGGACGAAGACAATTTGTTCGCACAAATGCAGACATCTCACTGGACTCAGATCACGTGGTTATCACCAATGGTACCTATGAAAAGCGGATGGATCAACACTGGATCATGGTTGGAAATGATGGGCAAGTGTTTACTCTTCCCAAACCTTCTTACCAAGGACTGACCAAGGTTGTCGAAGCCTGCGCAGGTTTTGCATGTGTCGATGAAGGGTATCGAGCTGCCGGGGCGGAGACAATTTGCATGGTTGAACAGAACCCCAGGTACTGTCATTGGTTGAAGCAGAAGGTGCAGTGTCCAGTAGTAGAAGCAGACATCAGTGATCCAGCACTGATTCCGAAGTTGCTGGAAGTGATTCGCACCTCCCACGTCATGTCAGGAGGCACGGCATGTCAACCTTTTTCACGATTAGGAGACAGGAAGGAACAAGGAGATGACCGAAGCCGCTCGCTCCCAGGCATCCTTCGCACAGCATACATGCTAGGAAGTGTCCTTGTGTTGATCGAGTGTACCAAAGAAGCATACGCATCCGATTGGGTTCAGGCTTGCATCCGTGAGTTTGTACAGTTCACAGGGTTCAACTGCCGCCAGACCATACTCAGCTTGCACACGTTTTGGCCAGCAAGACGTGACAGATGGTGGGCAGTGATTGCGCACCCAGGCATTGTGTTCCCACCTTTGCAACCGCTGCCAGGTCACAGGTTTGAACCCACAATCATGCATGTATGCCCCCACATGTTGAAGCTCTCCGCCACAGCATTGCAGCAGTTGACTTTGACCCAAGCAGAACTCGACTTGTTTGAATCAGCAGTTGGAGGCATTTCCAACAGATGCATGGACATCACCAAACCATGTCCAGTTGCTACACACAGCTGGGGTTCTCAAGCCACTGAGTGCCCATGCGGATGTAGGGATCAGGGATTTGCACCAGCACGAATCCAGAGCAAAGGACTTTATGCATCCGTCATCATCGACAAAGCAACTGAACAGGTCCGACATCCGGACCCAAGAGAAGTCAGCTTCTTCAACGGCTTGAATCCATCGCACATTGAGGGAGAAGAGGCTCTGCGATTCAAACTCTCAGGAGTGGGACAGATGGCATCTCCTTTCCAAGGAGCTTGGCTCCTAGGCAACCTGTTGTGGCATCAAGGACAAGCAGGATTGATGGAACCCCAAGAGCATCCTCGACAAATCCTTCTGCAGATGTGCCAGCAGCTACTGCAAGAAAGAGATCAGCTTTGGGGCACCAAAGTTACACCATTGATGCACATCTTTCTCAACGAACTGGTGGCCATTGTGTCCCCAAGAGTGTTTAGCCCGCCGGAGGAATCTGATGAAGAACCCTCTACTCAAGAGATCCTCAGGCAGTGTGAGCAGGCCGAATGTTGCGAACAAACCAGTGTCACGCCCAGTGGCACCTCCGAAGAACAAGTTCAAGTGGCTCCAGAGGGCCAACCCGAGACCAATCACACCGCATTGGTCGCAGCCGCAACCCAACTTGACATGGAGGTTGACATGCAAGCCACCCCACCAGCCTCCCCACCGTCGAGTTTTGCCAATGGAGGAGTTCCAGGATTTGCCACCAGCAAAGCATGTCCATCACATGCTCCCATAGCACAGGCCAACCAAGAGGCAGCACAAGCGGCAGCCGAGGTGATCCATGATTCTGATAGTATGCATGGAGAAGACCCAGATGACCAAATGCTCCCAGCCGAGGTTGTCATTCAAGTGTTGAGTTCTGGAGACATTCCAGCCGCAGTCACGTGCCCAGCGAACCTAACAGTCCGTGAGCTGCTGACAGCCGAAGCCATCCTGCAGACAGATCATGTTGAACAAGCTTGGACCATTTTGGGGGAACCATGTCACTTAGATGATGTAGTGCAGCCACAACGTGTTTATCTGGTCAAAGAACAAACGCAGAGCGACATGAACACAGCACCACCTGCATTGGAAGGCCACACAAGATTGCAATTGCTTTGGGAACAGAGAGGGTGGGTAGCACTGGACGAAATGCAGTACTACATGCATCTCCTGGATGCGGCTTTCCCAGGAAGCACACACCCAGTGGCAATGATTCCTATTGATGAAGAACATGCACAGAATGTGGGAGATCAAATCACACAAGCAGTGTTGCAAGCACTCGCCACCCCTCAGCAACCACGCAGAGCAATGGTTTTCCTGCATGGAGGTCACTGGTCTCCTATGGTGGTTCAAGCACAGATGGTTGCAGGCCAAGTGATTGGAGCCCTCATTGTTCCAGATGAAGACCGTACGTGGGTTCAAGAAACCATCGCAGCCCACGTTTCCTTTGACATTCGGGTCGAAACATGCCAGTTTTTCGCAGAGTTCCCAGCCGATTGTGGATTCCAAAGCATCGGGTGGCTCATGCACATTTTGTCCGGCCGGGTCCCAGATGCACCCATGTCATGCTTTCATGCAGAACAATGGAGGATGCAATTTGCGGACTTTTTGTTGAGGACAGGACATGCGTTCACCATGATCCATGAGGTGTTGAACTTAGGGGGCATGAGGACAAAAGAACAACTGCGCAAGCTCATCGTTAGCCATGGAGTAGCTGAGGCCAGAAGCACCGATTGCGCAGACAAGCTCATCGCAGCCTTAGGCCAGTCCAATGTAGACATGATCCTGAGGTCCCCGAAGCCATGGCAGGACCTGAAATCACAGACCAGCATGCTGAAGCCGCCCTTTCGGATTGTGACGGCAGAAGAGCTGAAGACTCAGATACAGGCTAGGATGCAGAGTGAGCAGCCTGTCGGAAAGAAAGCGAACAAAACCAAACCAAGACCAATTGAACCATTTCGATTGCAAGCAGACCAGATCTCCATCCCAACAGGAGTTTTCCGACAAGAGGATGGCACTGAACTTGCCCAGATCAAGCCGCAACAGCTGGGACCTGCATCGAAGGGTATCGTGGTGGTGACCATCGACGAAGCACTTCCGTACTTCAACCTCAATGCAAGTGTCAGCAGTGAGGGGGTTGGACTTCTCATCACAGATGCCCATGATCCAAGAATCCCCAACCCAAAGCAGATCATTCGTGTACCTGCCACATGTCGAGCCACGGAAGAACCAATGTTGTTCACAGCAGCGCTCCTTCAACTAGGCCAGAAAGCGGTGGCACGCAATGTGCCCCATCAGATCATGGAGGTTCAGCAAGTCCCCAATTCAGTGATCAGAGCAGTCATCTATCGTGACCAACTGGGTGGAGTGGATTGGGACACCTTCATTCGCAAACCTGTCAAGTGCATATTGGATTCACCACCATTTGTCAAAGAAGATGCTGAACTCATTTTAGATGTGTGGGACCGCCAGTTTTTATCCAACAGGCTGACCAAAACCACCCCTGAGACAGCCCATGCATTCTCAGTGAATCTGCGCTTGTCCAAAGCATTGGCCCAGCGAGTCATGGAGGCATCGGGCAATGAAGGTCGATTCTTCGAACCAAGAACAGAAGACGGGAGGAAGCCACTCGGCGACTTTCAGGTGGTATGGCTACCCAAACGGAGTTACGCCCAAGCTGTGGTGTGCCAGAAAACAACCACTGTACCGGTCTCATTGGTGCGGAATCAAGACAGGTATGGGTTGAGAGCCCTCATGGCTCAGGCAGAGGCGGTCCACCGCCAACACCGCCCAGAAGTGCAATGGATCCCAGGAGTTGAGTTGCAGCGGTTTCGAGCCGGCCCATGGCCATTTGGCAGCACCAAAAACTCCATAGTACAGATTTGCAAAAAGTGGGGATGGAATGCGAGGCCAATAGGTCCAGTCCAACAAAGTGCCGACCGCTCAGGATGTGTTTGGGTCATGGTTGCATCAGAGCCACCATCGCATTGGATATATCATCTGCAACACGGAGACATTTTGATTTCAGCCGAAAAAGATGCCCAAGCAGCCACCCCAGTTCTTGCGCCAGTGATGGCATCCGCAAGAACCGAGCAATCGCTGGCAAAGCCGAGTGAGCCGACCAAAGACAGGAAAGATGATCCGTGGGTGCACAGGGATCCATGGCAACAGAACCACACGGGCAAAGAGCTGTCGGTGGGTCAGATGCAGGCCATTGAGAAGAGCTTGGAGGCCAGATTGATGGAGAAGATTCAGCAAACCGACTCCCCCATGGAGCCAGTTGATCAACGCATGACAGACTTGGAAGCCAAAGTTGAATCGTTACAAGCATCCGTCGCTCAACAGCAGACGGCCCAGCAGCAGCACAATCAAACTGTGCAGCAGCAGTTGCAGCAGCTGGACAATAAGGTAGATACCCAATCGCAAGCCTTCCAAGGATTCCTGGAAACCAGCTTGGCCGAACAGATGCGAAAGATCGAACTCCTCCTGAACAAGAGGAGAGCCGAATGACTAGCCAAGAGCCGAGCCAAATGCATGCCATGTACAGTTAGGTGGTGGAAGACAATGATGCTCACCATCTTCACGCTATGTTGTTCCTTGGGTGAAGCAAGCAATCCTGGCCCAGTTCAAGGGGACTTGCTGCTAGGAGCCGCCAACCCGAACGGCCTTTTGGGAAAGGGCCACATAGTTTCTAAGCTTCCAAGTGCAGCTCAGACCATCTGGGCCATTTCGGAAACGCACCACACCAAAGCGGGTGCCAATAAGTTTGCAGATGAATTGAAAATGAAGCGATCGCGTTTCCAAGCACAGTTTGGACACCCTGTCCAAGCCAAATCCAGAGCAATCACAGCCATCGGAGGGAAACACAGCGGAGTCGGTTTCGTGACAGACAGACCGTGTAGACACCTTGCAGCCACTTGGTCAGATCCATCCTTTGAACCGAAAGTTGAAGGAACAGACTTGTCCAGATTGCATGCAATGTGTTTTCAATGTGGCCCCAGGCAAATCCATGGTGGAGTCATTTATGGCCATTCCCATAACTTGCATACGCTGCCGGTCCAACAGCAAACTGATGATTTGTGCAAAGCCATCCATGCACGCATCGTCGACAACACAAGGGGCCTGCGGTTTATAGCAGGCGATCTCAATCAAGATCATGACGCACTGCCAAGCATGCGAATGTGGGCGGATTCAGGGTGGGTCAATGTTCAGAAGTGGGCAGCTGATGTCCTCGGTAAACCAATGAGACCAACTAGCCAGGGACGCACCATCAGAGATCATATCTTTGTTAGCCCGGAGTTAGCTCCCTACTTGTTAGATGTTGATGTTCAGGAGGACTGGTTCTCGGATCACGCCATCTTGTTTGCAACTTTCACTTCGATCGGTAAACCACCCATGATACCAATGTGGAGGATCCCTTCCCAGTTGCCATGGGCAGACATCCCTGTTCTTCCAGATGAGACTCAGCACAGCCACGTGTCGCAGGGAACACCAAACCAGAAGTACCAACAGATTTGGTCCAACTTGGAGGAGAGGGTAGTGCAAGTGGCCCCCAAGGGATTGGTGAACCCTTCCCAACTGGGTAGAGCAACCACCTATGAAGTCAAGTTGGTTCAAGAATACACAAGCACACCCAAGATAGGCCGCAAAGGTGACCCGCAGCCGCAAACCTTTCACCCTGATGAATTCCACACGCAACAGCTTCGCCAGCTACGCAGACTTGCATCCCTCACTCGCCTGCTTGCAATCTCGGATCGAACAGTGTCCCAGCAGGAGCATCTTGTCGGCACATGGAAGAAGATCATGAACGCACCAGGCTTTGCTCCCACCTTTCCCCAATGGTGGACAGCCAGGCAACTTGCACCGGAGTGGCCAGCTCAACTGCCCCTTGAACACGAAGCAAAGCAATTGCTGCACAGCTTTGACAAACAGTTTCGCAATTGGGAAAAAGCCATGTTGCAAGCAAGGACTAGCAAAGCTAAGGCACGACGCACAGATGACCCCAATGTCATCTTTCGTGATCTTAAAGGGCCAGCGCCAAAACCGGTCCAAATGCTTCTTGATACCCATGTATCCCAAGTTGTTGATTTGGATCCTGTAGACCAAGCGGTGGTAGTTCATCCCCCGTGCTGTTGGAGTGATCAGCTGAAAGTGAAGATAGGGTCCCAATCCCATGACATCATCCATGCTGAACCTGATAAACTTTGGTTGTCCACACCAGCCACCTGTGCCGTAGGAGCCACAGTCCGCCAGGAACAAGCCATAGGAGATCTTCCAGGCATTTTCGCTCGGTTCAAAGCCGAGTGGAATCAGCGATGGGAAAAGCATGTGGGATGGGACGATTCTGCATGGCAAGAGATCATTGCCTTCGCAGACATGGCTCTTCCCCGCCTACCTCCCATGGATTGGGCCCCAGTGGATGTCCATGGTTCGGAGCAAACCCAACCGAGCAGCAGTGGGTTCGGATGGCATAGCAAAGCAAGACCTGGCCAGGTTACCGAAAGATCTCACTCTGCAACTGTTGCAGCTGCTGGAAGATGTGGAGCGTGGAAAACCGTGGCCTGATCAATTAACCCAGGGGATAGTAGTGGCACTGGAGAAGTCAGTTGACTCCTCGACTGCAGGGCAATATAGACCCATCACAGTGTTAGCCATGGTTTACAGGTGCTGGAGCAGCATACGAGCCCGTCAACTGCTGCGCCACCTCGAAACTTGGTGTCCCTGTACGTGTACAGGCAACCTACCCCATCGCTCATCGCAAGCTGTTTGGCACCATATCCTTGGTGCAATAGAGACCTCACAATGCCAAGGCAGCCAGATGGCGGGAGGGGTGCTGGATCTTGTAAAAGCCTTTAACTTGATCCCCAGAGTTCCGGTTTTTCACATCCTGCATCGATTGCAAGTTGCGGTACCATTGCTGACGGGATGGACCTCTGCCCTGACCCAGTTGCGACGCAGATTCAAAATCAGAGCAGCCATGGGGCCACCAATGGCATCCGTGACAGGATACCCTGAAGGATGTGCTTTATCAGTGTGCGCAATGTTAGCAGTCAACATGATAGGACATTTGTGGGCATATTATTCCAATCCAAAGTTGGACATGTGGACCTTCGTGGACAATGTAGAGCTAGTTGGGGCTGAACATCTTGAGGTACTTGCAGGAATGAAAAACCTGGATCGCCTGTATGAACTTCTCGACATGAAAGTTGACCTTGCCAAAACATACACTTGGGCGCTGAACACCCAGGGACGTAAAAAGCTCAAGGAAAAGTTCCAAGTCAAATGGGCAGCCAGGGATTTAGGAGGGCACCTACAATACTCCCGAGTCCCAACCAATTTTTCAGTCACAGCTAAGTTCGCAGAATTGCCAGCGCTGTGGGGCCGACTGGGGAGATCCCTAGCCCCGTACGCCACCAAGGCCAGAGCAGTTCGAGCCAAAGCGTGGCAGCCTGCCTTCACGCAGTGGCATCCGTTCACTTAGGTGACCAGCACTTTCAACAAATGCGCACAGGATGCTTGCAAGCATTGGAATCCACAAGCCAGGAACATCTCCTTTGATTCACATGAGCCTTGTTGATACACCAGAGCTTGATCCCCAATGCTATTCTTTGTTGACAACCATAATCCAGTTTCGGTTGTACCACAATGATTCAGACCGGGTTCAGTTCGTCATGGAGACTTTGCACACCCCGACCAAGGTGTCCAAGCCACCCAGTGTACTCTTGGTGAGGCTTCATTCCATAGCTTGGGGATGGGGGCCAAGGGGTTTCCATGATGAATACGGTGAACCATGTGATCTTCTTGGGGGTCCCATCCAGGAAATTACCATGAGAGTCAAAAGGGCATGGCAACAGCATGTCCAAGGAGTGACCAGCAGTCGCAAGACCATGACCGGTCTCCCCCAAGTGCTGCCGCAAATCACCATGGCCAAAGTGAAGCAGCAACCACCAGAAGCGCAAGCCATACTGCGAGCAAGCCTCAATGGAACCTTCTTCACGGCAGACCATTTGAAGCACACCAGACCTGAAGATGCGGCCATTCCTTCAGGTGAGTGTCCTTTTTGCGGACGGCCGGATAGTCAAATCCATCGACATTGGCACTGCGAACATTTTTCTGACTTGCGACCATTCACGACGGAACAGCTTGAGGAACTCCAGGACTTTCCATCATCCTTTTTAGCTCATGGATGGATGCCAGAACCCCCTACCTTGCAGGTGTTCCGTTCACGATGCCAACAGATCCCGGATGAACATTTGGAGTGGTGCATTCCCCACCGCATGCCTCGAGACACTTTGCATTTGTTCACCGATGGTGGATGTGAAGCACCCACCAGCCCGTATGCCAAGCTTGCGACCTGGGGGGTGGTGTTAGCAGATGTTGACCATGACATGTCCACTGCCTTAGCTAATGGCTTGGTGCCCGGTTGGTTGCAGACAGCGTTGAGAGGAGAAATCACCGCAGTGTCCAGTGCCATCGCATTTGCAGTTTGGAGCCGGCGCCCTTTCGTTCTCTGGGTAGACAATGATGTAGTAGTTAAACGGATTCGAGCGCTTGCCAAACCAAAAGCATGGATCAAACCAAACCAAAAAGACTCAGACTTGTGGGCGCGAGTGCTGGGTTACCTGCGCCAAGCAGGGTCATTGATGCTGGGAGTTTGCAAGGTCGTCAGTCATCAAGATCGTTGCAAAGCACGGGACGAAGTTGAAGACTGGGTTTTTCGCAATAATGCTTTTGCTGATTCCGTTGCAGCGCAAGCACTTGGCAGACACACTGAAGTGCACAAGCTGAGTCAACAGCTACAACGGGAAGTGTCGCAACTGCACATCGTTCGCGAGCAGATCCACACCATGTACCTGGACATTGGACGTCGCGCCATAGCCAACAAGAAGAGACCGAGTGATCAACCGGTTCAGGCTGATCAGCAGATGCCTACGTGTTTCCAAGACTGGGAACCACTCACAATTCCCCAGTTTGAACCCTGAGATGTGCCACCTCGATATCAATGCGATTCTATGCGTACTATATTGGATTGGTTGCAGTCCTTGGGCAATAGTGAAAGCAGGGTTAGAATCGTATCCTGGTACCAGCTGGCGTACAGCTACGAACAGGCAACTGGGACGAAGGGAGTTTTCTATGACCGAAAGACCAAGAAATGGTATACCAATCCTCGTAGCACTGACAAGGACATCACCACAAGGGCGAATGCGTGGGGGAAGTACTTGAGAGGACTTCTTTGCCACTTCGGCTTTGACTGCGCACCAAGGCATGTTCGTTCAGACAGTACGGTGATAACCTTCTGGTGTTACTGCATCCCGGTTCCTATGGGTCAGGAAGAGTGGCTTTCCAGCGAAAGACTTTTGAGCAGTGTCCGAGAGAGGTTCGTCACTGCCAAAGAGTTCAGAGAGTCGCTGGGTTGACTTCGCATCTGGTCGCTGTGTGCTTCCGTTCTCACCGTGGCGCATGGACAACTAGAAAAGGTGCGAAAAGGTGTTGCTTGGGAGGGAGCTACAGTAAGCACCCAGGGGAATCCATATCCCTTGAAAAGTGGAGCAGCCAGGAGCTGCCAGGAGTGGTGTAAGGAAATGGTAGATTCCAATCAACAAGAATCAACAACAATGAACAAGCTCGACTGGCAAGTTATTGACAGATTTGACCTGCTTGGCTGATGTCCAACGAAAAGACCCAATGTTTTTTTTTAAATGGCGCTGCCAATGTGTAGACAGTGATATAATATATATATATATATGTATTAAATATATATATATATATAAAATATATACATAAGAGGTTTCCGCGTGGGCAAGGGAATTTGCAGACCTTGTGGTCACAACCAACCATCCAAGAATCGGCTACCACTGGTGCAGGCTTTGGAGCCACAGCCATATGCATTGCATGTAACGTATGTGTGAAAACATGGGAAGTGTTTACGGTGACTACACCGTGGATGCTGAGGTACCTCCTGACAATCAGCCAAAGCCACTCGGGTGTTCCTCAAAATATGGGTGCCCCTATATAAATCATCCTTTACTATCTTCACTAATCGTTTTGTAGTAATCAACCAATAGTTTTGGGGTGGTCCCTATTTTGAGAAGCCACCACTTTGTAAAATTCCAGGTAGCCCAATAAAGTACGATTCATGCGGTAGGTGGAAGATAGGCATAGCTTTGAGCCATGCTGGAGCCTGATGGCATCTCCTTAGGTCTGGCATCTTTGTGGTCACCATCATCGTGTCAGGGAGCCCAGCACTCGTGGATCGCTGTGATAATCTTTGCGGGTTCCTTGTCAAGCCACTGCTGCTGTTGCCTATCACTATTAACCCCTATTTGTGTGATGAACACAATAAGATCAACGACCTCAAAATCATTGTAGTTGTTTCATCCAGATACATAAACTCACGCGATGCTGAAATATGTTTACTCATCAAGACTAATCAATGTTCAAAAAATGCCAGTCTTGTGTGGGCCCAATGGCCCAATGGCCAGGTCAAGAGCTCATTGGGGGGTCCAGCGGGTTCCCAGCGGGTTCCCAACGGGTTCCCAGCGGGTTCCTAGCCACCCCGAATGGTCGTGGGGATCGCTATGACAGCGCGTTGCTCAGCTCGCTGCGCTGGTGCCGAGGCTTTGGACGCTGCTGACTCTACAAGAGAGCCACGCCCTCGGCGCTTTTTGAGTCCGTGTCTGGTGGTTTCTCAGGGGACCAAGTCATAGTTGTGGGCATCTGACATATTTGGTGGTTTTTAAAAATAGGGAACCTCAAAAAGTAGCTGGTTTATTACTCTAAATGGTTAGTTAATGTTGAATCATTTGGGGGTTCCCTGTTTTGAGAAACACCCTTGTTTAGTACACTGCTGTAAGATATCACGACTAAGGATAGGTAAATCAGAGCTGTGCATCTCGCCTAGATGGAAGAAATTGACGATCCACCTTTTGTTGTTACTTGCGGGTGCCTGCGAAACGTCATTGACCACATTCTATGCACCCTAGCAATTTGGATATTGTTGGTTCTTAGTTTTATGATGAACAACAAATGAGCATCGACATTCAATTGCACAGAATCATTGGCCCTTTTAGCCATCCTCAGCGCTAGATTTTAAAAGCATTTGCCATATGGATCATGGATATTCATGGATCATATACTTGCATATAACTTGCCACAATGGAACATGATACTTGCAGTATTTGGCATCATGAATCACCTTGCAGTGGCATCATTTTCGTCACTTTGCCTGCCAGGATGTCCGAAAAATGGCAGCTGCATGTTGTCATGTTCCTGTCAGGTCAGCTCCCAGGTCCTGAGCATGAAGTGGAGAACCCCTACTTCGCGGGGGCCACCAAGGGGGGAGAAGGGTCGAAGGGAGGAATTTCACGGGAAAAATCGATGGATGATGGGTCATGAGGGGATTCATTACATCTGTAAGTCTATAACTTTTGCTGGAAAATCCAAGCGCAAGATGCTGACCAACATTTGCTTTTGGACCATTCCAGATTCAACAAATCCCATTGCGCTCGGCAATGGGCATCCAAGGAGTTGTTATTCCCAAAGATTTCTAGAGCTTCAAGGAGTTGGTTTCCGGCTTTAGATACATGGATTTCTTTGGCATGTGTTTTCTTGCAAACGCACTTTGCGGGAATCCAATTTTAAGGAACATTCCAGTAGCTGGTGCACTACCATGCCTTGCCAGTTAGAAATATGCAATGGTTCGTGATAATGGTTGCTAGGAATGGTTGCTAGTAATGGTTCCGAATGATGAACCAAGCTAACATTTTAGACCCACAATCGTAGACCAAGCGTTTGATTTTATCGCAAATAGTTCGTGAGTTCCTTCAAATGGGGCTGGGCTATTCTTGAGAATCTATCGTTGATAGCAATTCAACAAAGTCAACCAATGTATGACATCGCAAGAAGTTTTTTGATTGTGATTATATCCCTGTAGATCCAAGGAGCCCTAATCAAAGCAAGGAATTCTGCATTTTAGTCAGAGTTGTAATATTCTGGTTGTGATGGATAGAACGTCCAAAAATGATACAGTGTACTCATGATGTTAAAAAGCCCGTGGCACATTCTTTGAGTTGTTATCGTTCTTGGTCTGGCTGCTCCTTAGTTCCGTGGTTTGTTCCTTAGCTTGTCTATGTGTTTGTGTTCGCTTGTTTCTCCAGTTCGATTTGTTTGCTTGCGATCGCTGTTGATCTGTTTATTTGTGTATTTCTCTCCTTTTTGTCCGATTCTTTTTGTTTGTTATTCTTGTTGTTGTGGTTGGTTGCTGGCTATTGTTGACTATTGCTGGTGGCCTCCAAAATTGTCCAAATCAACCATGAATCAACCATTTAACCATTATTGTTGGCTTTTTTTGTCATTAACCATAGTTAAGCATAGTCAACCATAGTTCACCATCATCATTAAGCGTACCTGGTTAACCATTGTGGTTGGCCTGTTTTGGTTCAACTATAATACTTAAGATTGTTGGTTAACTATTGTTGATGGACCATTCTTAATCCACCATGCATTAACTATAGTTAACCATAGTTATATAAGTTATATAACATTGATCGACAATTCATCAACTTCAAGCGTAGTTAACCATACTTAACATTAATCAACCATTCATCAACCATGACTGTTACTTGTTTGTTGCCTGCACGGTCGTTGTCTCGAGGTCATCATGTTGTCTGGAGCGCTCTCCGCCTCCTTAGCAGCCTCCTTCATGGTGCCGGTCTCAGCGGAAGGGGTCACGCAGCCGTATGTTGAGTGCGCAATCATCAGACTCTGCAAGGAATTGGGTTTACCCAATTTGTTTCAACGTCTCCTGGATTTGATTGACGATTTTAAGATAGCAACCAGAGACGATGAGAACCAATTGTTTTCAATGGAATCTAAGCTACAGTGGATTTATTCGATTGACCATCTTTGGGGGGACGAATTATAACCAGACGGGATTGTAGACCAGTTCCGGGGATTCGATTGTAATCAATAGCACCCTTCAAGGCACTTCATGAAGATTCATGATGGTTGATGATGGTTCACGATGGTTGCTGATGGTTCATGATGATTCATGTTATGTTTCTCCTACATACTCTTGATGACATTGTGAGACGATTAGACATTCTTAATGATATGATATTGTTTTCATCCTTTGAAACCATGATGACATAGTCACTCAGAAGCATTGATAACGAACATTACATATTATTGTTAGCAGAATTGGGCGTGTTTTGCACTATGCTCTTTCATGCATGATGTATTTTGACAAATTCAGCGTCCTTCGTATGCAGTTGCTACCATCAGACTCACAAGTCATAACGGTTTAGTACACGCGTTGGTTGCAACGCAGAGTGTGCGTCGGTCGGCTTCCCGTTAATACGCCTATTGGGGGGTTGTTTCTACAACCATCCTGCTGGAAACTGTACAATGAGCTAATATTTACCAACGATATCGCCACTCATCAAACAGTTTAAACCACTGATGACCGTGTCAATGTCCCAACAACTTGCTTGATGATGGTTCAACAAGTGTTGATGACTAGTGATTCTAGTTAATTAACAATGACTAATATGGTTAGTGATGGCCAATGAACACAAGTCATGGTTAGTGATGCTAACTGCTGGTTAAGAATGCGTATATGATTAATGGTATGACGGTCAATACTACTTCTTCAATGGTGAGGATGGCTAATCATGGTGACTAGGAACGATTTGGATGGTTCACCAGGGCCGCGTTGGTTGCGTTACCACGGCTGGTGCCTCAGATGGTCTTTGAGCATTGCTCGGACACATTGCTCTACATCTACTTGTGCTTTGGCAGCAAAGCGCGAGGGGACTGCTGAAAGGACCGTTTTGAACCGTTGCTGGTTGCTGCTTGAAAATCATGGCTTGTATGAGCCAGGGAGGTCATATTTGTGTATAATGAATGACGGGGTTCGTATCTAAATCTGCCTATTAAAACGAAATATGCACATCTATGTACAGTATATACATGTGTTCCGATCAATGTACATAAGTAACCATAAATCAACGCATGCACATGAGTATGTTATGCATACATTTATACAATGCAAACCTCTATTTGCAGGTATTGTGCAGGTCCGAAGCATCATTAATCAGACACTGAAATAATCGGTAGCCATCATTAAGCTCCTAAACATCAATTTATTTGTACTATCTCATGACAACATCCTATTTATAAGCTTCTTGATCCCATCATCGTACGCATCAAATCATCATCATCATCATCATCATCATCATCATCATCATCATCATCATCATCATCATCATCATCATAACCCCCTCATTTCAAGCACCATTGAACAGTTATCCCTCAACTAACCGTTAATTCACCATGATTAACCATCAACTGAGCATCAGTTCATAGTTCACCATCAACTCAGCATCAATGAACCCATTTCTTTCATTTCATGATGTCTATCAGAACATCCCTATTGCCATTTCTCAGCTGTGACTCAGGTGGAACAAGTCCCACGGCCACAATACGGTGGCCAAGTGCGCTGGGGTTGGACAAGCTTGGTTGTCAACCACACATGTGGCAATGGTCAGACGGTGATGTAGATATGAGTCAGATATACTGTAGTTGCCTCCTAACCAACCAGCGACGTAGATAGTGATACGGCTAAGTAAGACTATCTATCGACCCACCCAACTATCCATGTTATGGTGGTTTTCTGAAAATAGGGGTACCCCCAAATCATCCAGTTTATCTACGAACTGGTTAATAAGCCAGCCAGTTTGAATCATATACTTATTCATAGTTGTCCAGTTCAACCACCCAGTCATCGACCCCCATATGACTCCATGTTTTTCGCCGTTTTTCTGAGGTGTGAATCGGTCGTTGTCGTTCTTTGGGGATACTTCGCATCTGAGCTGGGGAGCTCCACAGCGGTAGGTCAGTGTGATTGGATGACATATGGCGAGCAGGGTCAAGGTCAATATATACCAATATAACATATGTAAGTACTAACCCACAAATGTACATAGATACAGAGATACATATATTACACGATGAATAATGATTCCTCATTCAGCCACATGGGTAACCCTGTACTATTGGTGAACATCCCTGTCACTAGGCTTTGTTGGGATGTTCGGATGTTCAATGGTGTTCACCTACCCAGTTGCTAGTTGTTTCACATTGACCCATAGTCCTGCGGCCCAAGTTGTGGTACAGATTTGTACTGCCACCATTTCTGCAGGTACTGCCCGGACAATTTGGCGAACTTGATGGGGTGACCACTCAGCCAAGGGACTGCGGACGGTGTTTTTTTGTTTGGTGACGAATGTATCCTCATTAAGCAGAGAATTGCAGATCTTGATGTGTTTTTAAAACATCTTTATCTAGAGTTGAAAGGTTGCTGATATCTAAATGACTGCTCGTAGTTTGCCATGTGCTTGTCTGACATACATTTGCACATGAGACAGACTTCTACCTAGATACACACGAACACACATATACATACAAGATATATTTAAGTTGTATATGATGTATACAGTATACATGCATAAATGCATAAATGTTTGGGTGTAGTGACGGCATTTGCAACCATTCGGAAACGATTTGGGTCATATCCGTATACATGGTTGGACAAACAATCCCAAAATGCTCATATCTAATAGGCAAGCCACAAACACAACCATGAGTGGGGGTACCCTATATCAGCGAGGTGGCGGTGTGGCGAAGTCATCAACATCGAAAGATGTGTTGATCATGGCAAATCATGGTGCCTCATGGTTTGACGCTGGGAAACCATCCGACAGAAGACGGATAGTCTGGGTACCCTAGCCGCGCATAAAATGGTCATTGTCACTGTCCCAGCTACTGGGATTTGTAGCTGGCACACAGTATTTGATCAAACTCAACGCATCAATCTGGATTGTATGTTCTACCAGCATGCTTAATCATTTGCTTAGTGGTTTGATTGACATGTTTCATTTTCCCAAACGTAATTAGGAACAGCTGGTTGGAGGACTTGCGCATATCTTTCATCTGGGTGGTTCAACCATCAACCAGATCGTGCCACAGGCATGGCACACGCCGTTGACCGCCATAGATGCAGAAAGTGAATGCAGTGCCGCAGATGGACCAAGTAATCCTGGAATGTGCATCTATGTATACTGAAATACAAATGGTCCGTCTGCAAAAATGTACGAATCATGCAAATCTATGCAATTCAAAGATTACTAATTAAAATGCAAATCGAGAACGAAAATTTGAATGTTACGAGTGTCACGCGCAGCGTTATGTTACGTTCTGTCATGTGCTTGTGAAGAAACTTCCGCCCAGTTTCTTGGGGACACAGTTTTCCACTCCAAACGTTCACATGCTGAACCTGGTCCAAAAAGATCCAAGGAATGCCAGGGCTCAGCCAGGGCTCAGCCAGGGCTCAGCCAGGGCTTGACTTGATCGACTCATGGCTCGCTGAGTCGTCGGTCAGCTGCTCCCTGGTCCTTCAGCCTGCGGTCATCCGGGACCAGCCAACCAGGACCATGAACCAGGCGGATCCAAAGGACTAGGCATTGGAATTCGTTGGAACCAACCAGGGTTGAAGAAGTTTACCTCCACAGAAACTCAGCTGCGGCTCGGTGATGTTCAACCTGAAAACATATGATGATTTGTGAGCGATCGATGAATTGGTCCCCCATGATTCACCACAAGTGGTCATACTTCACAAGCATCCCATCATTGAACATTATGAAATTATATATCCTGGAACTTCCAAATCCTGATAACTTTACCTAGTTCTAGTGTTTGATGTTGTTTTCCTCTAGAATTCCTTCTTCTTGCGTAAAAAACCTGAAACTCCTCAAATCCTGGAAATCATCAACATAACATGTTGGCTCATTTGATCCTAAATTGGCATTGTCACCAGCAATGTTGGCTTGAAATGTCCTTGTCTCAGCTGTTGTCTGAACTTGTTTGGTCAATACCATATGATCGTTAATCTTTACTATCAACCAGGCACACTCAGGCACACTCATGCACACAAGGTGGTGCATAAGCCCACTCATCCCTGTCCATGTTCTGAATGTATGTGTGCGCTGCGCATAGTCTCAGTCATCGAAATTTGTTTTGCAAAACTTGTGCGCCAAACAGTGCGCCACAAACATGCAAGAACGCACAAAAAACAAGCAAAACCACGCAAAAACCGGCAAATCAGAAACGACGTTTTTCCAGAGTTTTGCTTCTATCCTCTTGTCATGTGTGATTGAGGTGCTATACCGTGGCCTCACAATTTCAGATGCAAACAATACTCAGGGGGAAACAAAACATGAACGTGCCAAATGGCTCAAGTGGAGCGAGCTAAGCTGTTTTACTTGACTTTCCATTTGAAAAGGTGCCAGCTCGCTCTTGTTGGCGTGGTCCGGCTTCTGGTGGGATGGGCTGGGTGTCTCAAACATAACGATGAGATTCTGACCAAAACGCTGAGAATCACTTAAACTCCTAGAAAGCAAGGAGAATGGATCTCCAATATACACATATATAACATATATACGTGAACTTGGGATACATACTAGTCACACCTGGCCATCCCCAACAGAGGAATTCACCCAGCCGCCCATGTGGTTTGAAACCCCGCAGTTGATACCCATGGAGGTACGAGAAGACCGGCAACAAGCTCGGTCCTTAGAGCATCCCAGCTGATTATCGGATGGTAAGTGGTGAACGTGACCATGGTAAGTGGTGAACGTGACCATTGTGATGGTAAGTGGTGACCATAGTATAAACCATTGTGAATATATGTGAATACAACATAGTATAACTATAGTATAACTACCATGCATACCTCTGGCGATCATCCTAGCAACACCATGGGATGTTTAGTTTTTGGATGTTCAGAACAGAGGTACTGCGTTCTGACCCGCACATTTTCCTGAGCAAATTGGGTGAAAATCCGTCAGAACGGGTGCCTTCGGGTGGCTTGACCCACGGCCATATAATCAGTTGAGTCTCTTGATCCCAGATACATCAGGAACTAAGCTTTGTTTGGCCAACACTTTTCTAGTGATAAATGCATGTGGTATCATAGTCAATACTGGCGAACATCACCCCACCGTTTGCAGAGCTGCAGCATCACGATCGGTGTGGGATGAACAATGGCCAAATCTGCACTAATGGAGAAGTATTGTCAGCATCATGATTATGGAATTCATGTTACCCTGCTGTTTCTTTATTACATCTTTTTTGCCCAATCAACATTGTAGCTCTTTGCAGGATTAACGATTCTCACCACATTTAAAGCCGTTGCACACCGCACATTGCCTGTCACCGTCTTTGCTACCACGAAGACAATCCAGCTTCGCTTGGGAACGGAAAGCCACCAGTCTCTTGGATGGGAGAAGAATCAGATCACAATTGTGAGCAAGTTCTGATTCAGGGCTTCCTTCTTGACCATTCCTTATTCTTGTGTGTCCAACAAATTGCGGATATATCATTAGTGGCTGGTATTCTGCAGGCGAAGAGTGTGACCCGCACAAGCTCCAACGCTCCTGCATGATGTACAAAATCATCACGGAGTTCAGACATGTCTCCTCAAACCCCAAAACTCGAAGTCAAAGCCTTTGCAGCCTAACATTTCAGCGCAGGCTGGGTTTCGTTGAACTTTTAGCAAGCAACAAATCCGAAAGGTAATTGAAGTTGAGAACATGTTGAATTTGCATCGCAGAAACACAGGCAGAAGGATACATCTGACCGTATTTCCATGATTGAATAGGTAGCAGGCCCAGAGTTTGAGGTCCAGTGCCCCTGAATGCGGTATACATATTACTGCAGATGTACTGACAATGTCCCAATCATGGATGCTAAACACAAAGACTCAGATCAACTCAAATTAATGAACCTGGATGTATTTGGTGTTACCCATGGCAACGGAACATCTCCGTTTGCAACGGCTATATCCAATGTTTGGCCTTCAGTGGTAAAAAGAACCACCAATAACCAATAGAACATGCAGTGAGGACTAGGATTCAATAGCATTGACCATGTTTGGCGGTGCCATCTCCGGGCACAGCCTTCAGCATCAACTCCCTAAGGGCCGTGGTGAGACCAGAGCAAGCGGGAATTTTCAGCTCCTGGGCGAGAGATGCTGCCAAGTCTCTGTGAAACCACGATTGCATGAGGGATCTGGATCTAAACTCCACGTTTTTTTTCCCTTGAACTCTAATTACTGACTCTACTCATCTGTAGGTATAGTAAGTTGCTTCTAATTAGTCATTTAGTTACTGGTTTCTGTATTTCTTGGCAACACATTTGCAAGGACTCTTTGGTACCGAAATTCTGGGGCCTAGATCTGGAACAGTGGTTGAATCTTCAGGATCATGTTTTGGGGCTAATCAGAGTTCAGCAACAAGAAAACCTGAAAGGGCACAGGTTGGTTTGCCTGGCTCCGGTGTTGGAGCTCCGGAAACTTGATGGGGACCCGCTTCAAAAACAGTCTGTTTGTGTTGCATGTTCTTTGTGACCTGCTTGATAAGTGCAAGGCTGTTTCAGTTACATTTTCCAGGTGGTCAATACCTACAAGTTACAACCAAAACCATTCGCTGGTTTATAGCCAAATGAATCTGCATTTGGAATGACAAGATAGCGGCGATTGACAGCTAACCAACATATAAATGAATATATATATATATACATATATATATATATCATATGCATATAGTTTCCAAACTTGAAGAGTCTTGATACAACTTTCATGATCAATGTTTGACCTGTGGAAATCCATGCGGAACACTCAAAACCAGGAGAGAAGAGAAGACTGGTTTGGTCAAAGCATTTTCGAGCGCGAGGTGATTTTTGCGCCACTGGTACTCTTATCAAAATGTGTGGAGGGACCAAAATAGTTTGACATATGAAAAACACATGTGAAAAAAAACGTGATTTTTTGTATCATAAACCGGCGACTTCTTGGGCTTTGCTCAGAAATCGAGAACTACTGTAGCCCCCCAAGAGGTTGTTTGCCTTCCTGAGGGTGGCAAAGGGCCATCTTGATGTGCAGCTGACCTCAGGTAGCATCGGAAGCTTCTTCCAGGATGACAAGGCTAAGTCGAAAAAGGCGGGGGCGGTGTATAACCTCGTCCAGGGCTCCACTGTAAGGCTGAACTCGCTGGGAAAATCCAACTGACCTCTATAGTCTTTTCATGGATCAAGGGATGATCCGAGTGGAAACAACCAATGAGGCAATGGAATGTCATGCCAGTAAACTCACCTGGAACTTACAAACTGCAAATGTTGTTGTTGGGTAAACCACTTCCAGGTTAGTTTAGCAGAGTGTGATTTGTATTAAATTGACATCATCACTATTACATTTTTTTTCAAGGTGATGTTTCCTCCCAAAATCTGCCCAAGAACAGGGTCCAGGAGTCAGGTTGTTGAGATGGCACCAACAAACAAGCCAGCATGGAAGCAAGCAACATGCAAGCAACACTGTATAGTGAGAAAGAAACTGACACCCCATTTGGGATGCATGTTTGTGCGCAGAAGAAAGCATAGAAACAATGCACGGGCATTACAAAAAAGTGTAATGGATACAGTCGGGTCAATCGACTGCAACAATGCCTGAGTCTGTGCCGACAACTGATTATTGGTGTCTTCCTAAAAATGGGTATGTGCCAAAATAGGGCAACCAATCACCCGCCAAAAAATGATCAATTTACTAGGGAAACCATCGGTTTAGGGGGTACCACCATGGCTTGTCACCCAAATGATCAGTTCAGCGACTTGGCGGAGCCAAACGGACACGAGCCTACAGGGTAACCTGGACGTGATCCATGGTGGGTAGCAAGTCTGTTGATGACATCGACTATATCCACTATGCTGAGTTGCTAAAAAGTCGATGCAAAGATGGTGGGAAATGTTACTCCGGAGTTGTGATGGTTGGTGAAGTTGTGCCATGCGACAAGTGATATCGATTGCATGAAACCGCGGTGAGTTCGCTGGGTTGAGTTGGTGTGTCGGGATGTTGTCGCTACCTGGGAATAGCATAACGTTGATTGAGTCGTAGGCTAGGCCATGTCGGTTGTGTTGGACGTGTCGCCCAGTAGCACTGGGATAGCGATTGTGAAGAATCACCGTCCATAGTAGGAAGCTCGGAGCTATTCAACGAGCCGTCATGAAGTATCCGCCAGGTGCCGAAACAAGCTGCCAGGTCTGCAACGTTTGCACATGGGCTAAGAACGGATTGCTTAGCATTGTTATTTTCATTGTTCTTGCGTATTTTTGCGTTCAACATTTTTTATATCCCCACCGCGATCAGCAGCCACTTGGGACCCACAGTTGTTCGAGATGCGCCGCTTATGATAGCTGCCTCATGGGTTCCCAGCACTGCTGATCCAGTGAGGTGAAGCCTGACGAGGAAGTGCCCCTCGTGGCAAGCTAAGTTGGAAAAGCAGATTCCAACGGTCCAATGGAGCGCTTGTATGGTCCGCCGATGGTCAATGATGGCGAGCTGCTCATTGGTGCTTCGATGTGCTTGTTGTGATTACCATAGATCATGACTAGCCATGGTCAATGCTAGATGCCTATGGGTCAATATTAACCAACCAACGTTCATGGTGGTTAATACCCAACAAACTATAGGGAAAACAATGGTTAATGATGGTGAACCAGGGGTACAGGGTTTTGACCCACAGCCAGATTGCTATGATGAAAAATCAGTGGTGGCTGATGGTGAGCAAATATGAGCAAATGTTTATGGTCAGTAGTAGAATTTGAAGAGAGCATATCCACAAACAACAATGACCCTATGGATTCACCGTCGCCATATTTTGTTGAGTTCATGATGGTCTTTTGTCAACAGTGGGATATCCCAAGTGTGATGAATGTTTGACAACAGAGGGGTGATCAATGGTTGGTTGGTGTGTTCAACGTTTTATTTTTGAAAATACCTGGAAATGATTGACGCATTGGCAAATTTTTGCGATGGGGCAACCAAGCACCATCCAGATACTAACCACAATGTATTCCACCAGTCCACCACAACAGAAGACAACAGTGAACATGTCCTTGGTAAGCATCATTGCTCTTCAGTGGCACCATGTATGGCCCCGCCAATTTTCCGGAAGCTATCGGTGACTGCTGATTCGCCTATCTGATAGTGAACAATTTGTCAATTGATAGGTACCAAAAAATACTCCCTGAAATTTAGTGAGTGCTTAAGTGAAGTTGCAGATTAGAGATTGATTGATGCTTGTACACTTATCCTCAACCAAGAATTGACTAATGTTCGGATGGTTTTACAGTGGTTAAGTGATGACAAGCATCAAATTTGATGGTATTAAAGGTAGTACTATCCATTCCTGAACCAAATTATGGTTTTGGGAACTCTTCCTCTCTGGTGAATCGCTGGTACAAGAAATGGCTTTGAATGGTGAAGTGTTTTCCAACAATCACTGTGGCTGTCCAGAGCAGTTTCATGAATACTCTCTGACCTATCAAAAGAAAGAAATATATACAGTAAAGATCAGTGAAATCATTGTAGTTGTGTTTTCTTTGCCTCAAATGTCTCATCGCTTGTTTAGCCTCTTTCGAGAGATTCTCAACTGGACCGTTGACACGCCGAAACCGGGCGATGCAAATCAATTCAATGCGATGACTATCCGGGCAGTTGGACTGGTTCAAAAGTAGTGAAGTCTGAACTGGATCCTCCCAAGTATCCAGTATTCAGTTGATACTTCCAAGCTGTTTTCTTATAAGGATCTGGATGAGTGGACACCACAGAAGTACGAAAATCTGCAAAGTCGTGGTCTTTCTGGTGCGTACTTAGTTTTGAGCCATGCCCAATTCATGGTTTGAACCTGAAAAGTCTGTCCTGGGGAGAGTTTGGCGATGCCTGGCCTGATGCTATTATACAAGGGGTCTGAAAAATTAAAGGAACGTGCAAATCCAAACCAATTTGCTTCTCGGAATAGTTCAATTTGCCATGTTATCCTGACAGTCCTTCTCCAACGTTGGAAGATACAAAGGTATGTTCAACAATATGTTTGGGAATTTACTAGTGTTTTTCCCTTTGGAGGAATGTATGTGTTTCCTTTTGGAGGAACGTAACTTCACAGTCACACAAAAAATCGAAAAGGGGGATTGCTGCTGCTCTTTGCGATCAGACGAGGCAAATTTCTTCAGGTGCCTAAGGAAATGCAGCCAACGCCAATTTGTTGGTCACCTGCAGTGCTGCTCAGTGATGCACAGTTGGGGAACCGTGTGTGGATCCAAAAATGGTGGCAAGCCTTAACCAACCGATGATAATTGTTAGCTAACTGCCACTTTTGGTGGTACACCATTGATATACAAACCCATATCTTAATGTGAGCAACAATCATGGTGACATCATGGTCAGGATTATTACCTCGAACAATGACAAATAGTATCCAATGGTCAAAGAGGATCGTGGAAGATCATTCAACCTACATTACCAGTATTGGCTGCTACCACCTTAATTAGTATACTCAACTGGTAGTACGGGTAATTGACAGATATCAACTAACTGGTAATTACACTCAACATATACCAGCTTATTGACTAATTGCTTAGTAAACTTTACTGGCGTTCAAAGGCATCATGGGTTGCTTCCACGCAGCCATTAACCGAATTTTACCATGGCTGGCGTGCTGTCCAGTGTTTCGTTGTTGATGGACTATGCTGGGGATCTCACAAATATCAATTTGTCTTCAAGCTGGTTTCATGATTTTTGGTGTTGACAATGATGATTCATGGGTGAAAATAAGACTGCACAATGTGAACATCACGAATCGTTCAGGTAGGTTTACCCATCGAGATAAAAAGACTGACCGGCAACATTTTTGTTGTTGTTGTTGTTGTTGTTGTTGCTTACTGTCGCTTATCAACCCCTGTAGTTGTCATTCATCAACGGCCATTTGCCATCAGTCATGGTCATCAGCGATCATACAGCACATATAATAATTATTAATCATCTATCACCAGCAATCATAAACCAGTTGTAAATCTTCATAAAATCATGGGAAGGCCAGCTGAGGGCTTTGTAAAACATGAACCAACGTGAACCAATTCTTATACATGACCAACCGAAAAATACCATGAACCATGATTTGACCCTCAATGGCCTTGAAACTTTCCGCTGTTCAACATACTTGGCTGCGCACTTGGGGTTATAACCAGGATACTACAGCAGATTACCCTCAAAGTGTCTTTGATGATCTTTATGATATCTATGGCTGCTTAGATCATTGCAGATCCCCCATGGTTTGCCTGATGGCCATGGTATCTAAATTACCCTCATGGTTGCTTAGAAGCCCTACAACCATGGTAAATATATAGTAACCCATTGTCAACCGGCCATGAAGCGTCAGAAATTTCTCGCCCAATTCTCGTCTCACCCCGCGCCGAACGTGCGCGGTGGAAGGGAGATCTGCTGGACCATGATGTGGTGTCGCAGTTTGAAAAGTCGTGGGAGCGCAGCCGTACCATGGACAGCTTGGTTAACCACGGATAGTTGGTTGGTATAACCACCAACCGGCACTAGGGCTCTGAGTAGTCATCGATTAGTCATTGCCAGTGAGTCATTGCGATAAAAGTTGATTAACTGATATTTTTTCAGGTTCGAACCACCAAACAGCACTAAGTTCCATGATTACTGTAATTAAACAATATCACACATTTGTTGAACATTTATTTAACAATTATAGGTTGATGAATTCAGTTTGGGAGAAAAACTACATTCAAGATTATCAACCATGGGCCTTTGACTATTTGTATAATCCATGTTTGATCAATTCATGCTGAAAAGTTGATTCAATTATCCATGACCTTGATTGATGATCAGAATGAAACATGATGAACACTCATCAATCATCCACGCTAAATCTTATCAGCCAACCAGTGGTGTCCTTTTCTCATCGCTAAACACTATCAATCATGAAGCTCATGCAATACAGATTCACAACGAAGGTAGAACCAAGAGCCAATCTACATGCGGTGCCTCCTCTGGTTGCGCCTCAAATGATGTTGTGATGCCATCGGCGCGGAAGGATATCTTAGGAAGGGATTCCTGCGGGTGGCCCTTAAGAGTGGCTTCAGCTGGTGCACCATTTTTGAACACCCCCACATGTTTCTTGATTGCTGTTGTTAATCAAGACACCGCCACTGGCCGCGTGAGCTTGACTACCTTTCTGGCCGCCCAGCCATCCGCTTCGTCAACCCATTGCTTGAAAGTTCAGACCCATAAAGCTCAATCTGCCGCTTGAACAACAATCGGCACGACCCATGGCACTATGTACTAAGTTCCCACATGTACGCTTCAGGATGCAGAATGGATGAAGCTTAATATATAGCAGTATTCTAGCAACGGCAGTGGCCGATCCCAACCAACCAACCAACCCACCCACCAACCCGTCAACTGACAAACCCACCAACCCACCAACCAACCAACCCACCCACCCACCAACCCCTCAGCCATTGTTGTGATACCCCGCCTTTCGTTGCAGCCAAGTCCCCGAGTTCACAGCCCTGCCTTGGTCTTCGCCTTGGCATGGCGCCATGGGTGCCATCCTTGCGCTGCCTATCGCCCTGGCAGATGACCAGTGCGCCAGCGGAAGCGCTTCTGCTACTCGGTGACTGGTGATGAACCCTGGTGGCTGGCCATAGTCATCCAATGTCATCCATAATTAGTTCTATCTAGCTATAGTGATTAAGAATGATTAAGAACTAGCATGAACTACCTTGATTCACCAGTGATTCATAACCTTGTGATTAAGAACTGGTGATCCAACACTTATCACCAGTCAGTTCCCATCCATGCTGAACTCTTAGCCATGGTTAGCCACAGTTGGCTATAGTTGACCATCATGGCTATAGTTGACCATAGTTTCATCATGCATGGCTATGGTTGACCATCATAATCAACTCTAGTTACCACACTTTCATCTCCACTTCAACGTGATCCATGAGGCGGAACCGTTCACATGGGGCGCCTCGAAGAGTTTTTCAGTGCGATGTCGTTGGTCAGCAGCGGCAGAGTGAGCCTTGCAAGCCTTGGTGACAACATTGATATATGGCTGTGGGTCAATATTAACCAGCAATAAAGGGGGGGGTGATAACCAACCAGTTTATACGGAAAACCATAGTTAATGATGGGGGAACCAGGGGTACGGGGTTTTGACCCACGGCCATATATTCAAAGATGTTTGTCAATAAGATTAGTAGAAACAGATGATATGTTAGATCAGCAAGCTACTGGCAATCAGAAAATGCACAGAGCATCACGGAGCTATTGCAAAGCTGTGTAATCAGTAGATGTGTGTCAATGATATGTTAGATCAATCACAGATCAATGTAAATAAACCAGGTATTCTGGGCATAGGACACAAGTGATTGCTCAATTTCAATTACCGATGGCGGCCCATGTCATGGGGTCGTTTGCAACATATGAGATCGGTTGATTGGGTTTCAGGTAGGTTTCAAGAATGATGATCTAAGAAACAGGTGACTATCGAATGTTTTCAATGGCTCAACTGTTGCGGTCAGAGAGCGACGGATAGGCTTGAGTTCAACATCACAAACGTTTTTGCACTGGCGAACATCGTTCCCACAGTGAATGATGATAATATATTATAATACTTAAAGAGGTGGTGTACCCCCAAATCAACTGAACAGCCAGGGACACTGCTCGGTCAGTAATGGTGGTTGAGACCTGCTCCTAACATCTCTTTACAACATTTTCCCAGTGATAATCAACATATTTTTGTGGATCTCTAGACCTTCCGTTTTTGACCGGTACATGTCATCCGAGTTGTTGGCAATCTTTGATTTTTTGCTTCCAGATGTTGTGGATCTTTGATTTGTTCATCAGTTGTTAGGCCATCATTGCTATCCCAGAGCTGCCATGACCCAGAGTTCCCACCGGGGAATCCTTTGATGAGGCTGGCTGTGCAGCAGACTTTGAGTGGCGACCCTTCAAAGGTTGCGCCATTCCCGCAGGCGCGTTTTGCGGGTGCTGCCTGGGGCACACGGTTGCGTTGGGAATAGCTGACTTGAGCAACCGGTGGTGGGACGACGCTTCATGCTACCAGTGGTTTCTTTGATTTTGCCCCTTGAAGCATTTTGTCCATGAAAGGCAAGAAAGCAGACCTGGCGTGATTTTGATTCGGCTGGTGCAACCTGGGTACCAGAAGTCACACCAGGCCTTACATAGCCAAGGTTTCACCCTCTATAGTTCATGGTTCATGTGTGCATTCATCAAGTGACAACATCATTGGTGCTCTCGTTTGGGCCTGCAAACTTACTTTGCAGGTAGAAGTTTCAATTCCTACTGATAGGGGTGTTCCAGATCAATTAAATATGCTTAGCATTTAGTACACAAATGTACTGTACACAATATACTTATGACTAATTATGTGTAAAAATTTATATCTATATATCATTCTAATGTACCAGCGACTTTTGATATGTACACACGCATATAGATATATTTGAAATATCTACTTACAGAGATCAAGATAGAGGCAACGTTCAGACCCAATCCATCACAATTTGAGCCCCCAGGATCCCGATACATCTCAATCACAACTGATGCATGTTCAAGAGACATGCTCAAATATGTACTGTACATACACGTGTGTACTGTATATGTACGTACACCTGTATGTGTATAATTACCATCTCTTAAATATATATATATATATAATATTTGTGCCAAGTCACCACAACGACGGCCTTTTTGGCTGGCATGTCAGGTGACGATCTGTCGGAGCCTTCATGGCTGACCATCCAGGAGGCCAGGTCTTGGACTGTGGGTAGGCAGCTGGATGATACAGTGATAGAGTGGATGTGCTGGGGAACATCCCACAACTTACCAGGCTTGATACGGTTCTTTGGGGAGCTGAGAAGATGGTTCCAAGATGGTCCCAACTTGGCTACACTTGTTCCATATCAGGTTTTTGGGCAGCTCTGGTGCAAGCTCAACATTCGTTATCCTTCGAAATAAAGAGGATTTCAGTGCGAGGAGTACGATCAAGTGGACAGTCGTGGGGCATCCCCAGCTGGCGCCATTTGGCCCCTGTGCCCAGAAGCAGGTCCCAGAGGTCATTGATGGTGGGTGCAACACCAAAATGTGCTGCGGAAAGCGTGACGATTCTACCACATTCGTCCCCCAAGCATGCTTTTCTTTACAATTTATCCAAAAAGAGGGAAAG